>VXAK01023566.1:1275-33026 GCA_013399435.1 Arenaria interpres
CCTCTTTTTTTTTTTTTTGTTTTTTTGTTGCTACAAATACCAATTTAATAAATCTCAAATTAAAAATAGCATTGGAAGTAGTCTCAACAGTTTCAGATTCTGCAGGCAGATGATATTGCACAGTTCCATGCACATGCCATCTGTGGTATCTCCAATCTGTTAGTACATAAAGACATTAATTCTTCATAAAGACATATGAATTCTGCACCCAATATTCATGTATGTAGCTGACGCATAGGACAATAAGATTTTCTTTTCTGGAGTTAAACTCTGTTTTGAAGTTGAAGAAATATGAATATTATGAATAAGGAGAGAGAAAAATAAGAAAAGCTGAAAGGGAATTTTAAAATCTAGATGGAGCCCTTCTCCTTCCCTTTTAATTTTTCCAAATTCCTTACAGGAAGGAGGGAAACAGAAGGAACCAATTTGCTCTGCTGGAGACCCAAGAGAAGACTGAAAAGAAATCTTAGTATCAATACAGTTCTTTCTATTGTATTGAATAGAATGTAAAGTAGTACATAGGTTTTTGCACAGAAAAGTGAACATTCTGCCCTAGGTAGACTAATAAATCCTATTAAGAAAATCTGTAGTTAAGTGCAAGACCAGAGAAACTGGAAAAAGATGCTAAATTCGGTCTTTGGGAATGAAGACATAATGCAACTTTTTGTCATCTTTCCCCCTACTTCCTGTATTTCAATTTAATCTGTATTGGAGCATGAGGTGATTCATACTATAAGCAGTTTAGAAAAATCCTTGCTATAGACTGTGTATTCCCACAGTACACCTAGGGAATTTTTGCTTGCATGATGACAAATTGTAGATTTTAAAAAACAAATGTTAGGCTTGCTATTTGCTATACTGCTCTAACAAAGAAACCTGAATGGCACAGTACTGAGTACAATTTTTAAATCAAATCCTTGAATGCTGTGAGTGCAGGAAAAAAGCCCTGGAGCAGCAACACCCTGAAGTGGCAGGTGAGGACTGGGGTCCATGTAGTGCTCAGAGAGCTAAAAGCTCCTGGAGCATCAATATCCAAAACAATCAACAATTAATTGTCTTTTGGCTGTGTCCTATTTCTCACAGCAAACAGTAAATACAATTCAGTACTGCTAATAATGGAGAAAAATGTTTAAGTGGCATCAAATCCATCCAATTACTATCAGAGAAATCTATTACCAAGTAAAATTAAGAGTTCCTTCTCTAGCTAGCAAATAAAGATTAGAGTGTTATTATGAAGCAAAACTCAAAGGAAGATATCTTCCCACAGCAGGAGATAAATTGTACATAGCCTTGACATGAACCTCTAACATTGGAAAAAGAACAACAACAAAGAACAATGAAGATAAAGCTCTCTGGTCCAGAAAATTTGAGAGTAGGAACGTGGAGGAAATAAAAAGTATCTGTTTTCTTGCAAAAAACTCAATGCAGAGTGTATCAGCTCAAGAGCATATGATTAAACTCAAAGCTTTTTAAAAAATGCTTCAAAATGGTCAGAAACCCGAGAAAGACTAGCAACATCTATCAAATCCTATAAATTAATTGTATAAATGCTATGTTTGTACATTGAAATAACTTTCCATTTACACTGTTGACATTGAATTTGATTTATATCTTTTTTTATTAAGGGTTTATATTTATGGTAATTTATATACTTTACATGTTTTATTCCTTTTCCTCAATCTATTTATTCTAGACCAAAATAAAACCCCCAACCTCTAACAGAGCAAACACTAATAGCAAAAATGAGAATACTTATTACTAACAGCGTAAAAGAACTAGTACAGTTTGAATTAGTTAAAAAAAAAAAGGCACAAAATCATGAACAGAAAGATAAGAGAACCATATTTAAGTTTCAATGCGGTGCAATCATCCAACAAGTGCTCAAGAAACCCGAGTAACAGGAACTCTAGTAACAAGTACAGCATGTATCTGCTGAATTAGGAGACAGTCCTGTGAGCTGCTGAGCACTCTGACCCCATTCAGCATCCTGCTTTAGTATGTACTCAAATTTAACAAGTTTAGTTACACTGAACAAATAACAAGCAGGACCTGCAATGTCACTTTCCAGCCAAATCTTGCTTTCTGATGCAAGCGGGATGCTCTCCAAGTATTCACAATCAGCATGGTAAGAAAATAAACATAGACACAAAGAACCCCCAAGAGGACATAACACAGGAAGCCAGTTGTCTCTTTGGTGCAAATTCTGAATCTCTTACTATTCCCGAAAGAGTTTCATGTGTCCACAGCCAAATCCCAAAATCAATGTTCAGGCCAAGGTTCTGAGCTGCAATGCCAGGAACTTCTAGCAAAAAGCCCATTTTTAATGCCAAAGAATTTCAGTGCTCACAGGAACTTCCAGATAGGGATAATGCCCAAAGTAATCTAGTTAAATATCCAATCAGTATGTATTAATTATACAACAATTTAGCAATTTGTGGACATAAAAAAATTACATACTACACAAGGCTTTGAAATATCTGACAATTCACATATACTTAGCATATGCCAAATGTTTTGTGGAGATATAAAATAGGTAATGTTCATTTTCCAAAATCAGCTTACAACTGTTTCTTTCCTTATCTGAAGTCATTTCTATACAATCATAGTACATACCATATTTGTTATAGATTACACTCAAAGCAACTACTGAAAACGTAAGAATTCCTAATACTGTAATTGCTGTCTACTAATCGGGGAGCGTTTCACTGTGTCTTTTCACAACTGGTTTTCTGATCTGCGGCCTTAGACAGTGAGCTAAAGAATGTGGAGGAGGAGACTGATGTTTAAATTCTTTGTTCCTTATTTTGTTTAGCAAGATTTGACCTTGCAAGCAATAGTCTTTGAAAAGATTAGAAACCTGTGGCTAGTGAAGTAAGGAGAATAAAGATGTGTATAGAAAAACCAACTATCCAGCTGAAAGGTAACATCTTTTAGGCAGCAACCTAGGAATAAAGGCTACAAGGGTCCTTGACCACAATGTCAGCAGGATAAATAAATTTAATAAGCTATTTAATGACTTAAAGTGTTTGCATTACTTTTCTCATGTACTTTTTAGAATATTTCCCCTTATCCACTGGCTCTCACTCTTCTGTTGACTATCAGAAAGAAAAAGTCACAACAGACAATATTTGGCTTGGGCATTAGATAAGTGACAAAGCATGACATATATAAGAAGATTGATTTTAACTAATCTACATCTTTTACAATGCACTTAAAAATGTTGAAAACTGCTAAATTAAGCTCTAACAAGCTCTATTTGCAGAGGTCACTTAGGTCACTTCTACATTGCACAAATGTTTGTACATAAAGATTTTTAGAACAAGTATTAAGATTGGAATTAATGAAGTATGGATAGAAATGTGCAAAAGCACTGGAGGCAACAATTAAAATAATAGCCTGTGTAGATAATAAGGGACACTACTGACAGCAACAAAACTAATTAACACCGAGTATGTTATTTATATCTAGACCATGGTACATATGATTCATCAGTGGAAAACTGCAGTCTGATAATAGGAGGAGGATGGCAAGAAGGTTACACCACATGACCTGTGCTGTTCCTCCTCCTCCTCCTGGAATAACACCGCACTGCATGTGACATTCTTTTGCCTGTTATCCAAGAAGAAGACACACGATAGCCTAAAAGATACTGAAAACCAGAAGACAAAGACAGTGGGCAGTGACCTTGCTTAACATCCATCACAGACAAAATACACAAGATTTTGTGGCAAAAGGATCATGCCATACTAACTGTTGATTCTTGGGGATAAAAAAAATAATAATCTTTTTAATCCTTAGGGGATAAAGAACCTGTTTTGTCATCAGGCTTGAAGAACCCAAGAGATATAGTGAGCATTTGACAGCTGGTGTCTCTCGTTCTCTATAACCTCATTAGCAATGCTGGCCAGATTGCTTTAACATACATATTAACTTGAGTGAGAGTGACAACATACTGTGAATGGGCAAAATCAACTTAAAGAATCCACTTAACATAGAGAACTGTGAGATAATTTTCTTCTGTAAGGTCCCTCAAAAAAATCATGTTACACTAAAATTCTAAATCCATCTGGAAGGATGTCTGAGATGGTGGCATCAAAACTACTAATCTAATAGCTAATAGTACTACGCGTACCATTAAGTAGTATTACTAGTACAGCTATTGAAGGCAGCCCTGCATTCTGTTTAACGAGCCCTGCACAACTGCACTATAGTGCATAACTACAGTACATAGCTATGCTAATTTCAGACATAAATTAGCATTTCCTCCTGATTCTGGCCTATGTCATGCAGGCACATAACCTGCACTACACATCAGTTGGATATTTCTGCACTGTTATGCAGTGTAAATCTATCCTCTGGGAGTTAATGGCCAAACTGTTAATTCAAGAATGAGCTTGAGCACTGGCTTCTTTTCTTGGTTACTTTCCCTTACTTCTATTCCAACTCTCATCTTTCATTTAAAGAAAGTTCACGGCTTCTTGTAAAATGCCTCGGGCTGTGGTGGTGAGAAGAAACAGGGCAGGCTGGATGGAGCGTGGCCCCTGCAGATGTTGTATTTTCTGCTACAGAATGCTAAGAATAAGACTCAATGATATGTGCAAAAGATTTTTCTTTTTGAAATTGTGTTACTTAGCCACATTTGATGGAAAGATAAAAATATATTCCTGACAAAAATTATCTTCCAGAAAAATTTAATAGCTTCCTTCAATTTTTTTAAAATATAACATTATTATTTTAAGAACATTTTTCTCTTGTTTCTCACAAGTAGGTAAACAATTTCACCTGACATTTTAAATACTTCAGTTTAAGATAAGCACATAAGATGCATAATTTTATCAGAAATTATTAAATTTTCATAAGAACTGAAAGAGTGACAGGCAGCGCCAACTGCAGTCTATAACAATACTTAATAGTTATTAAATAACAAAATACCATCTTACATGTCTTCATCCCAATGTGCAATCAGTCCTATCCCTACTGCAGACAATCCCAAATTCACATCTGCAGGAATGCTATCTATTAAAGTTACAGATGCAGTCCTCAGTATATACTCCCATCAGCAATGATTAATACACAATAATCTAAAAGAAATGAAAAGGTACTAAATGTAGTGCATTTTAGCTAAATGTTTTCCTTAAAGGGATAACATATTGCCCAATGAAGAAAAATATAGAATTAATTACAATAATGAAATGCTTCTATTCAGTATTAAATATTTAAAAAGGAAATAAATATTGACGTAGGAGCTACCAAATCAAAGAGAAAAGTTGGTCAAATTTTTTGCAGGATTTACCATTGTTGTTTTTCTTTTCTCTTGTCCCCTTTTTTTAAAGATCTATCTGTATATGTCCTAATCCTGTAATTTAGCACATACATCTCTGCCAGACTCTTACAGGTAGAAGAATTTAACCTATAGAATAAACTCTTGCGCTTAGCAGTGCGCTTAATGCTACACAAACAAAATAACACAGTACACATGAACTGGCAGTTATAAAAAAGAAAGAGGCAACATATTTCAAACAATATAACGCGGGTCAGGCTCAGCTACTGACTGAAAGAGACAGAGAAGAATAACCTGGTTTTAATGGGTAGGCAAACAACACTGAAACTTCCCAAAATACCTGAGGTACAAGGATTGGAGATGTGAGGGAACAGAAGGCAGAAAGAAATGGGGCAGTGACAGTATTTGAACCAGTCAAGATTCCAAACAGGGCGACAAAGCAGAGGAAGTAATAAATGGAGGAATTGGCTAAAAGTCGCCCAGGGTCAAAGATTAAGATGAGAGGGAGAGGAAGAGCTACGAGACAAAGGATAGTGAGAGAGAAAAGTGATGGAGATTTAGGAGAAGAAACAGATTGTGAAAGGATTCCAATTAAGAAGATTTTAGTGTACTGTAACTACCACCAGTGCCACTCAGAAAGATTTTCTTGGCAAAGTATATAATCAAACAGCTTAAACAGCTGTACCTATCTGGGAGGGCAGGTTCCTTAGGATATAAGCATTAAAAAATAATCCTGATATTAAGAATTTGCCCATCAACACATTTAACCATGTCAGTACTGAATGTGTGCAAATGAAAAGACAACAGGCCTGTTGCTTATAACTCAATATAACTTGAAATGGAATAAATTAATAAGCGAAAAATTGTGTCCAAGACTGTAACTGCAGGATCACACAATTCAGAGTCATTCAGGAGTCTCTATCCTCTTCTGCAAAAGTAGCCACATTAATATTTACTTCTAATTGTAAAACAAGCAAACAAGCCAGTCTGACACTAAAATTATTTGATAATTCACCTCCCATAGACCTACAGCTACACTATTTCATATGTCCTGTGACAGCTGATACCTACTTTTTGTGCTTAACCAAGACAGGGACAGAAAGCAAGCAATGAACACCTCTCTGCAATGGTCAGATACTCAGTAGTGACATCTCAGCAAAAAGGCAGTAGCTAATAGACAGGGATTACTTTAATTCACACTCTTGTAAGTCTGGCATCAGTGCACTCACTGTCACTACTGACTAAGCCACAAGGAACTGAAGTTGGTCTGCATCACACAAACTTTCAAAAGATTCAGCTGAAGAAAAACTAATGCAGGCATCTGTGAATTCCTTTTCAGTGCATCATGATCTTAGGGAAACTCCAAAGCCATGCTAATTCTTATCACTGTGATGTTTGAAACACTATCAAATAAACTTATAGCCACAGACAGACCTATACTGACTTTTGCAGGCTTGAGAAAATTGGATGACCAAGCAAAGAGAACTTGATCCCCAGTCCTGCAAATCCTCTTAATTGAGTTTTCACATATGTTCAAGTCCCATCACCAATGAAAAGGATTCTGGATAGGATACAAGTTTTGGATCTGCTCACAGTCAACTCTCAATTAAACATGTGGATCATCTTTACTGTGGCAGACCATGATTCACAAACGGGCTTCAGTTCATCCTAAATATCAGGAAAGTAGTAAAGCCATATTCAGGGGACACTGAGACATGTTTTTCTCAGTTCCAGTCAGCACTTGTATGAGAATCTGAGCTGTGCCATTGACATTGCTTTGCATTCTTCTTTCCACTAAACTTAAATGGTAATACTGAATGGCCTATTTTACATTATTTTATTATTATCCATGCTTTTATTTTATCTAAGCCCCCCCCCTTTCCTCAGCTAATCATGAGATGGCTATATTAAACATAGAACAATGAAGCAATTAAAACAAAAACCCATCCATAGACTGTATTCTTGCTCAATTAATTTCCAGAAAAATAATTGATTTCTTTATTCCTTTTCTTTAGTACAATTTCTGACTTAATCATTACACACAACCACTGGAAATTTTTTTCCATTTTCTTAGCTGTTGAATATTCCCTGCTTTCACAGATTTCACAAGATGCTAGAGATGAACAGTGCTTCTGAAAATAAGTTATGCCACCTAGATACCTTCCCTTGTGAAAACATGGGGGTGTGGAAGTGGTAATAGATTGCTTAAAATATTTTAGCTTTCTTTGAATAAGTTAGGGTTCAAACTATTTCCTTTACATTTAAGCTTTTCCTGACATCCTCATTTTTTGTAAACATGCAGTGAGATGTACTCTGCATGAGTAACATCTGTGAGCTCAAGATTATTTGTAGTGGCATCCATGAGTGGTTCCTCTTCAACTGTTAAACATGGTTGCCAACTGAAAATTCTGCATTAAGATGCTGTACAGTCACCATATTAATTCTACTGTCAACATTTTGGTGCATATGAGTGACCTATCAGTTTAATATTGATTGAGTGTCAAGATACAGCCATCACATATATTCACTTAAAATAATTGTGTTCTGTTATAACCTCTCAAGAGCTTAAATCCTGACTCAACATACACCTTGGAGGTCCCGTTCTTTACAATGTCTTGTTATAATTGGAGCAGTGGAGAAGTTCTGCATTAACCAACTGCATTAATAGTATTCAGAAAATACTATTAATCACATTCGTCTCCTGCAAGTTAGATAATATTTGGACACTACTCAGGAAGTAAGTGGGTGTAGTATGATATCCCATATCATGGCTTATTATCTGAAACAAAAATTAAAAAAATTATGTAAAATAAGATTATTTCAGACCACAACGCAATGTAGGAAATACAATGGTTCCTCCCTTTATTTCTGCCTGACCTAGGACCTGACACAGGATTGAAATTCATATCTGCAGACAAGCTTGTATTTCAATATCAGACTTTTTCTAGACTCAAGTCTTGAGTCCATTGTAGCTGAAATACAATCAGCTAGCCAGGCATTAAAAAGAGAGATCATCTGTTCATTAGTATGAAGAAAAACTTCAGAAAACAGTTATACACTACTTCTGATCTATACCATAAGAAAGGTGTACATAATTCCTTAAAAATAAGTGTTGCTTCTCAGCAACAGAAAGTTGTCAATTCTATATATTGACTGATATTATAACAGTCCACTATAAAACAACTTAAAGTGAGTAAAATGTTCAGCAGGGTTAACGACACTGCCTCAGCTTTTCCCTTTCCTTCCTCCCAGGATCAGTTAGTTGGAAAACTATAAAATGAAATAATTACATGGAATTAAATATTTCCCAAAAATAATCTTCCCAGCAATATTTATTTTATCCCTAACGACATTTCCAGGAACTGATTGCCTGAGAAACAGAATTCTTTTCAGATTAAGGACACACTGCAAAACATTCATAAACTAGATCACTGCAACAAGCTGGTGGATAACATTAGTGTAAGCAGTGTTATTAACTGGGAATACTTTTTTTTTTTTAGAATATCAGATTAAAAAAAAATGAAGAAAAAAAAAAGAAAAAGAACGTGAAAGAACGTAATAGTCAAATGTCTGATTAGCTCAGTATCCTACATCTAACAGAGCCCTATGCCTAAGGAAGTGTGTAAGAACACACAAGCACCTATGATACTTCCTCCATATACTCTCTTGCCCTCCCATCACGTACAACACAGACACGTGTTTTTGTGGAAGCTGTTCAGTTATCATCAGCACACTTCTACTCCTGGTGTTCCCTGCCCTGATGTAAATGCTGGGCTCTGCAGTATCCTTTGGCCAAATGTTCCACAGCTCGGCTACACACTGCATGAAGGACTATGTCTTTTTTTTTTGCTTCTGAGCCTGGCTCCTACAAACATGCTTTGGTGCACTTCCTTGGTGTACTGAAGAGAGAGTGTGAAAAATCCAGCTCCATCCAACCTCTCCAGCCAGTCACAGTTTCACAATCTCTGTCACACATCCTGTTAGTCATATTTTTTTTTTCCAAGGCTGAAGAGATAAATTCATTATTCCTCACATGACAATTTTTGTGTGCCTCAAAACATCCTGTTGTCCTTCCCTGAACATGACCACTTTACCATATACTTTTTAAGACAAAGAAATGAGAACTACAGGATATTTTATGCCCATGAGCAACAGATCTTGTAAAGTGGCATAATGTTTTGTGGTTTTATTTCTTTTCTAAAAATTCGTAGCATTCGATTTGCTTTTTTGAAATCTATTGTTTTCCAACAAATACTTACATGGATTATCTGACATGACTCAAAGGTCTCATTCCTGAAAGGTAATGGTCAGCGTCATTTTATATGTGAAGTGAAATCGTAATGTTTTTCTGCATAGCTTCTTATTTATTACCTTGATTTTCACCTGCCTTTTTACTGCTCCATAAGTGCTTTCTCCAGTTCTTCATGGCACTTTTCTCCAAACAGCATAATATGATATGCATTGGCTACAGCAGTATTCCTGCCGCTCAGAGAGGTCAGGTCAGGTATCAAGCTATGTGCCCTCAGGCACAGCAACATCAATTTTATAGTTAGTCATGAGACTGACAAGGAGTGGAGGAACTGCTGGGATAGTGAAAGGACAACAGTACAATGGAAGAGGTTTCAGAAGTCATCAGGGAACATGCTACTCTAGAATAGTTACCTCTCAACACCACTCATTTCCTTTGTTTTACAGCAAGATTCATTAAAGGACTGGCTAATTATATCAATCTTAAAACTAGTGATCAGCAACAATGCCAATAAGAGCTAGAACTTTGCATCAGTAGTTAACACATAAATTTATTTTTAATACAGTCTGCATTTATTAATATTTTAACAAGTATCTGCCGAAATGACAAACAACATTTCACAGTCTCAACTCTGACACACCTACACATTAAAACCAGTCAAGTTTGAGGGCAGCTTTTTAATTCTTTTTAAGTGCTTTTTTGGAAAGACTTTGTTTCAGGCTTACTGTATGGCTGTTTGTATAACACCTGCAAGATACTACATGCATGTTCAATAACCCTTGCACATCAAAATAACTGTATAAACCACCAGAAGTCAAAAGTATCTTAGCTTTATCAAGGCTTTCTTGAATCCAAAGGGTTCTATTATGAAACAGAAGAAAACTCTTCATTATGTAACCTGGCCCTTTTATCGGTCTCAGGCAGGCCTGGCAGAGCAAAACAAAGCCTCAGGCTCTCAGTACCCAACAAGTAGTCTGCTTAACTCACTTGAAAATATTTCTGTCGTTCAATTTATTTTTGCAACTGTTCCATGCAGTAATATTACATTACTAAGGAAAAGAATAAGCTGTATTCTTTTGAAAATTCAAGGTCTAATTAAAAGGTGGTTCATTAGCCAAATGGATTTTTGTCACATGAAATTTTTCACCAGATGCTAATGAACCAGATATAAATACCAGTCATTCCTGCAACCCAGCAACCTCAAGGCTGCCAGTATTGCATTTACTTTCAAAATAAAATGACAACTTAGCAATTGTTGGCCATCTAGCATATAATTTTGGTTTGGAAAGCATTCCTATTTAAATCAATTGTAAGCACATACTTGCTCTCAGCCCTGCTTTAAGTGAAGCATGCATTCAGTACAAGGGTGGGTTTCTCTTTCAAGGCACAGTGACAACATAAACCATGCTAAAGCACACCACTATGTGAATGTGACAGCAAAATGCTATTGGTCATATTTCTGATTCATACAAAAGGTATACTTTAAAATTCTTTCATCTTCAACATGTAGATGCCAAAGGAACCAAATGAGAGGCAAAAGTTCCTTTTATTTCTATTGCTCACAGTTCTGTTGCAACAGGAAACCTGTTATGCAAATTCTGCACATTGGCCAAAGACCTCTAAGGTTTGTCCTCCTGAGCTCTATTCTTGTGTCACCAAGAAGTACAATTAGTTTCACTTCATCAAATTTCCTACTAGGATTAAAAAAAAGGGAATCTCTTTTAGTGGACTGAGGACCATAAAATCATTTTCCAGAAAATCCCAACATAGTCTGTTAAGTTTTATGGTTAAAAGCCAAATGAAGTGCCTTACAATGCTGACACACAGGCAATGACAAAATTATACATAACTAGAAAGTTAATATGGAAATACAGTTAGTGCCCAGAAGAAAGTACGCAGAATGAAACAGAGGTCAATTTTTAGAACAATGACAGACTACAAAGTACCAAAATGTATGCTGAGATTTCAGACCAGAATTTGGATATTTTTTATTAAATATTTTTTTCTGAAGGAACAAATCCAATTTTGATGAATTTGGCTTGATGAGAGTTAACATTGTTGCAATAAAAAGCTGTCACATTATTTACAATACAGTTATTGGGATTCAGATGCTTAAATGAATGTTAGATGCTGAAATTAATTTACCCCAGTCTGCAAAGGTGTGGATCATTCCAGGTCAGATTTGCCAGCTCTATACCCGTGCCTCAGATGCCTTAGGGCATCTAAAACTGTGTTTTTTCCATTCAGAACACTTTTGCACCCATTGCACAGATCTTGTGGAATAAGGAGGTAGTAGTAATTCAGAATTCCTTCCTTTCATTTGTCAAGTGATCTTACAGGTAATTGCCCAGGGTATTGAAATGGGTGTCAGAGATAATTTCTTGTGAAGAAGCAAAGTATGAGCTTTCTTCTTTCAAAAGGTAGAGGTAGGAAAGCTTAAGTCACATGAAGGAGAAAAATAATAGGAATAAAGCAGAAGTGATGAAGGGGCTGTGAGATGGTACTAAGGATGATTACTGAGCAAGAAAATGAAGCAGTATGCTATACAACTGGCTCATGACCACATCACCAAGGGGATGGGTGGAAATATTTCTATGACTATTCAAAGCCATGACTGCTTAAATATTAGTATCATTAGATGTTGTTTTTAGCCTCCAAAGCTGCTAAAGCAGACCTGAATTCCAAGAAACCTTTCATTTGTTCCGCTGGAACATCCTGCTGTCAGCCCAATTTACACATTTAACATCAGTTTCAATGAGAGTTACACATAAGAGAACTCAACCCTATGATGACAGAGCTGCGACTTACTTTACAAAGTTAATTTGACTTGCTTTTATGTTCTGTCTCATTGACCATCCACATTATTAATGCCTCAAGCCCAGGCTATGTCACAGCCTTGTTTGCAGCCTGAAATACCCTTTGAGCCTATAGTCACACCTAACCCACATGAAAAAAGCTTAAGGTCCTTGCTCTCTGCCACAAGGGTGGAATGACTGTAACTCATTGGGGTGAGAGAAGCTGTGTAACGCCAGCCCTGCCACAAAGATTTTGATAGGTGTAAGAGGTCTGTGCAGACATATCTTAGCAACAGTAACTATGCAAGAATTGTTCAAGCTCAAGCTACTCTGAACTGCATGAGTATCCATCCAGCGAGTCTCATAGACCAAACCGGAAAATCAGTGGGTTGCTAGCATGGACCAGCCATGCAATGCAAATACATACTACGTAACTGCTCTCATACAAAGCTTCTACATTACTTGAACTGAAAGATGATTACGCAGAGGGGAAAAAAATTAGGACTTGAAAGTAAATGAGTATGATCAGAAATACCATGGAAGACTGGAAAAAAAAAAGCCTTATAGAAATTTATTTTTAAAAAACCAGTCTCCTGCCTCTTCTGGATAAAAATAATTCCATTTTGGAGCTGCTACAGAAGAAAGTAATCTTTCTGGACTTAACCATCATAAAGCTAGCTCTGTAACAAAAGAGATACCTTGCACTTAGTTCATGTTACCCTGGAAATCTGAAATAGTTTGAAACTGTAGCCCATTTTCTGCTAACCTTTAAACAAATCTTTAAACTCAAAAGTTCTTCCTAGCCACCAAGATCTCAATAGAATGGAAACAAATCTTTTTTTCTAGGTTGCAAGGTAAAATAGTTGAAATGTTATCCAACAACCTTGATGAAAAGGACTGGACAAACATTCAATGCCTGATGAGATGAAAAATATGGTTCTTTGGGCTAACTTGGCTTGGCCTATTTTTCTAATCCATAGACTGGAGAAAAAAAACTCTCAGGCTGGATTAAGACTGTCAAACTAAGCAACAAAATTAGGAATATCTTGTTTTTTCATGACTTGGAAAAATGTAAGAAAAATATTGAAATGGAACACTACCTCTCAGATTCTAAATTATATGACAAGATAGAAGACTGAAGGCTAAAATGTAAGAGGGAAAAACTGAAGAAGTATGTGCTAACATTTTTCTTCCCAGCTTTGGATGACAAATATCTTTCATTTTTGCTTAATTAAGTACAACTTGCATAAATAAGTATAAAAATGGAATATTAATTGATCACAAGAAAGAAAGGTGCGAATCATTCCTGGGAATTTATATGATGGTATTTATCTCACTCATAATATTTAAAACTATTGTTTCACTGTGTATCAGATTTAAAGAATAATCTGTTGTAGCAAACTAGTACAAAAATTATTAGGTCCATATCCCACAAAGGAAGCATATGAGAGGAAATTAGGGTACAAAAGCATTATGAAGAAATACCTACATCTTATACAAGACTGTTTTGACAATGCAAAAAGATGTATTACCTGGTCTTTTGTTCTTTGTATATTAGCTGGGGTTTACTATTTGCCTAGAAAATAATTTTCAGAAGGCTGCTATCTGGCTGATTTAAAAAAAAAAAAAAAAAAAAAGATTTTTGGTGGGTTTTGTTGGTTTTCTTTTTAGTTTAATTTCCATAAAAGCTAGCATTTTCCAAAAAGAAGAAAAAACCTGACCGGCATGAATTAGTATAGCTATAAAATATATGCTCAACTTGAAACTGTAATGGCTGTTTAAAATTTATGCATAACTGTAATTTCATTTGAATATACATTTATTTAAAAATATATATTCTTCAAAATTGAATAGCTTTTATTTTAATAATTTGTTTCAATATATCTTTCTTACTTAACTACTTCAATTTCTTAAAATGAAACAAATGTCATTTTGAAGAATCAGAAATTAGTAAACATTTGCTCAAGTTTACCACATGTTGACAAGTATGTTACTGACCGGAATATATACCCTAGAGGAACCTTAGAGAAGATAACCTCTAGATTTTAATCATTGTGAGATGAAATGGCTCAATGACAGCTGCTTTTCAGTTTAATTTTACTTAAGACATATATAACACAGAAAAAAAAAAAAAAGGAGAAAAACCAAAAAAATTTACCCTCTCCAACGGGCTATACAAATCTTTAGATTTCACTTTTATAGCAGTATCAGACTCAAGTATATGTTAACAAAATGCTATCAAGGGGCTGCAAAAACACTTCAGTGCTTCATAAAAGAAGCCACTCTTTTAGTAATTGCCCCAAAGAACTTGGAATGACTTCTCCTGCCTAACACTCCTAGTTTACCATGATACGCTCAAGAAAGTTCTGCAGCTTTTAGACAAGTCTACCTCGGTTGCTGTAGTGTTCAGTTTCTCTGGACATAGAAATCAAACTATTTGTTATAAATACACTTATAATATGAATCAGATCCCATATACAAATTATGTATATGGGGTAAGTGTGATTAACATCTTAGGTCACACAGAAGCACCTGCTATTTTGCAGATAATAACAGCTAAAGCTGGGAACCAAGGGTGTAACCCTCCAGCTGGCAGGGCCACCCGGGGCGATCAGGGCTGCTGGCCCAGCTCCTGAAAAATGCAAAGTGTTAGGAGGTAAAAGGAATGGGAACTACCAGTTTTAGCCTTTCTGCAACTTCTCTCTCAAAAATAATTAGTAAATTCATATATTCATAGAAGTAAGAATTTCTTATTAGCCAGACTCCCTTGTACTATATTTTTGTTATTTTTACTGATGGTTCTGTAACAGAAACACTGAAGCTTAAAGAACAAGAGCCAATCTACTTCAGTTTGTAGACATAATAAGAATTGTTTTCTCTTCTATTCATAAATATTTAGTTGTTTTGGCGAGTTAAGATATTCCAATTTACAGGAGATGACAATCAGGAAATATTTTCTACTCATTAGGCAGACATACAAATAAAGAAATCACTGAAGAAGCTATACAATAGAAACTCAGAACACCTTTCTCCATAAAGTCAGTCTTTTTTAGTACACACAAAGTTTTCCCATCTTAATTTTTCAACATACTAAAGAGAAATGAGAGTAAACATGGTCACGTTAGCTAAGCCAATCATCAGTTATACTCTTAATCTTTGTAGTTTTGAATTATCAAAATCATTAAATTGTGTAGCACAAACCATATATTGTGTATCACAAACACATAAATTACATCTTTTTTCACTTCCATTGCATACATTTTAAAGTATGTTTTTAGCATGGAAAATGTAGAATTTTTTCACCACTTTTACAAGTTGGATTTGGTGCAATGTCATTTTTTCAGAGACAAAATACCAAAGAGTAGATATGATAGTTTTGAAAAATTTCTATATGGATTATTAATTTATACTTACAGAGGTAAATACTTGAATTTGATCTCAGCTTATATATCATCCTGTTCCATCAAGAAAAATGTCAGCTGAACCATTTCTATTGATTCGTTTTAAATGGCCAACAGAATCCATAAAGATTTAATAAACGACAACTGCCACATTATGCCAGTATTTTACTTCAAGAAATTCTTTTTATAATGATGAAAAAAGAAGTCCATTTCATTATGGTAACTCTCTTAAACTGAGTGCACAAACTGTAAACCAGTGTGAACATTCTGGCCTTTTCTCCCTCCCAAGAAACAGAAAATTGTTAATCTATGACCAACATAAAACATTAAGCTGTCTCTGGTTTTTCATTCCAATTTAATTCAGTTGGTTTCCCCTCACTGATTGCCTTTGACTGAAGAGTCACATGTTACAGACAGAGATGAAAATATAACTGCTGCTTAAGTGTGTCATGCTGGGAAGTCATTCAACTAAAACAGCAGCTATTTGTTCACAGAATCTATCAAGGTCAGTCTTCAGAGGGTCTTTTTAACTCGGAGACTTTGTTTTGGAACTTCCCATCCCCTCCACATTCATTTCAAACTGCCATAAAACTACAGATTCAATGCAGCATTGCCCTATGTTGTTTACACTACTATTAAAAAAAAAATAGTGGCTTCACTGGGAAGAAGTATTAATGTTCTTTTACCATTACCATGTGTTATAAGACTCAACAGAGAATATACAATGATGTCCTTGAAGGAAATCGTAATAGCCTGTATGATGGGTAACTGCATTGAACAGAACAGGAGAACAAAGATCCATTAAAGAGATCTATACTGACTATGCTTTTAGTTGGACATAGTACTAGGGAACTTTGCAAGATTACGTATCTAGAAAGGACATGCAGACTTAAATGGAAACTTTTAGACACAGCCTGCAACGGTCTACAGAAGGAGCAACAGAAAACCATGTCAAAGAGGGCATCTGTCTTACAGACCTCAGTAGCAGTCAAGATAGTTGTGTTACTCACTAGGATTCAGAAAGCCAGTATCTGGAAACATACTGCAGACCTGAACCTACTGTAGACCTATCCCTTCACTTTAGCCATATTGAGTCTTTAGGTAACACAATTCCCATAAGATATTAAAGACACATCAAGGTTTTAGATTGGACAAAAAGAAACAAGTTTGGAATAGAAGTTAATGGTATTAACAACACTGGAGCAGTAATTGAATTTTGCTGAGATGATAATCCACAGGAAAAACACCAAGGGAAAACAGAACTCATGACTGCTATCCCACAAGCGTGTATAGTACTAATTATATTGGTTCTATTAAGACACTAATACATTTAACATGAAATTTCGTAATTGTTCATCCGGATTGTAATCTACAGAATCATTTCATAGTCAGAAAAGAAAGGCAATAAATTTAAATAATAAAAATAGACTGAAAGAATTTATATGATCCAAGTTTGGATTCCAAACTTTTGAACATCACTATCATAATTAATCTTATAAACCTGATTGAAACTAGGCAACAAACTAGTGGTGTATCCCCACACTCAATACAGGAGCCAATACTATTCAAGATCTTCATTATTGACTCAGACAATGGGAGAAAGTGCACCCTTAGCAAGTCTGCTGATGAGACAAAGCTGGGAGGACTGGCTGATACACTACAGGGTCATTGCTGCTATCCAGAGGGACCTCTACAGGCTGGAGAAATGGTCTGATAAGAACCTCATGAAGTTCAACATGGGCAAGTGCAAATTCCTGCACCTGAGAAGGAATAATCCCATTCACCAGTACAAACTGGGGGCCAATCAGCTGGAAAGTAGCTTTGCAGAAAAGGACCTTAAGATCCTGGTGGCTAGCAAGTTGAACATGAGCAAAGGACTGTGCAGCAAAAATGTATAATTATCATGGGCACGAACGAGAATGTAGGTAATTCCACCTGAACGTAAGAAAACCTGTGACCAAGTACAGACACAGGTTACCTAGAGAGGTTGTTCAGTCACCATCTTCGGAGAAATTCAAAACCCAACTGGACATGGGCCTGGGCAACCTGCTCTAGATGACCCTGTTTCAGCAGAGGGTTGGACGAGATGATCTCATAGAGGTCCCTTCCAACCTAAATGATTCTGAGAATCTATGATTAATTCTCTTTTTTTAATGCAATTCTGTTCTTACCCCAGTCTCTTAATTCTGAACTCCTTTATAGCATCTTCAAAGAACACGCACTCTGAATAAGCTGGTTTTAGTGAAGCAATACACTCACACTAATGTGAATTACCTGTGAGAAACTATGCATCATGTTTCCATGTGATCTATATGCAAACTTACCTCATGAAATGCATACTTGTTATGGACAAAATGCTATAGTGCTTTTAAAATGCTAATTAGCAATTCCCTGAACCACTTCAATTAGAGAAGACATTTATAAACCCTTCCCTTCCTTATAAAAGGAACATCAAAAACAATATAATATCATCTGTCTCCTGTTATAAGAGCCTTCAAACAGTTTTGTTTATATGAAACTTCATTTTCCAAAACCATGGTTCAGGAACACATCATAAGGTCTTATTATTGAATTTCTCTTAACTGAATTTATTTGTCCCTTTTCAGCTTAAAGAGTTAGTTAAGTTGGGAATAGACAAAATTCAAACAGTAACTTCATATTCATTATTTTTCCTACCTTTATTAAATATCTAGGATAAAACGTTGCCTGTACCCCATGTTTCAATTACAAGTCTTCTAGTACTGGCACTGTGATAAATTAATCTTTTGTGGTTAATGATAATACATCCAAATGAATTCAAAATTAAGACTTACTCACATGGATACTTCAACTTGCACTTTAATGTTGGAAATTTACAGACATGTAGAACTAAGGCTATATAACTGCAATTTTTGTAGAGACAGAGTATTCTTGTTCACATGGACGTAAGCTATGTTTACACTGCAAACAAAAATGAACCCAGGAAAACTGGGAAAACCCAGTTTTAACTGGCAGTTAAGAGCTCTAAGGAGTAGGTCAGCTCTCAGAGCACAGTTGTGAAAGCTGTTCCTCCAGCCACCAATGAGTGAAGTACCAAAATAAAAATATCATTTTGTGCTTGCCATTCTGTTAAAAACCTTTGAGGACTAAAACATGAGGATTCATGATCTTAGACCAATTTAAGAATAATACTTATTCAAGTATTTATCCATATTATAGTAAACAGTCCTTTATGGGTTGAAGTACTTTTATTATATTTTAAGACTCTAAAATGGATCTCCCAGAGATAGCCATTAGCAGTTGGCATATTTTCAAACAGCAGTGCGTAATTTTTGACAACCACACAAAATTGCCAGAATGCTCATTTTCAATTCTTTCTAATGGAAAGTGAATTGCTGCCATGAAATTCTCATTGGCAGTAACAAGCAAACACAACATTCTCCTCCTAATAATCAGCAGGGGTAGGCACAGCTACAATTAGGTGCAGCATATATTACAAGGAACTCTTGGGTACATATCTTACTAGTCAATTAAACAAAACTATTTGAGAAATAATCTGAAGAATTGAATTCACTAACCTCTTCCAGCAGTGAAGATGCTTGCCCTGTATCACAATAAGCATTATAACTTCTCAGACTTTAAAAGCAAAACCATTTACCTCATATTTCTTTTTCTTCCTCCTTTCTCTTCCCTGCATCTCCACAAATATATATGGTATTACACACTGATTTCATGGATCATCAGCAAGACTGTTAGGTTTACAACCATGATATACATGCTAATTGTTACAGATCCTTTTGCACATTTTCCCACAAAAAAAAATAAAATTCTCTCAACTCTGAACTGCCACACTGCACTTGTTTTCTATTACTCCATTCCTATTTTCCATCCTAGCCAAGGCCCCATTCCCTACCCAGTCCATTGGAGTTCCCCTTTCTCGATTGTCCACCCTCTCTTGTTCTTCCTGCTTCACTGTTAATACCACCCATGTAAAAGATCACAATCTCTCCACATCCTCATCCAACTTCCTTCACCTCTTAGCTCATACTCCCAACAACTTCTGTTTTACAGTCCCAGCCAGCCTCTGGGCTTCCAGTTTTGGGACACAACTGAGGTTTTGGAGATTTAATGATTCCCTGCTAGCAGCAGGGGTGGCCTTGCTCACTTGTCCTTTATGCCTCCTGGCAGCACATTTTCATGTCACCCTCACCCTCACCCTGGCTTTCGTTTTCATCAGACCACTAGCTCACTAAACCAGCAAAAGCTACTCATCTCTCTCCTTGCTGGCTCAGTTTACAACTTGCTTAGTGATCTGACTCAAATTACCAAAAAGCAAGAAAAACATCAAAGTTGTTCCAAAGAAGGGGAGGGATAGTGAGAGAGGAGATCTTTGCTGGGAGAAGGGAAGATAATAAGGAGCGAATGGACCTGTCCCTTGAAGGGTCATAGGCTGAGCCATTTTACCTGGCAGAAGCCTTAACCATTCAGTTCTATCCCACATTAGTTTCAGTTTGTCTACAGTCCTACCAACTTTGGATTTCTGTGTTGGATATATTCTTCTTTCACAACTACTAGATATCCAAAAAAAGGAGCAATCTTCATTGGCTGAGGGATTAGGGCTAGGGCTGAAGTTGTTGGGTTTCGGTTGTTTTTTTTTTTCCTTTTTCCACAGCAGCACTAATATATAAACAGGAAGTGTGGTGAATGACCCATCCTAGTCTCATCCTGACTCAAAGCACAGTCACCGGTCACTGTTCTGGAATAATGGGATGTCTTGGCTGGCTTGCCCTAAATCATAGAGCTTTATCATAACCAGAGATTTTTATTTTTAAGTTTCCTGCTTTGAATCAAATTAACTTCAATAACTGCTAAAAATATCACTAATCTTCCTCCTCTTTCAGTTAATACTTTGTAAAACAGCGTATCGCTGTCAATCTATATCAATTAAATAAATCGGATCTGAAAATTTCCTCCCTGTTTTTTTCTACCACTGTGAACAACTAGAGAGAGAAGCACATTCAGGAACTAAAAGGTCTCAGAAAATCTTTCCTTGAGACAGATATTCAGATATATTGAGGATTGTTTCAAAAGCAAGCTTGGCTTCTCCAGGGCTATAAAAGCATAATGTATTTTATGTTAGAGCAGAAAGAGCTTCCTACAGAAATACAGGAATTATGTTTCTGAGGATTTAATAGATGTCTTTTTATGAGAAATTTTAGTGTTTGGCTTCTGGTTTTGCTGTTTGAAGCTGAACAGTTTATTTCTTGAAAGCCTTATTTTATTCTAAATAGTTCTATAGAATTTTGGTAATTCAAATGGAGCTATTACATGCAAATATAGGAATGTTAATTCCCAGTCCCACTTCCAGAGAAAATTGCTAAATTATTGTTGAACTATAAATTCTTCCCAGTTAACTATTCACTTGCTAAGATAAAAGCTGTGGCCTGTTCCCAAGCCCAGCAGTTGCACTGCAACAGGAAAATTAGGAAAACTCACTTCTTTCAAGTGAGTTACTAATAGAACTTTGTGTAATGAAACTATGAGATGTGTGCCATAAATATTTCCTGTAAAGAAACTGAACTTGCAGAAAAAGTACGGAAATAAAGGCACTCTGCCTTCGCTAAATGTTTTGGTTTTGACTACAGGAATATTCTCCAATTATCCAAAGACAGTGAGGAACCATCATTTAAAACACTCAGAAAAGAGAATTAAAATTATGTGTAGAGCTGTATGATGAGTCCAATACATCATTTAAACTAATAAATTAAAATATTTTAACCCATTCATGAAATTTTCCAAATACAAAGTTACACAGGTAATAAAAGGCTCCAAATGTTTTGCAGTATGAAGTAGTGCAAACTGTGACAGTAATACAACTATGAAAAGCCATTCATAAGACCAGCTTTTTTGACACAACATAAATCCTTCAAGCAATTTGACTGATATAGTGTCAACCAAAATTCTCCATAATTATTAGATTCATCGTAGATACGTACACAATTTAATAACAGGCTAGATTGGAAAGAAATCATTTCATAATAGCACCCCGTTAACGGCAAATCTGAACAATAGTTTTGAATTTGCTTTTCACACATGGAAGAAATCCAATAAGAATGAAACCAGGACTGCAAATTTACTGTTGTAAATCTTTAGGCAATGTAAGTGAAGCTAATTTAGAGATACATCTTTGCCTCACTGCACTACAGTTAGTTAGTTATCATTTATGTCACTTTACAGAAAAGTGGTATTCCCAGCGTTCTGTCAATAAGAACGATTCTACCCCTGGTTCAGAACAAAATGGAAAGCGATATTATCCCAGATCCACAGATATACCTACAGGTTTATATATGCCGGCAAAGCAGGAGACTTTTCCTTAAAGTTACAGATTTTCTAACACACCAGTAATAATGCTGGCATACAATCCAGCAGAACAGAATAGTATTACATCTTTCAGAAAGTTGCAGTGATGTTTTCTATTTGTATTAATGTTGCAAGACAACTGTAAACAAGATCTCAGGTCATGTTTTGTCTGCACTTTGTTCTCTCCACAAAGATGTTTCTGCTTAAGAGCCAGGATTTTAGCCAACAGATGCTATTTGTGTGGATGTGTTTTGTTTTGTTTCTTATAGAGCTGTTGTAGGCTTATGCTGGTGGGCAGATAAAGCACCACACAGTTGCTCACTCACTGCACTCCCCCCTCCCCCCACAGTGGGATGGGGGAAGAGGAAAAGAAAAATAAAAATGAAAAAATGTGGCGGTCAATATAAAAGGAATAAATGAACAAACGAACAAAATTTGTATAATAAGTGAACGATAAGTGGAAGAGGGAAGAAAACAAAACAAGTGATGCAAAAGCAATCACTCGCTGCCTCCCGTGGGTAGACAATGCCCTGTCAGTTCCTGAGCAAAAGATGGCCAACCCCCCAAAGCCCCCTCTTTCCACTTTTATTGCTGAGCATGATGTATATCATGCTCATGGAATATCTCTTCAGTTAGTTTGGGTCATCTGCTTGGTTGTGTCCCCTCTCAGCCTATTGTGCACTCTGCAGTCTATTCACTGCGGAGGCAGAGTGAGAAACAGAATCACAGAATCTTCCAGGTTGGAAGGGACCTTAAAGATCATCTTGTCCAACCGTCAACCTAACTGACAAAAATAGACGCCCACACAACATACAAGGAGCATCACCATCACTAAACCATACCTCCCAGCACTACAGCGAAGAGATTGATGCTGTGCAAACACTGCTCAGCACAAGTGAGAACACGAGTGTGTTATCAACACTGTTTTCACCACAAATCCAAAACATAGCACCACACAAGCTACTACAAAGAAAATTAACTCTGTCCCAGGCAAAACAAGTATGAGAGCACAGCACAATAAGTAGAGTTCCACATCCAATGATCCCAAATGATAAACTAGTTAAAAAATACTAATGCAAAGTGGGGAGAAAAAGCTTGGCTGTACTACTTTAGTCTTATAAAGAGGTGAAATTTTCTGCTGGTTTCATGAGCTAAACCAGCTCAAAAAAAATTACAATGAGTACAAGAAGTAATGAGAGAGGTAGGATAATACAGCACAACAGGAACCAAGAAAGGAATGAAAGAATAAGAGCATAGCAGCCATCTCTTTTGCTGCTAATGAGTGTTTGCATCAGCTCTGTCAACTCATGAAACAACACTACCAATTTAGTTTAGTCTTGACTGGAACTAAAGCAGCTCCTAGAAGTAGCAGGCACAAACACCCTCATAGGAAGTATTCAACACCCTTTGGCTAAGGGAATGGTTTCACATCCCTGCACACCCTCCCCTTGGGGAAACTCCCTTTCCTTATGCCCATGTCTTGGTTTAGACTGCAGAATCCTGTAACTCATCTTGCACCAGCTCTGGCAGTTGCTCGTTGGGCCACCCTGTAAGGCAGTTCAGCTAACTAAAATGGCAGACTCCACTACCCTCTGCCCCTGTCTCCTACAAAGAGAAAAAAAAAAAAAAAAAGAGAGAGAGACAGAGAGAGTATTTTCGTGCCATTTTAGTGAGCTGAATCAGCCAAAGGTATCGCAAGAGACCCAAATGCACTTAAAGGGAAGCAGGGGTGGGAGTGGGAAGATGTGCCACACAAGAGGCTCAAGTCTAGGTAAGTACTAAGTAATACAGATATCAATGCATTTTTTTCCATATTTTTTCTAGTTTCCCTTTTAGTTTGAGATTATGGAAAATTATCTAATTTTCCATAAATAGTGATAAGGCTGCAAATTAGCACCTCTTTCTGTTTTGAAGTGAAATCACATCACTTGGCACTGCCAGCCCTCCCTATAACACACAGGGACCAGTCTAAGCCACACCTAGACCACTGGAGGATCAAGTCCTCCAGCCTTCCCATTTCTTAGAGAAAAAATGAAGGTATAGATGTTGATGATCTACCTAACAAAGATGGCTACTCAGTATGCCATATATTTATGCATTATATTCACAGTGTATCTTTCTAAACCTATACACTGTATTCAAATACATTGTAACAACTCCTGCATGCAATCCTTTTACAAACAAGCCTTTTGTTGTTACAGAATTTACACCAACCTCTTGTAGCCGAATGGTCAAAGCACCAGTCCTATACTTAAGACAATGTAAATAAGCTTGCCCAGACAATACTCTATCAGTTAAGCCTAACAAACTAAAAAGAATATTTGGATAAGAAGTGTCATTGTAACATTTTCACAGACTAGAACACAGCACAGGAAAAGCAGGGAAATAAGTATGTAAACTTTTTTTCATTTCATATAGAAAAATATTTAATTAATTTTGGTTATTCAGAGGTCATTCAGTAACAACAGAACTGAATATAAGCTGACACAAAAAAATGCATCTGAAAGGAAGTCTTATGTATCTATAACTTTTGTTTAAAAAATTCAATAACTTTTCACTCAAACCTTAAGTAGTGGAAAATACTTTCATTGCCAAGGCTAGTATTAAAAAAAAACACTCCAATACTTTCACAGTTGGTCAATTCTGTTAGTGTAAAAATGCATGAAATTGGACTAACCTGGACAGAAATTCTGCTGTGTCTGAGTAGTTATTTTTTCTTGTACAGCGCGCTTTCCAAAATGCCCTGCAGTTGCATTCTGATGTAGGCCTGGTTGCCTGGTGGTAAATCCCAATTCTGCAGGTTCAGCAAACTTCAGATAAAACTGTGGCTCCAAATCACTGAAAGAGAGGTTTATAGCACCATGTCTCCCACTGCCATAGTCACCAAACATAGATTCGTCCTCAGTGTTCTGCGTTGGTAACGGGAGAATCCGATGATGCAGCTGCGGGCTAGGCAGTCTCGAAGATAATGGAGAAGGGATAGGTGACATTTGTTTGTGTGTATTAGATAGCGGATATGAATTGCTAAAAACATTACTCACTGCTACTAACGAGGGTGAATGCAGCCTTTTCTCTTCCAGTTTAAAATTATTGCTTGTCTGAGAAATATCAGGACTTTCATTTACAGGCAGGTTCAAAAATAAATGCTTGCTGCTTCCTCGGGATACCGTGGTTCTTTTCTCATATATTGAGCCTGGCAGGTTTCTGTCTACTCTTGTAATTTGTTGTAGTCTCTTCCATTCTGCAGCTTCATCTAAACTGTCGCTCCGTATAACTTTCAGAAGAGCTTTATTGACTGCTCCCGCAAGGTTGCATGACTCATCGGTAATGTGCACTCTCTCTGCTTTGTACTGCAAATCAGAGCCGTCTTGCTCCTTTTCTTGCAGCACAGTGGTTTTAGAGTCTCCAGCAGCTTCACCTACAGAGTATACATCAGTTCTTGATAGGAACTCTTTATGTACTGTTGTGGGAACAGGAAAAATGGTTTCTTTAGCTCTCTGAAAATCAGGTAAAGACTCTGCAGGGGGTTTGGCAACGGTTTTAATGCAAGCTTCTGAATCTGGTACTTCAGCAACAACTGCAATTCCTGGTTTTTCCTCGCATACCAACTCAGTATACTTGCTACTTTTCAAGCTTTTAGCAACTGTAGATTTACGTAACTTCTCAAGTTTGCCCTGAGGTGACTTGACCGAAGTGGTACTCTGTTGTACCTTCATGACTTCAGGAATGCATTCTCCTTTATCCTCTAGTTCAGCTGCAACCATATCGTTGTCTTTTGAGCTAGGACTTGGTAAGTCTGCATCCAGTTTCACAACTTTGTTGCTCTCAAGAGAACACCCCTCTTCTATCCACCTTTCTGATTGTATACTATTGTCTACTGGTAAATCATCCTTACCTTTCACTGTTAGCCAACTGCAGGCAGAAAAGGAACTGGGAAAACTCCTGGTAGGAAATCTCATCTTCTTATTTTCCAGTTGCATGTCTTGTGCACTCAGTAAAGAAAGATGTTGTTCGTATATTTTTTTTCCCCCTTTCCGATGTCTGAATTCTTCAAAGCTCTCTTTCCGTCTATATTTCCTCATTTTTTTGTGATTCAAATTGTTTCTTTTTGTGGAATCCAGAAAGAACTCTTGCTGATGTGTAAAACTGGAATAATCATTACCTTTAAATTTTGGGACTCCGGAAACATCCTGTCGTTTTCCCTCCTGATGTCCTGTGTTAAGGCCCAGAGTATGATGTGATCTCAAAAGACTGGATAACAGTTTTTCCTTTTCAGCAGTTAGTTTGTACAGTTCAATGAGAATGTCTTTTGTGGTAGTTCGCTTGAAAATAATATTTCCAAAGTTTTCATGTGGCTGTTCTCTCAGCTCCATCTCTAACCTCTCCCTTACTTGATAGCAGCTACAGAAACGTTTACTGCTTCTATCCAGAGTTACACAGCCCTTGTAAGTAAATCCTCTGACTCTTCCCTCTGGAAGGTAGAAGCTGACGTAACAAAGCTCCATAATGGGTTTGTGCAATTGAAGGATAGTATGCGTGCCTTCCATTATGCTTGCCAAATTAGTCATTCGTTTAAATTATGTCCTAAGTGTTTCAAAGCTTGCATGACATAGCATGTGAGGCAGGGAATGGACGGAAGGCATCTGACTAATCTTCAACAATAATATTGTCTGCTGGAAAAAAATAAAGAGAAGCTTGTCAGACTTGATTATGGCAAATTTACTGACAAATAACAAGCCTGCAGAAGCACAATCTTCTCTCAGTATTTTCTGATACAAATCTTTTACCTTGAAAAATATGACACAAAAAGGATGACATTGCTAACACTCATAGATGGAGTCATAATCCTTCTATCATACATCATCCCTCTGTCTCCAGGGTTCTCAGTCAGTGCTGTAACATAAGGTCACAAGATATATACTAAAACACCCATTTCAAACAGAATTTTCTTTTTAATACTGGAACCTATTGCCCTTTCTCTGTTAAAAGTTAACTTGCTGTTGAACAAAAGAACCACTCAAGCATGTATGTTGCCTTTATATTCAGTTCAGCACAATGAGCAACATAACACTGTCACAATGTAATTAGCTCTTGCTGCTTTATTTATCAAGAAAACATTTAAGAAATAAAAAAGGCTGAACATTTTCTTCTTGTATTTATCTGTGAAACTGCTGTGACATCCAGAAAACTTGCAAGAAAATGAAAAAAAAAAACCTTCTGTTTACTTAGCTAGCATATAGGCACTGTATAAATCTATTTTGATTCAACATGCAATACTGTAACTGTACTGCTACAGGCAGGCTTACTGAGCTTTATTATTTCCTTTTCTTTGCATCACATTGTACTTCCTTGTTACAGATTGGTTATATTTACATTCTTTTGATACATTATTATAGAAGTTGGTTTACGCGTTTTGAGCACTAAATTGGCTTTTTATCCAGAAGGGACTCTGGTACCACAATTAAAGTGGAGAAGTCTGCAGTCATTAGGAAATGTATAAACATCAGGGTGAGACCTAAAGCTTGGCAGCAAATCCAGCAGCACGCAAAGCTGGAGAGCACCTGTTCCAAGGCATCTCTTGAAAAATGCAGGAATTTCTGTTTTCAACTTTCAGTGCATAAATATAGCAGAACTTTCTATCATTTCAAAATAATCAAATTTAGCCTCAGGTAACGATAACTAAAAGGAAGCTGTTGCATTACCATGTCACACACTTCAGTTTTACATAATAAAAACTGATACAATACTGGTATATAGAAGAATTATGCAGGGAGAGAGATATAAAACAATGCAAATAACTTATCATAAGTAATTAGCGAATCCTAACTCCAAGAAGCAAGCAGCATTTACCCAAAATATCCTATCCTACCTGCAACTAGTCATTCATTGTGGCGATATTGACCTAAATTTTGTTAAAGCATTGCATCTGTTTATAATATTCTTTAAATAGCTTCAAACTTTCTATTTACTTCGAGTAGTATCACTCTTCAGGCCAGCAGAACTCTTAATATGCACACATAATCCTTGAAGACAGAAGACAGATCCTAAGGAGAGAGAATAATCTTTCATCAAAGTCACATCAGCTTCTTAATTTTGTTTACCAGCAGTAAATAGTTTAATGTCATGAATCAGAATCCTATGCAGGCGTAGGAAGGGGTAGGAAAGGTGCAAAACCTGTAGTCAGTACTTCTGTTGAAGACTGGCTTGTTGTTTCATAGACCTGTGTTTCTGAGAAAATTATGCCATAATGTTTCTTCTTGTATTCTTGTTTTAACTCATTGTCCATATTTCAAACTCCAAATTCAGACAAGGCTGATTACTGCCAAAAAGAGCAGCCTCACTTCTAGACTTCCTTTTGCCCAGCTGGGCATGCCTGCTGCTTTCCCAGTGCAGACCTGAGTGATTACACAGCCACAGCGTGTATGTCACTGTCACATGCAACCAAGAGTGGTTCTGCATACAGAAACAGTAACCATCAACGAACATTTTTTCATTACAGGAGCAGTCTTGAACCTACTCGCTCTTCACCCAACCCTTTATGGTAGCAGTTTGCCTGTACATCAGCTGAGCATTAGCACCAAATTGCCCCTCAAGTAATCTACTGTCGTGAGCTCCATCAAATATGAGCAAGTTAACTTGTGGACATTTCCACAGATGGATGCTCAGCAGTCCCAGCTAATGCATGCTGAGTCTGGTTTTACTTACAGGAGAACTTTACTGAGAAGCAGAATTTCAAGGGACTTAACAGCCAGGGAAAAGGATGGCACAGTCCATATTTTGGTCCACTGGCAACATACAGCTGTTGAACTAGGAAGAAGAAAGAATAGGTAACCGGGAAAAACCTAGCTAAAGTGAGGGTGGATACCCCAAGGAGACCAAATCTATGCTTAGTATTGACTTAAGGAAGACAATCCATCACATCAAAGTATTTGTCAATGCATTTGATGTAGAAAATAATAAAAGGAAATGAGCTATAGAAAAGGAATTGGTTTTTATTATAGAGAATAATACAGTCTCTATTATATGTATTTCATAGTCTTATCTAGGAAAAACACCTTAGTGTTAAATTAGTCTGAATTATTTTATGTGTTCCCTGTTTTGCCTCAACTGGCATGGCATTTTCTCTCTGAAATATGATTAAATGACCACAAGGAAATAGCATCATGGAAACTATAGAACCAGTAACTATAGACCCAGATATTATGGTCAAATTTAATATCCTCAAATGACATCTATGGTATCATCAGGTGCAACTCAATGCTGAAGAGTACTCTTGGTAGCATGCATGCTTTTTTGGGGGGGGACACAAAAGAATATATGTGTAATGGAGAGAAGTAGCTAGCCATCCCTCTGCCACACAAATTTGCTAGACTATGCCCCTCCCAAAACACAAGCAGCTTCCCTAATCTAATCTGAGCTCTGAATCAAGTTCTGCTGCTGGATTGTTGTTGGTTTGTTTGTCTTTTTTTAGTTTAACAACAATGAAAAATGTCACAGATTTATCGCTCCGCCAAGTCTAGGGCCAACACATCCATCCATTTTGCTGTTCAAAATGTGCTCTTAGAAAACCAGGTCTCCATTGCTGCAGTTCTTTCTCTCTAGCAGGACACATTACTCACCGCTCACCATGACAGATGGTCTTCCTCCTTTCCCTGATCTTTAAGTAAGCAACAATTGGAACTCTCTACTTTCCCAGCTCTCCCAATATCTGTTACTAGGTGGCAATCTGTTCCTGAGTATGCTATGGCTAACTTTCTGTGCTGTGTTAGGTAGCTAATTAACAGACCAAACCAGAAGAAGCATGGTAGGGGAAAGGTAGTAAAGTGGACAGAAGAAGGATCCATGTCACAAGCTAGAAGAAACTGAAATGGATCTGCAATATTTGTTTAGTGAGCACAACTTGTTTGATAGAGACAAACTCCATAATTTTCTTCTCCTGCTTAAACTCCCATGTTTCTCTGAGATTCTTTCAAACTACCATTTGACCCACAAATGTTATCATTAGAAAGAAAAGAAGTTATTATCTCTCTGTGAAGACAAAACGTTACAGCTCCTTGCAGCAACTTAGACATAAATAAAAGAATACGTAACAACAAGAACTTTCCAACTGTAACTCTATATCGTATTTATTGGATTGTGACAAAAAAAATTATCAAAATTAAAGTATTTAATTTTTAATTATTTGTATAATAGTTTGAGCAATACCGCATACTGTTAGCAACGGGAGTTTAAAATACCACTCTTCTCAATTTCACAATTACTGAACTACACTAGCAAAGAGTTATTAAGGAATAAGAAACAGAGTCTATGCCAGACAGAGAACTACTTTATTAAATTTCATATCTCATGCAATAGCACAAGGGAAGTATTAAAGCATATTAAGAGTCTTGCCAACAAATTCAGATGAAACATAAAAGGATAACACAGAACATAAGGTCAAGAGTCATTAAGTTAACCCAAAATATGCAGCTTTGTATACCAAAAGCAATTTTTTAAGCATAAATGCAAAATGTAGTAGCTATACAAACAGATAAATAAAATGGAAATAACCAGAACAGCATGTTAAAATGCCTGGGATCTTTCACAATCTTTGACTATGTCATTCTGTTCAAATTAAACCAACACAGGATAGAGTCCATGAAACAAAGTAATCTGAAACCCAGCTCCCTGAATACAATTTGTGATCTGAAGATAAGGAAATCTAAATGTCTTGAAATCTAAAACAATAACTTAACAAAAAGACACACAGCATGTAGTTAATTACAATTGTTATAAAAAGTTTCTGGATGGACTGAAGAATATGTTGCCTCACTAGAAACAAATACATTCTCAGAAGCCAAACTGCCCCATGCTCTTTCCTGGTCCTTTATAGACCACAGTCTCATTTGAAATAGTTGTAAATAGGCATATTGCCTTTTTAGTGCACAGAAGACAGAAAAAAAAGCAATGATGATCTTTGGGGTTTAGAACTAATGCTCACCATTTATACTTATATTTTATATTACGTTTGACTAGTAAGATTGGGAAACAAACATAAAATACCTATATTAGTCATACCTCCTGGTCTCAAAAATTGTTTTAAAAAACCCTAGACCACCAAAACCAGTCACCTTCACTAGAAGGTGTCACAAATCCTGATAAATATTTTCAGTTGTACTCTTACCAAGAAAATCCCTTTATTCAGATTTTTGCTCCTATGATTTGAGCCAAGTGACCTCCAGTACAATTTATCTAAGTTAAATGCCAGGCATAAATGATATTTTTCCCAGTTACAAGCATGTAGTTCTAGTTCCAACTAGTTCTACCCATCTCCACTAACATGTTAATGATCTGTTTGCAAAAGCCAGATGGTGGGGAGAAGCTATATAAGGCTTTCAACTAAGGAATAGGAATTTTTTTTTAAATTGCTATTGTAAAGGGAGAAAAATTTAAAAAGGTACCTTAAAGAGTAATCATAAGGGTATCTTTAGAAACCTGTATTTTCAAAGACTCCAGAATGAGATGCATATGTCAATGATACCCTTGAAACTGATCGTTCCTGTTCAATGCATTTCTTAATAATGGTTGCTTATACAACAGCTTAGCTCTCCATAGTGGTCCTTCAATAAAGATTCTGACATGCCCTTGTTTTAATAGCTTCCATTTTACAGTAGATACATGATCCTAAAAAAAGGAAAAAAAAAAAA
>VXAK01023566.1:33065-47148 GCA_013399435.1 Arenaria interpres
TAAAAATGTTTCTCTTGATATTCTGTGTTGCATTCCCTATTAAAAATCAGGGAATAAAAATAAATAAAAAATATTGACTAAACTAAAAAAAAAAATAATATTTAAAATATGTTCTTTAAAATCCATGTTCTAATGCTGATTCCTTTCCTATGTGCTTTTGGATTTGAAAGACAGAATGACAGAAAAAGAAACTGGAGGAGAAGACAGAAAAACGAGGAGGGAAAGAGATGTTAAAATAGGCAGAGTGAGGAAAACACTCTTTGAGTCTTCAAATGCCAGAAGTCAATCAAAGATTTCTGGAGATAATGATACATGGTTGAAATTTCTCTTCTCAAATACAGAACTTTGAGCAGTCATCACCTTTGTTTTCTATGCCTAGTGACAAACCAATATGCCACGTAAACAATGTAAGATGCTCCTGTAAGTGCTCCGCTAGCATGCCCCTCTTTCACCAAATTGAAAAAATTCCAGATCCCCAAAAGAGAAACTAATTCGAAAGAACATATCTGTGACCATATCAATCTTTGGCCATACTTCCAGCAAAACATTGTGTGAAATAATCCTCCATCTTTATTCCAACAGTCACAGAAACAAGCCAATATTGCTTTAAGAGACTAATGCTTCTGTAGCAACATGTTAGCTTAGGCAGGACCAGCACAATGAACTTCTTTCTGCTAGATCAACCTTGACTGTAGGCAGACAGGACAGATTTTAATGTTCTGTAAGGAACTTTCCCATTGCTTATGATTAAAAGCTATGTATTAGGCAGATTTTTTTTGACTCAAAGTATTAACAAGCTACAGCTAATTAGATGAAGTAATGGTGCTCTTGCAACACTAATAAAAACTCTAGGTTACCCGGCACTCCTGATGCATTAGAGCCAAATACATCTTCCAAGGTATATTTAAGTGGCCACAAGTATGGTACAGATGGGCCAGGCAGTTTATATAGTGTTTGAAATAACAAAACTTAAACCATGAAGAGGTAAACTTTCCTCTTAATCATCCACTAGTCAAACCACTTTCATGGTTTCTTATTGATATCCAAAGTTACAATATCAACATATGACCAGACCAGGATATTCAAGCTCTACTACTAAAAAGTCTCATTTTCACTCCACTACTTCCTCATAAAAGTGGTATAACGTGAAGAACAACCACAAACAAATACTTCTGGTTTCTCACACGGCTGTGTGAGATGATAAAACAGCCTTGGTAAACCACCTGGTAGCAGTAGAAATGGTCTACATAACAGGAATCAAAGAAATGGATGTATGGTAATGATCTGACAAAAGAACCCTTTCTGTATTACAACCACCCTAACATGGATGAGAATAGATGGAACACATATGAAAAGGAAAACTAATCTCCAGATAACACGCACTTTTAGATTTTCTATTAAATTTTGTGACCTAATTGATCTCAGAGTTCACAGAATGTTTTACCTGTCTTCTAATTAGACTAAGTATCTCACTGAATCTTACAATAACACACAAACAATATCCCAACTCTTTGCCCATCACCTTTTTGCCATGAAAATGTATTGGAGTTTTCCCAATTTTGTTAATACAATTATTTTTATCACTCTCTTCACATTCTATGACCAACAACTCATCATGGTTTATTAACAAAAGAAGAAACTATACACAAGGTTATGGAGAAATATTATCTTGAAATGTGTGATGATTACAGGCTTTATATTATCTATATTTTATCTAAAAGGTGATGTACATTTCAACAATGATGCTGAAATGAAGATCACAGAACAGAAATCTCTCTAAGAACACTATTTTCTGTTGATGGTTACAGTTGAAACAGAACATTACAATTCATTCAGACATTCAAAGACTTGAACTAAATTTTAATTGTTAATGCGTTATTACAGAAGAGAGCACAGAAGCAAGGAAAAAGAACAAAAAAAAGCAAAGCATGGAGCATATTTTGAAACCTGATATGAAATATGAAGGAAAAAATTATACAGATGAAAAATAAATAAATAAATAGATTAAAATCCTGGATTACTCTTCTGTCTTTAACAGCAAAAAGAGAAGGGGAAAGAAAGAAAAGGGCACATAATACTAAAATTTCTGGTTTTTTTTAAAATCTGGATAAGAGTTTTATTACTATACTGCAGGTTGAGCAAGAAATCTAATGTGTCATTTCTTTCATAAATAACTTTCAAAAGAAAATAATTTCCTGTCAGGTCTAGTTTTGAACTTGGAGTGCAAAGAGGAAATAATTGCATGGAGCTACCAGTGATTAAAGGAAGACAAATAATTCTGCTTTTAAAGAGCTTAGTTAGGGTATGAGTTGATTCTTGGAGAAGAAAATGGTATGATGACTAAGCAAACTGAAGAGAAAGTGCACTGGAAGCACAGACACATGCTAATGGGAACTCTGATAGCAAGTCATATGCTTGTTTCTTCTATTTGCAGTACTTTCTGAATATAACCTAATTTGGAAATACACAAAATAATTTGTACAAGTAGATTTTTTTTCTGTTATTTTATCAGTGCTAATGCACCTTTTGCAATTTTAGAGAAAGCAACGAGACTTCTCGTTGCAGAGACTGACATGAAAGTTCTCATCCTTCTGTAGCCTACTTCAATTTAGCAAAGCAATATGTTGTTTCTTCTGACACAACTGCGTCAGCAAGTTAAAAAAAGGAAAAAAAAAAAAAGATGACACACAACATGTTCTCATTACTACTGAAACCATGTTGGCAGAGTTCAACCACACCACAGGATGTATTTGTCCAAAATCTGCTTGAGAAAGCTGACTTGCAACAAGTTACCAAATGAGATTTCCATCACAAACTCTCCCACTTGACTGTTTAGGAGGTTGCTAATAAAAAATTCTGCAATGGATATTATAACTATGAAAAGTCTTTAATGTAATAAGTAGCAAACCAGCAGACATCAAAGGAGAGAAAGAGCAAAGAAAACCTGTACACATATCCCAAAGAATTCACTCTTAACATAGTAACAGTCTGTTTGAAACAATATTTCAAGTAGTACATCATTTAAACAAACAAACAAAAAAATCCCTCTGCACTTCATTTAGGTTTTTACATTCTCCACCTTGCTCCTGGGCACTTACCAGGGAAAGAACCAAGAGAACAGATGAGTCAGTCATGTTGCTTCCAGATTATTTTTTTTTGGACTGGAACGGAGTTTTCTGACTGCTGAAGAGGCAAACTGCAAGGAATACCACTGAAACCATTGCACTCCAGATAAACATACTTTCAGTATATAGGATTTGAAACAAAATGTCATTCCCAAAATTCATAGACTTATTTATAAGAGAGTTTTTTCTAAGCAATGGCAACAGTAACCCTTACAGAATTTAAACAAATGCACAAATACAGGCTGAGCAGAGAATGGATTGAGAGCGGACTGAGGAGAAGGACTCAGGGTTGTTGGTGGATGAGAAGCTCAACATGACCCGGCAACATGTGCTTGCAGCCCTGAAAGCCAACCTTACCCTGGGCTGCTTCAAAAGAAGCATGGCCAGCAGGTCGAGGGAGGTGATTCTGCCCCTCTACTCTGCTCTCGTGAGATCCCACCTGAAGTACTGCATCCAGCTCTGGAGCCTCCAACAAAAGAAGTACATGGACCTGGAGTGAGGAGTGAGTCCAGAGAGGGGACTTTTTACAAGGGCACGTAGTGATAGGATGAGGGGTAATGGCTTCAAACTGGAAGAGAGTAGATTTAGCTTAGATATTAGGAAGAAATTTTTCACTATGAGGGTGGTGAGGCACTGGAACAGGTTGCTCAGGGAAGTTGTGGATGCCCCATCCCTGGAAGTGTTCGGTGCCAGGCTGGAGGGGGCTTTGAGCAACCTGGTCTAGTGAGAGGTGGAACTCGATTATCTTTAAGGTCCCTTCCAACTCTAACCATTCTATGATTCTAAAGAGATTGAATGGGTTTAATAGACTATAACATGATCAAGATTATATTTGTCATCTCTCGTCCCACTCCTCCAGTTTTATTTGCAAAAACAGCTGCCCTGGTTTTTCACTGGGATTTTCCTCAGGAAACATTTAAGGAGGCAACATTTGGCATGGAGAATTGCAGCGCAAATAATTAAAGTGTCACAAAGTTATAACAGAAAAGAGAGTCTTAAAAAGAAAAATACCTGAACAACTTCAGTTTAGATGGCAGTAATCAGTCTTGCTGATTTTTTAAGTTAAATATCAGAAAAACAAGTTTGTTTCACGTGACAGGAAGAAACTCCATTTTACATGATACATGAAAAACCAGCAAGAATTTGTTTCAAGCACCAACACTGACCCTCAGATTCTCTCTTCTAAAGGAAACTCTTGGAGCAAGTAGATATTACAGTACATCAGAGAATGAGGCTGCCCTCCTGGCCAAGGTCTGCCAGTCCAACCCAGCAACAACAGTTAATTTCCACCTTCTTCAAAGACCACAGACATCTTGACCATACTCCAGATGATGTTTTCTCCACTTCTTACCACATAAGGAAAATAAAAAATCGATTGAGTATGTCTATCCAAAATTCAGACGGGCTAAGGTAGCAGGTACAGTGTTATCATAGCAACTTGACTTACGCTCTCACCATATCTAGAGGATACGTGCACAAACTGTTATGATTTAAAGGGATTCAAAAGACACTTGTAAAGAAAAATAAACAATATTCCAAACTCTCCTTGCTGGTAAGACAAGACTGTTTTGCCAAATCTGGAAATTAAAATGAATGTTAGAATTACTACATCTATCTTAACATAAAGACACAATCTATTCCTCAACAACAGCATTAGATGGTATCCTGTGCATTATGAATTATATATTAATGTAATATATATATAACTTATTCAAACAAATAACCCTCCCCTACAACTTTCTGTACCTAAGATGAATACTTAAAATAAAATCTTACAACTGAAAATTGAAACTATTCCTGGATATGTGTACAGGGGCACATAGCTAGTATTCAGCTGAACTCACATAATGATGTAAAAGTTAATTACAGGCAAGAAGAAAAATCTTTTGCCTGAGGATACCGAGGTCTTAATGAAAAGCTGTACTAGTTAATAGTCAGCTGATTTTCAAGTAATAAAAAACAAAAAAAGCCATGCTAAGCCCAAAGAGCTTGTACAGACCTCTATTCACATGTCTTAAATGTAATCTTTATCTATTTCAACAGAAACATGCTATATTATCAGGAAAAGTAAAACAGATAAATTTGCACTGATGCTGAATAATACAAACTTTCATATTTGTACATTTTAGACTTGGGTCATAAACTGCACCATGATTTTTTCCAAGTTTTAACCTAGACCAATAATTCCCCCTCAAATAAAACATTTTTTATTTAATATTTTATCAATGGATAAGTTTTACAGGATACACAGTAGCTTGTTCCCACTTCTAGCAGCAAGTACATGATAAAAACAACACGAATTAAATAAGATCGTTTTATAAATAAAATAATTGTCTTGTTAATCTTTGTCCAAAAGCTTTAATTTTGCTTGTCTGGACAGCAAACTCTTGAGGCAAGAGCTGCATCTTGTTTTGTTGTGTATTGCTTAGCATGTTTAGTTTCACTAAACCAAGACATGAGATTTTTTTATTTATTTTTTGCATGTCCATGCTTGTTAGTGTTATGATGATATTTAAATGAACCATTTAGTACACAGCCTTTCAGATCAAAGGTCTTTCATCAAACAACACTTTCAGAGACACATCTGGCATGCCCATATATTCTGAACTTTGAACCCAATACAGTATTTAAGGAAAGCAAAGGAGAGGAAAACTAAAAGGCTATGTTACAGAAAATCTTGGAGTTATTTCATGAGCAAGGAAAGTCATTCCAGCTGCAAAAAGTTTGGTCCAATAGCAAAAGGAGGTGTAAATGCTAAGGAAGCTCCAGTAGTGAAGACAGAAGAAAAATGGAATTTAAAACTATAGAACAGCAATTTAAAAACCCTCTCATAAAAACATTTTATACCTTTAGAAGAACCTTTCCATAAAATCCAGCAAGCTTTGAATACATCTTTCTGCAATGAAAGGTTAAAGATGCTGTCCCACATTAAGTTCTTAGGAATTAAGAACAATTTTCTGAAATAATGTATTTGACAAGTTAACAAACCTATTTTAAAAAATGCGTATTTCAAAAAATTATGCAAACTTTGAGAATATACTTGGCTTTTTAGCTTTTCACCTTCCCAAACTTTAGTGATCTTGGAATTAATTTAGCATTAAGGAGTTTTGGGTGGCTTCAATATTTATATTTATCATTCAAGTTTTTAAAACCTTGGCTGTACTGGATGAAATAGGTTGTAATGACCTCTTATGATCATGTTAACACTTCAAAGAAGGAAGTGTTAAAGTAGAGAACAATGGTTGGTTTTGTTTTCTTCAGTGCAACTTTTTGCTAGCAGCATTTTATACATACCTAAATGTTTTGATGTATGACTACAAATAAAAAAAAATTATAAGCCAAATTGCTTCACATCTGAGAGGAGAGATTATAGCTTTTCTAAAGGCCTGTTAAACAAATAAGTATATTAAATATTGGATTTTATATAGACAACGTTTAGTCTGTTTTATCTGTCCTGAGTGCAAACCAATTAACATGAACAAAAGTATTGAAAATGGTTAATTGCTTATATAGCACTGTGATTTTCTGGGTCTATGCCGTATCATGGAAGACTGTACATGGACTTTTTATTAATTTCAGCAAGTCTGTCAACAGGAAAATGCACTTCTACCAATAATAATGTTTAAAATATGTATAAAACTCAAATTGTTTTAAGATTAAACAGGTTTCATAGTTCTCCCAGGTGGGTTCTAACTTCAGCAACAAGGCAACTGCCATAGGAAAAAAGCAAGAAGATTAAAACATGAAGATACAGTATTTCAGTGTAATAAGCTTAAAATACAGTAGGATAAAAAGAATGGCTTGGAGAAAAATGTAAACTTAAATCTTGACATAATAAATACTGATTTTCCTTCGAGATTGCAGTAATAACTTTTCAAATAATTTACAAGATGACTCTTTAATGACTCTTTAAACAGGACAGGAGCAATTAAATATTATGAATTTACAGGTATTATGTAATTTTCTGAGGGCCCAACTCAACCAAATATATATGGTCTTGTGGAGATACTAAGCCCTCTATAATCACCCCATAGACCTGGATTTAAAGTCCAGCTGAATGTCTAAACTAGTGATTAGAGGTTCAACCTTCCATGGAAAGGGAAGAAATGACAGTATCTGCATGACTAGGAGACAGTTACTTGGATAAGAATTCATCCAGCACATTTTGTGCTCTTTCTCTCCCTCTTCTTGGGCAGAAGTGCTGAGACTAGCTAAACATACTCTATCTCTACTCTGGCAACACTTACAGGCAAGCAAAATCACAAACATTAATCTGGAAAGATGTTATGAAATTGTGTAAGTATTTAAATGATCGTGGCAAAAGCAAAAAACCCACCTCCCTCAGAATCCCTGTTGCAGGCAGCTCTAGGCACAACAGGCTCCACTGTCACAGAGGAAGGTTGAACTAAGCAGATCATTAGGCATACAATCAGATAAAAAAAAAAAAAAATCAACAAAAATCACAAGGACTGACTTGTGCTTGGTCATTAAAATATTTATGCAGTCTTTTCTCCTACTGTCTCCTAGTATGTGCAAATAAACACGGATGGTCACAACTAGCAATGACAGCAGTGAGATATGATTATTCATAATAAAAGGAGAGGTTGGATATAAAGGAATAATGTATTAATACATAAAACATGTTGAAATGGTAGAAACAACTTATACTCAGTTGAGGTTCAGATTCCATTGAGTTATATCTATTTGATCACTCCATGATGGACAGTTTCCTGCCTTTTTGGTGCTCTTCATGATACCCAAAAGCTAATGGAATATACATTCAGATTATATATTTTAAAAGTCATAGGAGATCAAAGCTAGAAGAAGAATTTATTTCATGCGAAAACAGCTAAAGCAAAATTAAAAGCTGACAAATGTTCTCGCCAGGAAGACTGGGTGGAGAAAGGGATGCAAACTAATCTTTGAAAACAGCAACACAGAGGCACATGGAAATTTTTTTCTTATTCAATCCTCAGTCTCAGCAGTAAAGAGCAGAGAGCCATCCCACCCTAGGACCTTAACAAAGACCTCTATGATATTCTTGCTTTTCCCTACTCTTGACTGCTGTCTAGAGAGTTATCATTTGGGGACATTTACAAAGACTGCTTTTGACTTTTGTTTCCACTTTCAAAAGTTTTATGTGTGCAAGTTAAAGCAGGATCAAAGCTTCAGAAAGGATCACCTTGTTAAATGATATTGTAAAGGCTCAAGATTATATGCTTCTTTACATAGACAAATCAAGATTTTTTCTGAAAGTAGAAAAAATATTACTTTTTTCTTCCAGAGAAAAAGTGGGATACTAGTCTTTTCCTAGTTAAAAAGAAACAACGAACAAACCACAAAAACCAAAAATAGCCCCCCTCTTCCCTCCAAAAAAAACAACCCAGTAGTTCTTCATATCCCAGACAGAACTGGCTCTTCACCATATTTTTTTTATACTGACATTCATCAGGATATATTTGACATTCATTACCTTGGCATTTATTTTGAAAAGCATCCATTTCTCAATTTTCTATTTGATATTTGCCTGTGGCTTCCACAAAAGGAAAAGGTATCTGGTTTCTAGTTGCTAAGCTTTCTTGGAGTGGGATTTTCTCCACTTTGTTTTCATCATCAAGCAACACATTATTTTCTTCTTTCAAAAGTATTAGCAGTTTATTTTAAATTAAGTGCACAAGGATTGATAGATGGATCTGTACACTCTGTAGATATGAAAAACTGAAAACAGAAATTGAAAGGAAAATTTCAAATTTTCTGGAAATACCTGTGTACATGAGAAAAACTCTACAGAGATGATATACTTTTACCCATTCCTCTACTTCACTCTTAGCCTAACAAGTTGCAAAATATTAGGGAAACATTCACCTGTTGTTCACTACTTACTACATGATTAAGTTACCTACGTTCATGTAGCTGTATCCCGTCCACATACATCTATAAAAAACCACAAGGGAACATGCACGTCCATGGCACTTGACTTTTAATGAGGTAGGTTGCACTTAAGTCAAAACTGATTTCCATTGTAAAAAACATACTTCACAAGATGGTTTGATTTCATACCAAACTGCAATTCTCTATCCCTAGACATTCTGTCTACAGTCCTTCAAATTAAGCTAATGATGTTATAGATTGACAGTTTCTTTTTAAGTAATACAAAAAGTGTGTTGTCTTTCTCTCTTCCACTCTCCAAAGTGGCTGAACTGCTTCTGCTGAAACTTACCAAAACAAGTCAATTCACCTGCAAGCACAAGCCAAGCTACCTGAAAGGTGAAAGTTTCAGAACATTACGTGTAAGTGATTTACCTGAACTTCATAGTGATATTACTGATATACTTGTAGAAATATATTTAAATGTGTACATAATGCTTTAACAATAACACTTGCACAAGACATTTCTACAAGTAAAGTGATGAATAAACCACCGTGAACAATTCAAAGGATGGATGGAAATAACTAAAATTAGGAACGTAATCAAAACTTCTCTGTAGTTTCTCAGCAATTTTTTAATATTGATTAATTTTCTGTGGAGCTCCAAGAAAGTAAAGACCCATTATGATTCCAGCTACACTCCCGGGAAAACAAATATCACAAGACAAGACAGTGGGACAGCTGGAAGAACTAAATATATACAGTTTCAGAGCAACTCTCTGCAGTTGAATCATAATGTGATTTAATACTGCAGCTGAAGAAAGGACACTGGGCAAGACAGCAAGAGAAGGGTTGCTCCAGAATATCAGTATGTGTTCTTTTCCTGCGTGTAAAAGATATTTGCAAATGTCATTATACAAATGCGTTCTAACTCAGGGTAACAGTTCAGTAGCCTCATCTGCAATGATGACTCCCATAAGCTTTAAAATATAGACTAACAGATTGTCTGCATGCTGTAAATATTAATCATGTGTCTTCCACTCATTTGCCCTCCTGAGTGCGTGAAGATATTTGCATCCATCAATTGCTACTGAATTACAACAATCTGCGTTCCCCACTTCACAGTACCTATCGCACACATTAGACCAGAAGAAAAAGAGCATACAGTTTTAAGAGTAATTTTGGGGCAGGGGGAAGTACTCCAGTAATAACTCACATTAATAGTGCTGACAGGAAAGGGGGAAGAAGGAAAGCTACGGACTTGCTTAGGACCGCAAGAGAAACTAGGAGATCCCAGCATTTGCGATCCTGCAGGAGCTATTTATAAATAAACAGCGAGCAAGCAGACGAGATGCTAATGAGGACTAAACAGATCCCTTCTCCGAGTTAGTGGTTTTATTTTTTAATCCATTCGATTGCGACAGAAGGCACTGCAGGGAAGGGAGCAGATGGGCAGCGCGGCAGACGAGCAACCGAAAAGACTATTACCTTGCGAGAAGCGGAGCCCGGGGTTCAGATGCTCCTGCCGCCGTTTCAGGTGCAGGGGAGGACACAGGATGCCGAGCGGCTCCACGGCTGCAGCTGCTATTCCCGGCCGCCTCCGCCTCCTCTCCGGGCCGAGGGCCGAGCCCGCCCCCCGNCGGGCCGCGCGGCTCCCCCGCGGCGGCGGAGCGCGGGCGCCCGGCAGCGCGGGGGGCGGCGGAGCGATGTCCTTCTGCTCCCGGCCGCTCCGGAAGGGTGTCGGTGGGCTGGAGGCGTCTTCTGGCCGTCTGGAAGGGCTGCCGCCGTGCCCTTTATTCTTGCCGTTTGATGTGTCAGAAAACAAGATTGTCCAGCAAAGTGTGGGTTTCCAGGGAGCTAACGCATCGAGGCTTCACACTGCTTATTTTTGTCATCAACTGTCCTTGCATAATCCATCAAATCTCTTCTCCTCCTGGAAGAGCATCACTGCCGATGGTGCAGCTACCGCTTACCGCAGTAATTGCAATACGGCCTTTGAGCAAACCAGACGTAACTCCAAACTGCAACATTAGAGGACAAGGAATGCTACCCTTCAATCCTAACGCTGCTTCAAGAGGTAAATCCTAATGCCCGAATGAGGTTTCTCAAACCACCTCATAAAATACCTAGCAATTTCAAGAGACAGAATTTTAGATGGAGCAGGAAAAGCACCTAGTTTATTGGTCTGAACATTACTTTTCTACAAGTAATCTTCCTGCTAGTCTTCACTGAAAGTACTCCAGTCTGGAAGGCACCATAAAGGAAGCCTTTGGAACAACTAAGTTAGGTGAAAACAATAGAGACAATTCAGAAGTAACACAATTAAGGTTAAAATATTTCTAGTAAGAGACACAACTGGGAGAAAGAAATGGTAATTCCCATTGGTGTTTAAGACCCTTCTCAATATTGAAAAATTGCAATGAAACATCTTTTCTCACTGAAACTTACAGCCTCCTGAAAATGTCACATTTGCTTCTGCTGAGCTTCACTAATACGAAGTACATATATCAAATTCTCTATTAGCTCACTGTACAGATTTTTCATAAACAAACGTGATCCTAACCTAACCAGAAGTCATCCACCTCTGTTTGAAACATTCCCTTTAGACCACTCACAGCATCCATCCTTCCCTTCTTATATCTTAACAAATTGAGTTTTCTGCTTTTTACCTGAAATTTTCTGACCATCAACTGATCACCTATACATAATTACTAGCTGATACTCTGCTTATTGAGACATGCCTACAGACCATGGAATGGAAAAAATCCTGGCTGAAAGTAGGGCTTTCTCTTCTGATGTTTAGTATTTTCAAACAAAGACTAACAATTACTTTGTTAGTAACTACTCCCTTTTCGCAAGCACGTGGTTTATATGGAGACAGAGTTCACAAAAAGCAACCCACATGAAACGATTATGTCAGGCTGCAATGTAGGGCACACTGAGAGTAAAACCTAATCTCTGAGAGGTTTCCACTTCATCTGCACTCATCTGCGTAATCAGCTTTTCATCTTGACATAGGATAAATGCAACCTGCCTTCTGCTTCATTTACCCTATATAGAACACTAGTATAGATTTGTATGAAGCAAGTGGTAAGAGCTTATGTAGAAATTTATTCAGAAAGGAACCTCAAACCATTCCGTTTTTAAGGTTGGAAGTCACCTATTTGCTAAGCTGATATACTAATTAGAGTTGAAAGCTATTCACTACATCTAGTATGCAAACTGACCCTGCTTTAGATGAAACAATCCTTACTTTCAGCTACCATTTAATTTCTTAATCTGTGACTTTGTGGCTGGTAAGCAATGATAGCTGTTGCTTAAACCTTTCAGGAACTTTTATAAAATGGTTAAATTCCAGTGAATAACTCAAGATGTTGACTGGAACTAGTATGATTCTCACTTGTTTTAGTCTCAGTTGAAATGAGTATGGAAGGCTCATACAAGTGAAGACCTTCATGGAACAAAGGAATGAGTAACAGCCTCCATTCAGGTGGCTCCTTTATTTGGAAAAGTATCCCCAGAAATCATAACAAATCATCAAATGAAACACTAACAAAAATGTCCTCAGAAGCAATATCTGAATTGGAATGGTACTGACTGATGTCTGGAAACCTAAGTCTAAGGTAAATTCTTAGGGCTAGCAACGAGGACACAGGCTGGCCAACTGAATATTTATGGTTCTTCGTGCTCTTCTCTCAAAGGATGAATATTTTTTCTGTTCTATTGTCAGAAAAACGCTCATAAAGATGTATGGGTAATTTAAAGGTACATGAGGAAAACATGAACTGTATGATGCAAGAAAGGCGAGTAGGAAAGTTATGGCAGCTTGCTGCCAAAGCAGTTGTTACCAGTCTATTTGAATTTGAGGAACTGAAAAGCACAAAGCTATCCTGTATACCAGCTCTATTTTCCTCTTTTTTTTTCATGCCTGCAGCAAATTCTCATCCCTGAACAGGTGTTTCCATCTTTTAATATGTTTATTTTCTTGTCTTAACATTGCACATCAGAGCTGACACTTCCGTATAACAGGGATATAAGACTTCATATTTTCAACTTAAATGAATACTTTGAATTCTCAATAAATTCAGGCCCATAATTCAGCAATGTAATGTCTATGCATATTTGCATGGGCAGTTTTGAAGCCAGAAGAATTAAATTTTTTCCTGACTTGTCTGGATGCACGAGTTGAATGGTTTATGGCATAGTATATATGCCCAGAACTTTGTATTCTTCAGTTCCTCCTCCATCCCCCCTTAAATCCCCCTTGTGTCATCATCCCATATTCTTTCATCCATACCACCCCATGCCCTGGAATATCAGTGAACGAGCTGTGCTCATTTGCTTCATCATTCCATGGATTCAATGCACTAAGTACTACTTCAGAGTGTGACCCCTTTTCTGACCGCTGTGCCAGTAGAGATTCTCCTCAATAATACTGAGAATAAATTGTGAAGTTTTATGGAATCCTTAACAGAATCAATTACAATTCTGGCATAATTGAAAGCCAAAAAAAGAAATAATCTAGTTAAGTGTAAGATGTCATCTGTTTTCTTAAAAATTATTAAAATAAATAAAATTTTACTTGTAGGGCTAGATTACTCTGTATCTTCATACAGAAAACAAAAGGCAGTAGCACTATTTATATGAACAACATAAATGGAAATATATTGGAATGCATTTATAACATGGATTGGATTGATTTTTTTGTGGTGTTTTTTTTTTGTCTCTGCAACATATATTATACTGGATTGTGTTAACTTGTTTTATTCATAATTGACTCCAAACCAGCTAACACAGAACTATTACAGTTTACATTAGCAATCCATTTGTCACACACCAGTATCGAAAACTTTATCCTAATGAGAAATATAGATTTGCCCATTTCAAATTAAACCAAATCTAATTTTTCAATTCACCCAAACGATGAAGTAAATTTGTCCAAAAAGGAACTTCAAAACACAGCAGAGGAGAATCTTTGTAATTTTCAAAATTCTAAATGTATAAGACTTTACAGTGCTGCCAACTCTTGCTATTAAATGACCTGATTTTGAACAGGAGGGAAGCCAATCTTATGAAAAAAAAAAAAAAAA
>VXAK01023567.1:0-116823 GCA_013399435.1 Arenaria interpres
CAATGTCGAATGGCCATAGTGCCTCAGGGAAATATGTTCTCATTAATGGACTTGTTAATGATTATCATTGAAGAGACTCTAATAGTATCAGATGTAAACGTTGTCACAGCCCTCTATCTTTATCATGCAGATATGGAGATGCATCATTAATTCACACAGACTGATTCTCGGAGCTGTGCAAATTGATGCAGTGTGATAATGTCTGAAGGAAATTAAAAGCTGTGCATTATCAATTTAATATTTCAGATTTCTATTACCAATTTATAAAGTCTAAGAGATAAGAGGAATTGAACCACAACAGTAGTATGGGTCATTTAAAAGAGATCAAATTCAGACCGTGCCTCCATCAGTTCCAGCTTCACTATGCTCCTTTGTGCCCTCCTTGAGAGGGATGTGACAAATACAAACTTACATCAGTGAAGTCTCTCAGCTGCAAAGTTAAAAACATATATGCTATACAAGCACAAAAAGCATATGGCAATATGAAACAGTTTACAGAATCTAGAATAATTTTTAAACAATTTCTTTATCAGGAGTTACTTGCCTTTATTCAAGTATAGTAGTATCTTATTTCTTTATCTTGACTTTGATGGGTTTATTCATAAGGCATTGAGTGCAGTAAATCAGAATCTGTCTCAAATTTGTAGCTTTAGATGCCACACATTAATAGCATATTTGTTAATTATTTGCTCAAATCTTATAAGAATTTGATTATGAATATTTTGTTTGGGTTTTCTGGTGGAGCCTTTTTGGTAGGAAACACCCTGGATTATTTCTTTGATGTAACTATCTGAAATACCAGTATTTTCAGAACAGATAAGAAATGTGATGTTTTTGTATGCAAACAAAGGTAAGCTTTTAGAAATAATAGTGCACTTGTAACTATGTTGTCACTTTTATAGTAAATAGGTGGGTGCTAAGATAGAATCAAGAAGTAGCTTTTCAGTGACCTGTTTTGATATCAGACTGTCCTGTTGGATGGGTGTCCCTAAATGGGGATAGAGGGGTAGGGGGGTTTGAACAGTAGAATTTACCAATGGAGACAGCCTTAAGTTGTCATAAAAGGAGGAAAAAACATGAGCAACTAATAATGTCACTTGTGCTGAATTGCAGCCAGTTGTGAAGTCATGAACAAGAGAATTCAACTCCAAAATCACCAAGGTCAAACATATGAGGTCTAGAAGAGTTTTCCTTCAAAAAGGCAAATGGGATATCCCTAGGGAAAGATAATCAAAGTTAACAAAGTACAGAGGTGTTATTTTAGATCAGTGAAGAATCAACAAAACCATGAACTAAGCATGTATGTCAAACTAGGGAGTAATTGATCTCACACAGGAGAAAAATCACAGGAGCACGTAGAATAAAGAAAAGACGAAAAGCACAGTGCTAGAATGCTGCATGTAATTGGGAGATACATAGATCCTCTTGAGTCAACTCAATTATATTCCTGTTTGTGGGAAAAGGCTCTAAGAACATTTTTGTGCCTCTGAAGCATAAAGCAGCTACAGCATTAATCTGTTGCAAGCCATGAAACTGTGAGAGAATATTAGCAAAAAGTGTTTGAGGAATTGGTGAAAGGAGTAAATTATAGTCCAAGTCCGGAGGAATGCTATCTCAGTCCCTATGCCCGGTACTCGTATGGGTACAGATTACAGAAAGTAAGGTCTTTCAAAACTGGAAAAGATGTAGAAATGAGTACTGACAAAGGAAATTTACATCAGAGACTCTTTTGTGCAGGACAGCAGCAAGGGAAGTCATCTGTGAAATGAGATCTCAACACAGCTATGGTAGAAAATTCGTGCTTAGTGCTACGCTGCCACCAGTCAGCGTTGAGACACCACTAGCTGTGACCGTCCTGGCTGGGGACAGTCAGGATATGTGTAAAGTGCCACAGTTACACTACTTGCTGCTGATGTAGTGAGTGAGCAGAAGCTAAAACACAAAAAAAGTTTTTAAGTAAGACTTCAATATTTTCTGCTTCACAAGAGGAAGAAATCCTAAAGAAAAGCTTTATTTCTAGTATTTCCTGCCCACGCTGATGTACACTTGAGTCTCACGTTACTTTTAAGTTCTTGATAAATCTATGAAATGAAGTATTCTAATTATTTATCTCTAATGAAAACATGCAAACGTCTGAGATTGGTCCAGTGCTGCCATAAAATGTCACTGTATTACATTTCTTCTGTGAGGCAATAGAGGAACCGGTGCACTTTTTCTAAGATCTTGCATATTCCTCTGGCATTATTCTTGCTGCAATACACTGTGCTCCTTTCTGAGTTCCCAAGAGTGAAGAATACAGCTTGCTTGCTTCCCCTCAGTTGTTTGGACGTTGTCTTTTGTAGGGGTCTGCCAAGCCCTGCAGATTTTTAACCCTGTGGAGAGTGTACTGTAAGGTCTGTAATGATTACCTGGCTTGCTGTGAGAACTTGGAGAAGTGAAACATTAGCTTTTGTTGTGCCTTGTTAACTCTGCGTTTTACAAAGGTAGTTCTCTCTCTCTCTGTTATCCATACTGGTTTGATGTGGTTTTCATGTTGCAGCCTGTGCAAAATATAAAATCTGGCACCTATTCATCTCAGTCTCACCTGCTTTTAATTTCCCCTTAGGAAGTCACTTCCTATCCCTGTTGCAAGGTTCTAATTTTAATAATCCCAGTCCATCCAGAGCTGTTTCCCCAAAGAAATATTTCACTGCACACATCACTTAGTGTGCTGATATTTCTTGTTAGTATGCAGCATCAGGTTAGCACCTCTAGATAACCTTGATAAATTAAAAATTGGCTTATCAATATTCAATCAACCTAGCTCATTTATCCAAATGTCTGATTTCCTTTCTGTCAGAGCTGAGCTAAAAAGGCACAGCAAAAGTAAATGGAATTAAAATTGTATATTTTCCTCTTAAACAGAAATTAAATCAGTTTGCTGCTAATGTCACCTTAAACACCATGGTTTAGCAACAGTGAAATAATATACAATGGCAGATATGATATCACAAAATGTTAGTTTTCATTAGACAGTTATTCTTTGAATACAGTGAACGTCTAATCAACGCTTTGTTGGGAAAATTTGGGAAAGATGGGTTTGTTTTTCCCAGTTCTTCTTATTATTGTTGAGTTTTGCTGATTCTTCTATATCATTTTTTAAATTTATAGAGTTTTATATCTTCCAAAGGGCTGAGGGGCGGGTGGGGTGAGTGCCTCCTGACCTCGTCTTCTTTTAGCATGCTGACAGCTGCATAATTTTCCAAATCAGATCTCCATTTATCTTGTGCTTCATTGTCTTTGCAGTTTAGAAATCCTCAAACATCCCCTTGTGTTTGCCTAACAATTGTTATATAGTAGTTTTCTGTAACTGCCCCACTCAGTTAATCCACTGCTTTTACTGCCTTGGACCAGTTTTTGTGTCTGTTGCCTATCATCTTGGGTTTGAAAATTACAGTGTAAGTTATTCAAGGGAAATGACAGTGTTGTTTTAACATCGCAACAAAAATATAACAGCACATCACGTGAAAGGACAGGCTTAGAGAAATTCACCAGGCTAAGGTTTGCAAAAATCTTGGTGATTTTGGGGGCCTGTACTGCGATGCCATAAATAGATCTGATTGTCAGTAGGCAGATGGGCAGCAGCGTTGTCACTGAAGAGGCTTCTCATCTTTCTCTGCGTGAGAACGGCTTGCTTTGATGTTCTGGGTATTAGGCAGGGACCCTGAAGCTCCAGGATGTTCTGTGATACGTTCCTAAAAACATTCACGTGCTCATTTCTCAGTGTTGATGAAAACTGCGTTGTCACTCAACAGAAGGCAAAAAGAGGCCAATCTTTGATTGCAATACATAGACCTAATTAATTTATATATAGGATGAACCCTGAAGGCCCTAACTCACAAAATCAAAGTTTCCTGGGGGTTTAATAACCTAGGTTCATTCTGTATTGTAACAGCTGTCCTGCAGAGGACTGCAGCAATTCCCTGATTTACTTCTGTTTTCAGTGAATCTCTGATTTTGTGCTGAAAATGAATTCCTTATGAAGCTCCAAAATTATTGGGGTTTCTGTTTTTTGTTATCCCTGTTGCCAACTCAGAAATGCGCTTTGCTGAGCTAACATTAGCCTACACAGTATTTTGCATTAAGATCATTAAAATTATCTCAGCCCTGCCAGATTAAAAAACCTAAGGTCAAGCAATTTCTCTTTGAATTAATTTAAGCAAAACATTCAAACAAAATCTTGTGGGTTTAAAGCTTTAAATTTAAAAGTAAAAATAATTTAAATCTACATAAAATATTTTTATATGTTTGTTTTACAAGGAACTTTGTTCTCTAAATTTTGCACCCCTGTGAAAAAAATTAGTTATTTGCACAGTTCTAATGGCTTAAGTAGCTGATAAACTGATTCAAACATTCAAGTATATTCTGTATCCCTAAACTGCTTCCATGACACTCTCCTTATCTGAACTTGACATAGCCTTATAACAGAAGCCAAATAAAACATGGAAGGACAGAGCCAATGAAAAGCAATTTTCAGAAAAGACTTTCCCAAGATTTGAAAGTCTTCCTGGAAAATATTCAAAAGTATCAACATTTAATCTTGAAAACATCCTAGTGATTTTAAAAGGTGTATCTAGTAAATTAGTTTCTGAATTTTGCAGTTGCCCAAGGATATGAATATTACAAAATTTTGAGTCTATTTTCTTTCATTCTTACATTAGAACTTGCAAATTGGTGTTTAGTAACTCCTCAGAGAGTCTTTATACTCCCCCCCAGTTTGAGTTTGATTAATGCCCTAGATCACTCATTGATTCTTCAGCTATTCTTGCCTTCCCCCACCCTGCCCCAAGGGCAGTTATTTTAAAAGTAAATAAGTATAAGATGTGTTTAATTAAATCCTGTCAAGATTCAAAGGTTTGTTTCACTTCAAATGCTCAGTACAATTGTTGCTAATTTTAAAGGAACCAAAGAAAATGCTTCAGCGAGTGTATATGCACCACAGAGGAAAAAATACAAGGGGAAATGCAGGCGAGGGAAGGCCATTCGAATTTTTTGTCTCAGGAAGTTGTTGCACATTTATATTAGGTAAAGATTTGTGGGTGTTTCCTCATGGGGTTGGCAGTGCTTTTTTAAAAAAGTGAGCAATTGAAAAGCATATACAATATCAAAGATGACATTTGATATCATCAAAGTCTTGCTCAATAGTTTCACTATAATCTAGGTAGAAATGTAACATAGGAGTCACATCGTTATGGGGTTTTGCATCAAGAACTTCTTTGTAGTTTGGTCCAACCACACATCTACCCTGAATTAAAGATGCCAATTTGAATTCTATAAAACAATGGCTTGTTTTATTATCAAAACAGTGCAGAGGCAGCACTGTCCTGCTGCTGATGTTGCTGCTCACCAAATGGCTTTCTAGAAGAAGGAAGAAAAAATGTGCTCATTTCAGAGTTGATTATCAGTGTTTATGATACCTGGTGTTTCTTTAAATCACTAGCTCTATAAAGTAGGTTTTGTATGGTTGATCTGTACCTGTTTGGTGTATCAAACTGCTCAGTCATGTATTTCCTGCAGGGTTGGCAGGCGTGCTTGGAGATGTGTGGCTGGAAGATGCTCAATGTCCTCTACTTGATAACTTATTTCCTTCCACTGCAAGAACCAGTTTTTCTGTAGGGTTTGCAATTATGGAGTTGGATGGAGTAAATGAAAGCACCTGATGTGAATAGCAGGTGAGGAGAAGGTGCATCCTGGGACACTGGCCAGAGGATGGGAAGTCAAAGACTGTTCTAAAGGTACAAAATACTTCTGTGTTTGAATAACAGCAAAGAGGAAAGAAAAGGCAATTAACAGTTACAGAATCTTGAAATATCCAGACTGGAATATTATTCAGTGGGTAGGAAACTTTGGTAACCACAGCAACAGTAGGCTGCTTCAGCCTTCGAGTTACTCATCCTTGCAGCCTGAATTTGATAAAGCAGTGGTGGAATTTGTGCTTTTCCCTTGGAAAAGATAATACAGACCCTAAGGATAATAATGTGAAGGAGAAAGCGCTTTCTGAGTTTGAATTTTAATAGAAAACCTGAAGTTTCCACACAGCCTACTGTCTTGTATATAATTAGTTGAAAGTCTTTCCAAGGAAGAGCTAGGGGAAGAACCTCTTCGCTTTCATTTTGCAGGTTCATGTTAGCATTAAGGTTAGCATAAACATTAAAATACAGAGCATCTGCAGTCACATGGGAGGGGGGGGAACACGGTGGCTGGATGGACTTTTTACCAAAACAGCTTCACACGAAGACTACTCTGGTGCCTAAGTCTGGGAGATACTGGTGGGAGATGCATGTCAGCCTAACCTTGGGCAAGGAAACAAGCCAGGGTTCGATAGGAAGATGGGTCATATTATTTTGTGAATTTCTCTAAATGTCCCACTAAACCTGGCCGAGAGCAATTTAGCCTGATGTTTGCCCTAAACCATTCGCTTTCAAATGCCCTTTCCATTAGATAATGCTGATCAAATAATTGAACTCACTTAATGGATGCAAATTAATTTTTTCCTTAATCTCTGATTATTAATGACTTTGTTCTATATTGACTACCATACACATTTGCAGGATCTACAGATGAATATTTACTTCTGTTGGGGAAGGAGGTTTCGATTTCTCCAATAGCTGGCTTGCTTGATAAGGCCATATTAAGGTATACATATTCCATAATGGACTTTCACAGGATTTTCAGAATCTCTTAAACCTTCAAAGATGCTGAGCAAATTGTAAATTGGGAGCATTCATGCTTTATTGTGAGACCCAAATATGTTCATGCTAGAGAAATAACTGGAATGTTTGGATATTATTAGTAATAAAGACTTAGAAAAAAGTATTTAAGAATTTACAATCTCCTTCTTCTGTAATTAGTGCATATTTGTTTCAAATATTTCTTAAAATATTTTCTTATTCTGTCTATAAATTTTCTTCCATGAACTAAAACTCCTTCAATATAAGTGATATTAATGGTGCTCTATTTTTCATCTTAACCAATTACAGGTCTAATATGTGAATCATCACATATTCTTTGTATAATTGCCATTTCTGTCCTTTACTTCATGTTAAGGTGAAGCAAAATTGCTCTTATTTTTTCTTTTTGTGATCTGACCTCATTGGAGAAGCAGAGAAAGAGCAAAATAATTTACTTTAGCAACTATTAAAAATTCTAGGCTTTATTTCAACCAGGGTAAAACTTATGAAAAGATTTCATGGTAGATTCTGAAGAAAAGAAAACAGCTTGACTGCTTGAACTGAAGAGGTATCAATTTCTACTGTACTTTCAATTTCCTCTGGCTTTTATGGAAGCTGGTAGTTCTTAGAATTAATGTCCAAAAAGGGAATTACTAACACAAGGATAAAACATATCTTGTATCCCTTCTCATGGACACCATCAGGTAGGTAGATAGGTGTCTTTTACCTTGACACGCACATTATGTATGTAAATTATATCCTGGTGACCATATATTTATAAGTTGCTAACATTTGGTCATCTTTGTGCTTTGTGATGGGTCTTCAACTTCAACTTACAAGAAGCAGTTTGCTTGGCAGCCAACCTTTATGATGAGCGGCCACATCATTTGCAGATGATACTAATTAATGAAGTTTCCTTGCCTTCTGCAAGGAAAACCTGTTTTACAGTTGCATTAATATTCTAACCCTCACTGAAGAAACGACTGTCTATTCTTTCTCTAGGGAATGCTGAAAAAACAAAACAAGGTAAAGCTTTAATTTTTTTTCCTAGTGAAACTAAATTCATACTTAAATGGACACTTTTGTGCTGAAAGGTATGCAAGTAAGAACACTCTGTACACCGGGCTTCACTCCTGAAACTTAATTAGACTACAGCATTTGCTTGAGTGTCAAGCTGGACCATGAGGATGCCTAGTAATGAATATGAAGTCAAGGAGAACTTTGGAATAAACTAAGAAAAAGGTAAGGTTTTTTTAACACCTTTTTTTCTCATAAGTTTTCTTTTTATGATCACAAAGGCTTTCACACATGTTAAAAATAATTTCCAGCTAGAGATCCAAATGGAGTCCCAGGCACATACGGGAAAACACTAAGACTGCTGGGGAATGACCCGGTCACCTCCAGCGTGGGATGGCAGTGGTCCTCCTGGCCGCCTCCTTCATCTCAGATCTCATGCTGCGTCTCTCCTTGCGAAGCACTGCTCTCCCTCAGCAGAGGGAGTGCCCAGCAGGAGTGTATTTCTTTGGGTGGTTCGACAGGGGATCTCTGCAGACCTGCCAGCTGGGCTGGGTGCTGGTGTGCTGAGGTTGGAGAGCCCCAGTGTGTACCCTGGGACATCCTCCAGTCTGTCTCTGTGTGTACAGTGCAAGTAAACCCTCAACTTTTTAAATACTTTTTAAATACAGGTAAGTAATAAAAATCCTCTTTAGACAATTAAAATGCTTAGCTATTAACTAAGCAGCTAACGATGGCCAGCCAGTGGTGGAAAAGATTACTGAAGACTTTTATTTTAAAATGAGAAATCTAATAACTGAGACTTCTTGCTAGGATGAGAAAAACATTTCTTTGCCTTAATATTGTATTGTACATATTTTTCCACTTTAACAATAAGGGTAGCCAAAAAGCATGAAAAAAAATCTGTAATTAGCTCCAGCTATGTAAGTATAAATCCATATGCTAGTTAGCCTTTAGAAAAAGAACCGTTTGTGTTAAATTCATTAAGACTTTCCCATTAAAAACTGAGCACCCATGAATTAGTTTGACAGAGAAAAACTGCTGGAGCATTTACTTGGATTTGGCTTGGTGTGCTCCCAACCTTTGTCTTCGCTGCAAGTGTTGCTGCCAGTTATTTCACCCAGCCTAGCCACGGCCTCGGAGCCCAGAGTGATTTGATTAACAGATGATGAATTACGCGAACTTGAACTGTGGCTTGTGGTTGAAGTCCCACTGCATTATTGCTTTGATTCTCAGCAGAGTTTGAATATTATGCCACAAGCCCTATTAGGCTGGCTAGTTCGGATTTGAAGCATTTCTTAAAGTGAAGTTAGAGATTGGTGATTGGGTGGGAGTTACTTTATAGAAAATGTATACCCCTATAGTTTTTGCTAATACTGCAATAGAAGAAGGCCGAATAAAGATATGAGCAATGTACCCAGCCCATCAGAATTGTTCACAAAAGTTGATGACAAACTCAGCTTGTGAGGCCGAAGCATTTTCATTGTGAAGTATCTGAGTAACCTTGAAAAAAGCTGCTGTGTTTTTTTTTTTTTTTCTTTCTGTTTACACTAGAAAAATCTTCCCAAAAATCTACAAGTATTTTTTCCTCTCAAAGCGCAGACACTGAAAGGACAGGGGTGGGTGATTAAGGGGAATGATAAAATATGAATAGAAGTTATAATTATAGCAGCCCCTATTCTGCTGAAGCAGAGTTCTCTGTAATGTTATGAGCTTCTAAGCTCTCTTCAGAAGCTGCATTACTGAACCTAATTTATTGTTAGCTTTGTTTTGAAGTGGTTTAGTCCATAATTTAAATTATTCAAGTAACCAAAGTTACCTGCATGTTGAGTCTATGACAGTTCAGGTAGGGAACTGCTTACTGTATTTAACCATTTGTCTTCTGGAGGTACTCAGTTCTGCTTTTTTTTTTTTTAAAAATTTTTATAAGGTAAGTGTGCAAAGAGTTTAAATTAAAAAAAATTATATCATTGAAGAAATACTTATAATTGTGTTTTAGCAGTCATTTCTGTCAACGTCTTGACTAGTACTCTCTGTCTTTCACACAGATAATTTTTCTCAGCATTGGCTAGTGCAAATTATTCTGTACCCTTTCTAAATAAATCGAGTGAGAACTTATGATGACTCCCCTGTTCATTATCACTCAGGCTCAGCTTGATTGAGTCACAAGTGGTGGGGAGGGTAGGCTAGAAAAGAAGAAACACACAAAAAAAGAGATTATGATATTGCCATAAATACCTTAAAAATGCTTGTTGGAACACACAGAAATGAATTATGTTACAAAGAATATTGTGCTTCCTGACCCATGGATACTGCAATTAAGCTCCTACTTTGTTTCCAAATCTATTTATAGTTCCTAGATTATGTGCAATCCTTGTGAAATTGTTTAGTACCCATGGTTACCAAACACACTTCATAAGCTAAAGCAGTTCTAGTGCTGTGATATATCAGCAATTTTTTGTCTTTTCCTAACAGTAGTTTTCTGGTATGAATTCTCACAGGTATAGATAATAAAATCCAAAAGTATTTCCTGTGTTTGCAGTAAGCTGTACTTAACACTACTGTTTCTGCTTGCCTTTACCCATCAGCATGGTATTGTGGCACATTGGAAACATCAATAGTCTTGGCCTGCATTGTATTCCAACAAAAATTGTGAGTCTTTATGATAAACTATTTCTAAATAGATGAGAAAGAGCTGAAAAGCCTTCATGCCTCAATCTGAAATGGAAACTGCACCTAAGCCACATAAAACTCCTTTTTTATTGTCCCCTTCTTTTGAAAATGTAAGCAGACGGCAGCAGCTGTTGCAGCTATAATAATTGTAGCCTTAGAGGTCCTGTGGTATTTTTCCTATTGTGGTAGGATTTGCACTTTTAAAATGTTTTGTTCTTTTCAGCTGATGATTCAGGAGGTGTGTGAAATTGAGGCAGAGATGTTGTGTCTTATGGATTCTCTGTGATATAAAGATAGGAGGGTTCACCAAGGAGTTTTACAGTCTTGAATGATTCCCTGTGATGGGAAGAAAACTGACATAATTGGCATAATACAGTGAAATTAAACATATTATTTCTTAATCCTGTTTTTTCTTTCTTCTCCTTCTTAATGCATTAAATCATTCTTTGTTTTTTCTTTTGTCCCTCTCCTCTTTTGACACCTCTGAAATGTAAATCTCACACACACATACAAAAAAAATTGTGTAATGCTAATGTGAGTTAAAATAGAAGAAAACCCAAGCAAACTTATGAACTCCACTGGTTTTATCTACTTCTTTCCAGTTTTTCTCTAAGAGTCCCTTCCTACACGGTATGTATATATCTAATTACATCAAGTATCAAAAGCCAACATAACACCCATATGTACGAGTAATTAGCAGGTACAGTCTGATTGCCATCAGAAGTGGGTAATGTTTCGGCACTAATGGGCCATTACAATGAGTGGGCATTACAGTCTCAGCACTTCTTTTGTGTAATAATGTTGTCCTGTGCATTTTCTGCTTTTCTTGCTGACAACAGCTTAAAGCAAAATCTCAGCTAAACCAGGTAATCCACCTGATCCAAATCTGCTCACTAAGGAAAAACAGCTGGGAAAAGGAAGTATTTGGAGTAATGTTAATATTTCAGAAGTATGTTTAAATCATCTAAGGCTTGTATTGTTTTGCACTCAAATCATACTACTTGTTTTTAAACAAAAGCTTACAGGAATCCATTCAATTCACAGGAGAGCTACAAAACTGTACTGTGTATATTCATTCCTGTGAACTGTTTATTATGCCGTTGCAATTCGTCTCTCGCTTCAGATATGCGTGTTATGTGGTAAACACAGCAATTGGAAACATATCTGCAATGCCTGTTGCTCAAAATAGATTTCTGTAAGGGGGGAAAAAAAGGAAATACTTCATATGGAGCTTTATTTGTACAACATAAGATTCTTGTTTCATTTCCTCATTCTCTCCTAAGCAGTACTCTGGGACTCATAGGTGCAGTGTTATTATTTGTCAATTGATAAAAAATAACTTTCTGCTCACCTCTGTCAGTATTTATGCTGTCATTAGAGACTTGGGAGACTGAGGTAAGGGGAGAGAGGTTCATGGCCTGTCAGGAGGCGGTAGCTTCATCTGCCCCTGGCTTGGCTGTTTTCGCATCCCTCCACATGCTGAGTCCCACCAGCAGCAGCTTCTCCTCCGCCTGGCAGCGTGGGGCTGGACCCACGTGAGTTATTTTGCAAGGGCTGTGCAGAGTGGCTTCCCATCGGGAACGACTAAACAAACGCCCACTATGTGTGTATAGGGTTGTTTAGGAAGGGAGAGACTATTTGATCATATGCTGCAAGCCACGTTATACCTGGGAAAAAGAGAATTTTCCCTTCTCTTTTTAGCCTGGCTGTGAAGCTTAACAGATTTGGCATAGCTTAAGCAGGGAAAGTCTGCCTGTGGGAGGAACGTGTCAGATGTCTTGAGATACAAGATGCCAAGAGCTATGAGCCTCACTCCTCATTTTATACCTGCCTTGGGAACAGCGCGGACAAAAAGCTGTTAATGTAAGAGAGTGTGAAATGCCTAAGCAGAGAGTGGGCAGCTGTTCAGAAAGTGAAATGCAGTGAAAACGGGTACGTCCAAATGACTATAAGGTTGCACTGCATTCTTCACCCAGCCATGGAGGGCCTCTAATGTGGGAAACATGCAGCCGTGGTTGACGAATTAGCACCCACTAAGCCTGTCAAAGAGGCTGTGGCGAGGGGTGCTGGATGAAGGATTGGCTTTCTCCTCCACTTTGTTCTGTGTGATGCCTTCAGCACACGTCAGTGCAGCTGGGCGCCCAAACCACTGCGAGCTCTGCCCCTGCACGGGCCCAGCGCGTTAACACGGTCTGTGACAGGTGACACACAGTCTGGAAACTGCTCTTTGCTACCTCCTAGGTAAGGCTTGTTTCTTCATGAACTCCAAATTATCCCAAACTGCAACGTGTTTGTCAAAATGCTTAGGATATGTAAATCCAGGACCATACTAAGGTGACAGTGTTTGTGATCCGAGCCTCGGTATAATCTCAACAATCTGATCCCAGCATCTGTTGTGTGAGATAATTGGTGTGTTTTGGCTTTGTGTCTAGCGTTAGGCTGAGCAGAAAGATGAACACACTGTGCAGATTAGGTTAAGCCAAGAACAACATTTCCATGAATGTCTCTGGATGTAAGTTTGCCCACAGCATGATCTTGAAAATGTGGTGTGTCTCCCCATGAATCGTTTACTCTCTTTCTTCCACATACTCACAAGTTCTATGTGCTCTTGTTTCTTTGTGATTTATGTGGAAAAATATCTGTCATGACACTGTTCACAGTCTCTGGACACTGCTCTTCCTGAACGTCACTGTCATCTGGGCCATGTGAGATCATGGACTTAGATGACTGAACTCTTCTAATGTGCATGATTTGATCTCCTTTCTTCTCAATCTTCAGTCACGCGATTTATTTTATTTTTAAGTATTTTTTAAAGTCTGAACGCTCTTTGCTTTACTTTTCTCCCCCATTTTATTTTCTCTTGAGTGGGATTTGATCCCAGTAGAGCGTGGGGGTTCAAGTTGATCTTTTAGAAGCAAAATTTGACTGAGTTATATATTAACTACAGTAAGTACATTCATCTCTTATTCAGTATTCCCATATTTAAAGGGAAAAATCTTAATTTCATTTTAGAAGATGCTACTAAGACTTCTGTAAATTCATTGTTTAATAAGAAAAAAGAAAACAAGACATAGAAACTTGCTTTTCAATTGTATATATCTAAGCAGTTTCATACGGTAGATCATGCTGCATAATACTACAATTTCACACTATAAATCTGTAAATCATAAATTATGAATGTAGCCTGTAGCTACATGACCGTGTGCAATGATCATATTTTAATAAGTTTCTCCTGTAATGATTTAAGTCTTCTTTTAGGGTATCTCATATTGGTACTACAGATCGTCTTTGTGATGATTTAGGACAAGGCACTCTTCTTTCTGGTTTGAAACAATGTGGTGCCACAGTTCCGTGGTCAAAAGCAGAGCTGTACAAGTGGGCTGTGCTAACAGAGGGTGCATATTGTCTGTGGATGATGATAATGGCTTGTTGCGCTGCCCTTGCAGGATTCATTTAGTTATTTTATTTTTGTTTTTTTACAGGATTTTCAGTTGAAAGATTACGTGTGCTGTTCCACTGGAAGTGCTAATTGTTGATCAACTCAATGAAGTCTTGCAACCTATATGCATGGCAGAGCATGATCTTGGAAATCATCAGCAAAGAATGTGAGCTCCTCCCAAAAGAGAAGTACTTTGCCTTCCAGCCATGAAAATGCAAGGTTGGTAGTTGATGAGGGGAAGTATGAAAAACCACCAAGAATGCAGGTGCATTGCAATAAAACCTGAGCAAACAGATGGGATTTTATTTCAATTCTGATGGCGCTGTTCATTTTTCTTCATCTGGCAGAATATACTCAGGACACAGCTTTTTAGTTCCATTATTGATTTTTAACCACTTTTAATTAAGATCAGATTGGGTCATCACTGATGTAAATAAACCTTCAAGATTGCTGTCCCAGTGAATACAGTGAAGATGCCAAAATTTCAATGGGCCAGAATTAATACTGGGGGGAGCTGTAGAAATTAATGGTAATGGATTATGCCTAAGAATAATAAACCAGTAAGGATTTCTCCTATTTCATTATGTGTGTATTTTATGAAATCACTAAGTGAAATTTTGAAATCAGTAGGAAGTTTGCGTTTGACGTTAATGGCAGTAGATTTCACCCATTACATTCTACAGCTTTTTAAATCAAAAAGGAAAACAAAGAACACAAACTTGTTCTCATTTTTTATTATAACAGTCCCTCAGAAATTGCTAACCAATGTTATATTCCTGCATGTATCTCTTGGAAAGATGGTGGATGTATCTGCAGATGCAGGTTCACTGCAGGTTTTTGCGTCAGTTTTCAGTGCTCTTTGTGAATAGTGGTTTCATTTCCCTTTCCTCCGGGGTCTCAATGTGCCATTTATTAGACGAGTGTGATCCTTATATCCTCTTGGCAGAAGACATCATATTTCTATTGCTCATGTAAGACTTTAACTGTAACAACCTCCAGTATGCTCCTGAGACAGTGTCCTCTATTTACAGTTTTTAAATGAGCTGACTTGAATTATTTTTTTTAATTTATTGTTGTGTTGTCAGCAGGTTAATTATCCCCTTTTCGTTGTTGTCCATGCCACTGCAGTCATTTATTTTAAACAGTTGAGGTCATTTTGCTACTTACACAAAGCTTCTGAAGAAATTGTGTTGTAGTATAAGCAGGGTTTCAGAAGCATTTAATCCTTCCTTTTGCAGTAGTTTCATCTATCTTGTTAATTTTATAATTCCTGTCATCACTTTTGCAAGAGGTTAGTTGCTCTTCTAACAGAGTCTTGTCATCATAAGTCTTCGTGCTGTCAGATGCTAATCTTCCTGTCCTGAAAGCTTCCCGCTATCTGAGATATTAACTGCATGTTTTATGTCCCAGTTATCTTTACATTAACTATACTATATGTATTGTTAAAGATCTGCACATATGTTTGTCTGGCATCTCTTGAGCTTACAGGAAAAAAATATGCTAAAGGGGAAAGTATTTCAGTGAGAATGGGTATATGTTTGTTATCAAATCAAATTTTAGTAATATGTCATTAGCTGTCTCAGCACATGCAAAACTTTTTTCTAACAGGAAATCTCCCAAAAGAAGGCTTCCTCACTTTGTTGCAGCCTCAATTCTTGTTCAACGCTGGCTGTGTCTTCTATATTACACTGCCAAAATGTTTGATAGCAGAAAGGATTTTGTTTCAGTGTTTTGTCTATTTTTGGCATAAAGTATTCTTTAAGTAGTATCATCCAGCCATTACAGGAAGCAGGTGTTTCCTCTGTTTACTATCCATGCAAGGTAATATAAGTGCACTCAGAATTACCTAGGATAGAAAGACAGGCTGATGTTAGGGGAGAGTTTACCTATGAGCCCCATAGGATGTGTACCTGGTTGGTGGTGGTTTCACAGCTCCAGTCTCAGAAGACTGAGCAGCAAGATTCCTGAACTGAGACAGATCATTACAGCACCTTTTATAAGACCAGTCTTTTTGGATCCTAGACTTCAATTGTTAATTTCTGTCCTTCTCATTTCCTGGTGAGTGATGATAAAGGTGTAAACCTTACATTTGTCTCTGTCAAGAGATGTCCTCCTACATAAATACCATTGTATTGGGAAATGTCAGTGTATATTCAGTATAAATTGAATTTTAACTTGGCATACCACGTGGTCTTAGAAGTGCCAGGGCTATTTCTTAAGCAAAGACTGAAATTCAATCTCATTTTAAGTTGCAGCTCCACACAATTTAAAAGTCTATAGCAGTTCCTCATACTTTTCTCCCCAGCCAGGGTTTAATCAGTATTTCATTCTAAAATGTAATTGAAAATAATTCTGCAATATGATTTGAGATACAATTTATAGGGTTGTACATAAGTGTGTGTATATATTTATGTGTACATATATTTCCTATGTATGTATAAGATAATTCTTGGTAGAATGGTCATCTTTTTGTTCGGAAAGAATTTTTTTCCTCTTGCACAAAATTATTTTTGTCTGTATTGATCTTTTGGCTCTTGGAATTTTACTATCATAAACCTTAGCACTTTACACAGTTGTTATTCCAAGAGCTTTTACTCTTACACTTGACATCTACTGTCACACAGGTTTGGATCCTTTTTCCTCTTGATTTGTTCTACAGAACAATTCTAAACCACTGAATTTGTAAAATGGCAGTGGATTCCAGAGGAAGTGAGTAATGTTGAAAATACAAAATTACAACTTCATACCTGGCTTAGTCAGTAGAAGAAACTGGATTCAAGACGTCCATGTGTTTTCATACACGTACAAATATCGAACACTGAACAAAGAAAAAGTGGAGAGGAATGTCCAAGTTCATTTCTTTTTCTGTAAACGTTCTCTTTTCTTTTTGAAGCTTCTTACAGTGAGAAGGCTCCACTTTAATTACGGTGAGCTATAATATAGTTCCTAATCAATCTGAAAGGCATAAAGCATCCCAGACACATAGGCTGCCAGCAGGAAGCTAAGCAGGTGTCAAACTGAGGTTCCTCTAAGAGTTAAGGAGATTATATGCTGCTGTAGAAGCCCACTGTGCAATTACTTCACATTCATAGTCACAGATTGCTACCGAAATCCTTCTATCTGATAGTATTTGATGAAGCATTTAACATTTTGAATCACAGTGGACTAATACAGTTCAGAATGAGTCTTGAATATTTTAACTGGATGAAATGCGTCTGAGAATTTTTTGTCTCAATATGGCATGCTTTTTTATCTTAAGAAAATCTCAGGCACTTTAAAAATGTGTTATTGAAAATTCCATATGCTGCTAGAGATGCTATAGAAGAATTTAAAAACCAAAACAAAACAACACAACAACTTTCCTTGGTGGTTTTGGCGGTGCCTTTCTCATCATGAAGTATGTATTAGCTCTTTGAGGAATTGAGCAATCCCATTGTCCTGGGCACTGAAAAGCATAAAATCATTGGCAATCACTTTGTCATTGTATTTGGAGATTAAAGGACGGGACCTAACAAATGAGGCAGACCTTGAGTCAGAAGATGAGGTAGCATCAGATAATGCAGCTAAATGGTATATCTAGCACAGATTAGCTCTGAATGAATTCTCAGCCAGTCATCTTTTTGTCAACCTGTAAGGTTAGGTCTTGATTTATCTTTCAGGTAGTACTGATCTTTATTTTTAATATTGAATTACTTTTTGTATTCAGTTTTAATTAAGATTTGCTATGGTCTTGTAAGCTTCCAGGAATGCATAAAGAATATAGTGCGCATTAGAAAACTCTCCCTGGACTCCTACTTCTGTGGTTGTTCTCTTTACCCCCGTTCTGCCACCTGAATGCCCTGATCCTGGCGGCACATGCTTTTACCAATTTATCAATTTTATAATGTAAAAAGCAGCATATAAGGATTTATGTGAAGGTCTTGAGATGACTCAACTATTGGCTTGGATCTCTGCAGCAGAAGGCTGTGGTTTCCATTTCCACCTCATGTACTAGGCTCATACCCAGTGCTTGGCACTGTATTTCAGTGGAAAGATGTCATCCTGAAGATGACACGATGAACTCAGCTCTATTGTTTCTCCATCTGGAGATGCAAACCCTGAGGAATACTTCAGAAAGAGCAGGAGTTTAGCTTAGGGCCCAGCCAAACCGTCCTAAAATCATTGCCGCGGCAACGTATGTGAGATGTTCAGTACATGACAACTGTGTTTCTGCCTGAAGAGTTTTTGCAGCATCACTGTCTATATCGTTTTCATCAGTGCTCTACATCTGTTGTGCCATTTGTAAAACACCCAGATTTCTATTAACAGAGCAGAAATTTTTCTTCTGTGTGAGTGGCAATGATCATAACAAGCCAGCTTTGCTGCTGCCGCCTCTTACTACCTCTGGAGAGGTGTATTCTGCCTGTTGCTGCAGCTGCATGGTGAAAGGCGGTTGTAGTGTGGCACCACTGGAGCATTTAAATGCATCTGCCAAGGGAAATGCTCTAGCTGATTGTGTATTTTTCAGCGATATGGAGACAGAAATTCTTTGGTTATGGTGCGTGATGGAGGTGGTCACAAGGGGCCAGTACTGACAGTTTATAAATGTCTTTACTAAAGGAGCTTGATGTATATAGGGAAAATTGAAGATTTTTAGGTTGTTAATATATTCTGCTTTTAATCTGCACTTAAAAGTCTTTATCACCCTGAAGTCTACATAGTGGATGTCACCTGTGTCTGTCCATCTAACTCCTTGTTACCTCAGTTTTTCCATACTTCTCTGTAATCTTATTACAGCTTTCTGCTTTTGTTTCCTTCCTCCCCTTTTCAGAGGAAGAAAGACAGACAAAATGTTTCAAGTCTTCCTCACTAATTGCTGCTTTTTCCTTTGGTTTGAGAAACATGGAAAATGCTTGACCTTACCTGTGAAAACTGTGATTGCCAAGGGCCAGACCTCAGCCCTGTGTTTTCATGCCTTTTGACAGGGAACAGGCTGATGAATCTGCACAGATCTAGTGGTCGCCCATTAATGAGCTAGATTTCAGATGGATTCGGGGTTAGGTATGCACGAAGAAAATGCTGTTTGCTCTGTTCTCTTTAGGCTGGACCATTTATATTATAATGTAAAATATTTAGTGCAGTGAGATTTCATGCACTAAGGTCAGGACTTACTCCCCTTGCTCCTGAAATTATGTGATCATTCCAAGATAATCTTTTGCTAATGGCTTGCTGTCTGTCTACTTTCTGATAGTTTAAATGCTATTTAGAGACCTTATTGCAAACTTTTTCCTTAGGTGTCTGTAGGACCGAAAAAAATAGCAAGTTTGAAATTTCTTGTGAGTTGTGAAAGAAAAAACCCATTTAAGTTTTGATTGGTTTGGGGGTTTTGGTGGTTTGTTTTTAGTTTCCTTTAGAAGCTTGCTTAGGAATTATAGAAAAATCAAAGCTGTAATTATATTTGAAGTCTTGCGTCATGCATCGACATGATGTGATTGGACAATATCCAGAGTACAATTTGGATGCTGGTAGTATTTAGAAAAGGAAAAAGAAAAAAACAAAACAAAAAACCCCATGCCACCAAAGCCCCAAACTCAAATCCATAAAGCCCATAGATGAGAAAAGATTCTGTCTCTCAGTTTTAAGCAATCTAAGGTAGTGTGGCTTCTCTTCAAAAGTGATTTAAGCACTTAGCATATATCTTCTTTAAGTCTAAGTCTGTCTTTTCTAAGACACAATTGAGCATGTTAGCTAAAAGTAATAGGGCCCTGTATCATTATTCCATTGGCGCTTTTTGAGACTGCTTTAACCTGTAAGTATTCTTACTAGACTTTTTCTACTTTTAATTTATTTCTAATGGGTAATAACGAACTCTTGTCTGTGAATGTGTATAGGTTTTATGTGAACAGCACTAAAATCTGCATCAATGTGTGCCTATAAACTAGCTCTTCTTGTAAGATTTTTAATATCTTTGCCTTCGGTGACTATGGAAATAACTAGTGAGCAACTATTTTTCTGGTGGTGTGACAGATTCTTTCATTTACACTTGGAAGTATAGGGGCACAGACTGATGAGAAAATACTAAGACAAAAATGAGATGCCAGGAAGATGTTAAGCTATAACACTGGTTGTCATCTGGTGTGGTGAGTAACTAGAGTTCAACCCAAAAGTGTGTCGTTTTCTATTACATATATCCATATATGTTTAAAAATACAGTGTTTGTCAGTGTTTTCTCTGTTTCTGACTGTTGTGTGTTACAGGGTCAGAATTATTACAGGCAGCATGAATTGTTACAGGTAGCACAAATTATTAAGAAATGGACAGCTAGTCTTATTCCAGTATGTTTAGAAATATAAGAAAATAACCAGAAATGATGACCAAGAATCATGGGACAAACTTGAGTTTAAATAGCTTAAACAGCTTTGCTAGTGTACAGAACTCCATGCCTGTTCTGCGTTTATGATCCCATTGGACTGAGGCATCGGTGAGTGCTGTCTGACCCTTCTTGCAACTAGAGTTTTGCTGCTCCTGCATGACAAATATGATCATTGTTCCTCTTCAGGAATATGTATGGGGATCACATTGGCATTGCATAATGAAAATAGTTTTAAGTGCAAGTGTCAGGCTGCTGGATTTTGTCTGGATTTTTATACTGTAGCAAATATTGTCAGCAAAGTATGGCACACTTCCAGTGTGTACCCATACAAAAACAGAAGGGGTTTAATGTTTTCCTGGGACTTGTCTCGGTCTACAGCTGACCAGTGTTCCAAACTTCTTCACTTACTCTCTAGGCTTCATAAAAACTCAATTAAAATTATTTTCTTGGTAAATTAGACAATAGGCAAAGTTACAGTCAGTAGTGACATCTCATTGTACTACAAATATTCTGTGAATGGGTCGGTTGGACTTTTTGGGCCTTGGTAGCTTTGTACAGTACAAAGTGAGTGATGACAGTGACACTGGGACTAGGGGGGGCACATTGTCAAGTACCAGCCTTGTTGATATCAGTGGAAAACTTGCCTGCTCCTCCCTTTGTCACAAATCCAATTTTTTAAGAGCAACTAAAAATGCACTTTAAAGATGTATTGCGATGGCCTACTATCCCTAGGCAGGGGATACCAGGATTATACCAAGGATACCATGATGTTCTCAACCCCTACTATTCACAGCCTCCTGGTAGTCACTTTGGAGAACTGAATTTTTCTCTGTGTCAGAGCTCAGAAATAACTCTTGATGGAAGTTTGTGGAAAATCAGTTCTGGAAAGTACAGACAAGTGAGGAAAAAATGTGGTGTTTAGTTTAGAAGAACATCTTGCATCTTTACAGGTAGTATAAATGTTCAGTTAATACCATTTTTGTCCCTGCAATTCTCATGACATGACACTCAGTTGAAAACCCCAAATTAAATTTGTTTTACATTCCACAGAAATAAGAGAGCAGGCATCTTCAAAAGAGTCTCATGTGTGAGCAAAGTTGCATATAAAATAGGCTGCTCTTAGGGAATTTAAGTAGTTTTCTTCTTCAAGAAAAATACAGCAGTTAGATGCTCTGCTACATTTCAGTGTGTTAAAACACAAAGATCTCTGCAGAGATCTGGAAAGAAGCCACTTTGGAACATGTTTTTTATCAACAGGGATTAGAAGGAATGATCAGAACAAATTTGAAGTTTTAATAAACAAACAAGTTTCCATCTTCATTGCTTATATTACTGTTTCCCTCTGTTATGTTATGCAGGTATTACTAGACTGCAGGTAGCAGATGGGATTCTTGTTCTTCATTAGATTTTAATATCACTTCATATATATTTAAAATTTATAACAGGTCTCATGAATTCAAATGAGATGTTACAGTCCACAGATACAACTGCAATAACAGTTATACAGCTTTTAGAAAATAGCCAACCCCAGGTGTTGACTCATGAATATTTATGCGCATCAGTCATCATGAAGGCAAAAAACAATTTGGACCTGTTCCTATTCCAAACAAAATGGATAAAAAAATACCCAAAACTAGAAACTATCCTTTAAAAGGCATCTGAGAAAAAAACCAAATATTTCTTCCCCATCCCCATGTGTTTCCCCAAAAAATGAGACTGGGGAGAAGGATCAGAAAATGAAAACATGACACATTTGGGTTTTTTTTTAATTATTGAGAAGGTACATATTTTTCCTAAATTTGGAATATATTCTTATCTGAAAACATGTAAACAAAACCCCTTTTTATACACAAAATTTTCAAATCGTGTCACAAAGTTTGAACTTAAGTGAATGTTCTTTGCATGCTAAATTTCATGAATTAAGGTAATTTTTATGATGCCTGTGGAAGTAAAAGCATACATAAAAACATTTCTTTGCTAGTAAAAATTTTATTTTTGTTTTATATAACTGGAATGCAGCCAAATGGATTTTTCTTACTTAAAAAAACCCTACTCATTCAAACCTGGAATGTTTTAGGGGAAATAAAAAAAAAGAGTCAGTAATTGAAATGAGATAGAAAGAAATACCTGGTAATGTATGAGCTGTAGGCCAGATTCTGATTTTGTTTACACCCTTGTAGATAAAAGGACATTTCCATAAAGTAAGTAACATTTTTGGGGATTTATCTCGCAGCACTGAGTATCATGCACACGAATGTTTGACAGAGCAGAGGTGAGATGTGGGAATTTTTGTCCATTGAGAGAGCTGGGCAGTTTGACAGATCAGGAAAACAGGACCAAAACCACACTTTATATGGAACTTATATTTTCTACGTTTTCCTCCTGAAAACAGAACTCCATGAACCAAGATGATGGTAAAAAGAAGAAAATGCTTGTGGCAATAAAAACGCGTGAAACTACATAAAAATAAATGAGGTACATTTTATATCAATTTAGAATGTAAATAAAATCATGAAACATGATTAATTTTTTAGAAAGACACAAGTCTGTTCTTTTTTCTAGTGACCACAGACAATGGGGGACGTTATGCGGAACTGGTGACTCTGTTCTACTCCTTTTCCCAGTAGTCGTCATTTTTCCTGCCTTGGCAGGTAAGATGTTGAAGTGTTACAGACCTAACGATCAGCTCAGTCTGGGAAGCCTTCTCTGTCTGTCTGCAGAGTTAAAGAGCTGTGCTGAGTTAGAGGAGACAGTATACAAGAGTGGTTGCCGGCAAAACTACAAAGGAGTAACTTCTTTATTTATTTCAATATGACAGTTCTCTAGCAATGGAGAGGGAAAAAAGTTGATTTCTTGATGTGATATTGCTATTACTTAGAAGACCAGAGTTACGCACTAAGAACTTTGTATGCGGTTGGTTGTCTTTCAACTTTCTGACTTCTGTCAACTTCCAAAACGAACTAGAGTCTCAGGAGCAATATTACTTGAGTAAAACACACAAACATAGGAAAAGTTTTGCAAATATGGCAAAAGGGGTACTTCAGTTCACTGTGACTTCTCTGGAGCATTTATTATATGAGAGTTTTTGAATAACCATTATGTATTTGTGATAAAGGCTTTGAATCCCAGAATATTTACAGAAAGCACTTAAGGATGTTATTTCATTATTTTTCCATTTAAAATATTTTGCGCTTAATTAAGTAACAGAAACAATATCTGACTTTGGTGTTTAAATTTTAAGCTGGGTATAGCAGAGTAAAAAACTAATTCTTTGATGGAAACCGAATTAGCTTGGGAATTATTTGTAATGTGCCAAGAAATAATTGTTAAAGTTCTGCTTTAAAGGAAATACAAGAGGACATAGATGAAAATTCTGTTCTATGCTTGATCAGAGAAGAACATTAAGCAGACTGCCCATGTAGCTATCATATAGGCAATTTTGCATTTTCTCTCATTTATTTTGTTAAATATATTTTCAATAAAGTACGCAGATCTCTTTGGGAAGCATAGTGCTGCATGGGTAGAGGCAGTGCCGGGTGCCACGTGGCATTGTCATGACTTTATTCAGTGCAGCTGTGTAAGGAAGGGCAACCAGATTTCCTCGCACAGTCTCATGGCTGATAATCAGATACAGGACTGGAATTGATTCCATGTTGAAGAAGGGATTCATATCAGTGGGAATAAGTGGCATAGAGGAGTTAGCTGTTTGCAACCTGAGATCATGACGGAGCCTCATCTGTCTTTGGATATCAAGGTAAAAGCAGGCAGTGGCAAACAGCATGGGGTGTCTTTGCATCACCAGGGAATGTATTTTGTATTTGCTTAGTTACTGTAACTGCTCACAGAAGTCTGCAGTATCTAGAGAAACAGCTTAGTGCATATTAATTTCTTGGAATTGCCCAAAACAAAGTAGAAAGTACAACCGGTTTTCTATGGACTCAGGCAATTAAGGCAAATTTAAATAGGTTAAAAATATCTATCTGTACTTATGCAGAAAAGGGATTAGGACAACATAACCTTGTTCAGCACTGTGTGAGGAAGTTTGGAGCTCTGTGCTGCATAATGATTAGAATTCCTACAGAACTGACACTTAGAGAGGAAAGATGCTTTCATTACCACCTTCTTATTAATTATCAACCAAATAAGACATAAATACACCATAAGAGAAGGAAAGGGTATGAGACATCAGTTGCCCTAGCACTTTGTTGCCATAAGGCACATCTTGAGTTACAGTTTCATGACTGTCTTGCTGGGGTTAATAAATTACAGTACACAGGAGCAATAGGCTTGTGTGGAACCTAGTGAAATTTGGATCTTTTGGGGTAACTGAAGGCGTGCCATGTTCAGATCAGCAATTCAGATGTAAGACAGTCCTCCTCCAGAGAGACCATAGCGTTCTGTGTGAAAATCTAGTTGAAACGTACCAGCAGTACATTTCATCACAACAGTGATGCTGGAGAGAGTGATGTGTTCTCTAGTCACACAGCAGAGAGATACAAGTGAAGAAAAGCTTTACCCTGACCCCAGCAATGTTCTTTCACTCTGATGCAGAAAGGCCTCAAGTGGATCTGGAATACGTGGGGTTTTTTGTTGTGGTTTTTTTTTTTTTGCAGCAGCAGTGTAACTGCAATTGGGGAAACATCAGTGTAGGCATGACAGCAGTGTGGGTGTTTCATGACTTTAGTCTATATTGGTGAGGTTGGAAAGCACTGCATGATTTGAAGATGAGAAATCAAAGTATTAGCAAACTGAAGGAGGAATCCCAACTCCTCCCAACTCCATTACTTGAACCTGGCAGCACCTGAGATGCCAACAGGGGTGATGTTCTATATAGTGTGACTATACCATTCACCACAGGGAAGCAGATTGCACACAGACAATAAAGCCATTGTCAGACCAGTTGCTCCTGGCCTAGACCAGTGTGAAAAGCTGGCAGCTTCTGCTACCTACACCGCAGCCAGCCAGCTTTTCCAGGCTGGGGCTTAAATCGGCGTCGCCGCCTGCTGAACGTTCGCACCGAAATAACGACGTCCTGTTCAGCCTCCCTCCCCCCTCTCCCTTATACCCTGCAAAAACAAATAAGGTGGTGGTTTTCTGCCCCGGGAAATGATTGCTTTTGGCCGGGGGGATGGCAGGTGATGGTGGAGCCGGCCCCGAGGCAGCCGACTCCTGGGCCTGACGCTCCCCCTCCTGGCTGGAACACAGCCTCCGCCGGGGCTGCCGCGGGAGGGCTGCGAGCTGCCAGCCTTTCCCCCGTGTTCCACATGTTCCAGAGAAATCTGAACATTTGGTTTCCGTACAGCTTATTCTCCCCTAATGAACAGTACGTTTATTCCCATCTTCTCTCCCAGCCGGTTTTTCCCCGGGTCCTGCCCGATAGCAGCAGCAGGAAGCAGGGGGAAAATCAAAGCAGTGCTTTTGCGAGGCTTAAATGCAGTAATTCACCCTTATCTTATGTGCTGAATAAACACTCTGAAGAGCTTAATAATCGCCTGGTCACGTTCAGGGGGCTGCTTCAGCTTCAGCCCGGCAGATCAGCAGTGCTTTCCTTACCCTCATCATCTTCTGATATCATCATCATCATCACCACCACTGCAGGCTCCTGCTTTAGGAGTGAATGTCTGCAAGGTATTTTGATGGCATTGATCTGTTTTGATCACACCTATGTTAATCTGTTCTTCCAGCACCTTGGCAGGCACACAGTCTTTAAAAGCAATTTCAAACCATCAGCCTTTAGAAGCTATTTGAAACTGTTAAATGTTGGATTATGGAAGTGTATAAAAAGTACAGTGAATCCAAAAGCATTGCGATAAGTGTGGTAGAGAAGTTTGTTGTTAACACTTTCATCTGAAAAAGGAGTTGTTACTTTGTACATTATTTAAATGTATATTTAAATTCAAAGGGCAATTAGATGCTTTTGGGAAAAAAAAAACAAACCCCTCATAAGCTAGCACATTGAAATTCATATTAATTTAATATGCATTCTTATCTGTACTTTTACTCCTCAAGTGGAAACTGGGAGGTAAATTTATTTAAAGGGCAAAAAGTGACAGATACATAATTCTTATGTTTAATATTAAAGGCCAGACTGAAGAAGAGCATGTAAAAAGTGTACCAGGAGAGCACAGCAGCCTGCGCAAGCCTATGGGAGGGGGGAAAAATTACAGAGGGAGGAAAATTACAGAAAAATGTGGACCCCAAGAGAGTATCTCTGAACAAACTGTGGCAAATAAAGGCAAGTCAAAGAAAACCATTCCAAAAAAAGTAATGTTTAGGTATTTTAGCTTTCCTGTCAGCAACTGATGTTTATGTTACTTGATATGTAGAAATTATAAAATTTCCTTATTTGACCATTTACCCAGTTTATATCCCATGATATGAACTTTAGATACTACTGGTAAACAAAAGAAGAGTATCAATATAATAACTTACATTTGCCTTATGGATTTATTTTTCTCCCTCTCTTTTCACAATGACATGGAGCTAGTACTTTAAATATCTTTGGCTCCAAAATACAAGATGATTTATTTTTACGTCAAGATAGTGAGGGATTTAGATATGAAGTAATATGTTCTTGTGCTTTACAGTTAATACAGTTTTCTCGTTCTTCTTAATATTTTTTCTGCTCACGATCACCTCTGCATGGCAGTTAGAAAATACAGAAGCACCATAAAGACTAAATTTTAGAGAATAATAGTATATTAGATAGTGGAAGCCACAAAACCACTGCCAGGCTCTGAATGTCTCCCTCCAGAGCTGTTCTATGGTTCTGACTAAGCTGATTGAGCTGATTCTAGGTCAGCGGATGAGAGATACCTTCTGAGTGATATCAGATTCTCTCTCATTTTTACAGCCACCCTATGTTTTTTCTGTCCACATCACATGAAAGTATATTTGTACACACATTTATTGTGCTGAACACAAATGAAGAGAGAAATACTTTCCATAGAATTTTAGATAATTGTCTATAGGAGCAAGAAAATGACGTGGGTTTTGGATGAATACTGTACATTATTTAAATGTATGATTCCATTGTTGTTATCAGAATATTTTTATTTCTTAGTTGTCTTTTGAAACTATACAGAGTGTTCTTGGTGAAAAATCAAGGATGATTAAAAGAGCAGAGCAAGCATATTTTTCCAGAATAAAGTCATCCACAGTCCTTTGATAGAGTTTGTTAGTACATGTGTATATGTAATTTTGGATGCAAAGATATTCAGGTGTGCTTCCCTTCAGTTTTATGCATAACTCAGTTTTCTAGTTTGATTTATTGCTTTTATTAAATACCATGCACTAAGTAATAGATAATGACTTTGTTATCTATGTGGCTAGAATAATTGCTAAAATTTGGTAGCAGTACCATTTCTTTCCTTACCTATCCCAAATTAAATTCAAATTCTATTTTTGTGACACAAGTAACAATGTGTGATAACTGCATTATAGTAATTTAAACTACAACCTCTTTAATCTCATTTAGATGCATCTGAAGAAGACAGTTTGAGTTACAAATTTTGTTTTTTAATATTGGAAGTAACGCCTGTAGACGGAAACTAAATTATAAAAGTTTGTTTCATGTTACTTTTATGGCTGTATAATGCTCTCTGTTGGATCGGTATTACTTGAACTGTGCTCAGAACTTACAAAATTGCCACTTAGTCTATGATTAGCACTGGTATTTGTTTGAGTTCTCATAATTTTAGAAACCTGTGTTTAGGTTTTTATATTGTCTTGCAATGAAAAAATAAGAAAACAAATATTAGGGAAAAGAGTGCATTTGTGATGACATCTAGCTAATATTTTTATCAGTTTTATTTTCTATTCCAAAATTTTGGTGAGAAGACAGACCTAGAGACAACATTAAAACTTTGTGGCTTTTGAAATTTTCTGGGACCAGGGAGAAGGATATGCTTTCATTTCAGAGACTGCAGTTTCCAAACAACTATCTCATTCCAAACCAAGGCTAGGAGGAGAATGTAGAAAACAAAAAATCAGTTAAAAACTGAACATATTATTCTTGTGTTTAAATGGATACAGAATATTAGCAAATTATTAAGGGAATTACTACAAGAAGGATAGGTAATTTTACCTTTTTGGCTTCTGCTAGATTGCATGCCCTCAGGTAAGATTTTATGTAAAACGTCAAAAGTACATGAGAGGTCTCCAAGGAGAGTTCAGAGTCCAGCATGTGCCTCAGTACAGACACTGTCTGCCTTTTAATGGACATAATTATTTTGTCAGACAGGAGATTCTGGATAACAATAATGTCATAGCAGAGCAGATCTGTTGGATTTGAGTTTCAAGGAATTGATAAAAGTAATTATTTTCCTTAATTAGTTTCCCTAGTTGGTTGGTTTCCTAGTTGTTATCAAATGTCATTCTGATCTCTTTCTGTGTCCTCACATTTGAGCAGCTGGAACAAACACTGATGCAGGGACAGAGGAAGCACATTTTTGTTTATCTCAGTAGTGCAAAACTCTTGCAGTAGTTACTGCTGGGTGGCCACTGGTCTTCCTCAGGGCATTTGGAGTCTGCAGTAGAGCTATGAAAAGAGTCAGAGCTCCAACCAGCAGCCCTCTGCTTTGCTCAGGGAGGACTGAGGATGTTGCCACCTCATTATTTCATTAGTGTTCAGATGAAGCAAGCAGGCAGCATTGCTTTAAATACAAGGTATTCTCTCCTGCCTACCCTGGCTGCCTCTCTGAATTCTTCCTGATGCTTGACTCTAACTTAGATCCATTCACCCTCCTACACTGAATTTTTTTCCAAGATTTCTTCTGTGGTGTGGTGCATGTAACTATGAAAACTGTGCTTACGAGCACTGTGGAGTTTCACAAGTCTGAAATACAGAAAAAAAAAAACCAAAGGGAGGTTGGTTTTGTTTCGCTTTTAGAAAAATGTTTTAATTTTTAAACTAATACCATGAGTTTCTGGGCATAAGTCTTCATTTCTTAATGCCTAAGAGGGAAAATAATGAACTGATCTGTGTATATAAAGGAAATATTTCTGTCTAGGAGCATATCCTGCATGAGCTAAGTAGCTAGACATATGGCCAATGACCCATTTATTTTAGATAAGTATTGCATATGTTTTATACTAATTATCTGCACAGATATTAATTCCATCAAAGACAAATTAACCAGTATCCTCAAGTAACTTATGCTCAGTGTTCCTCATATTGTTAGGTTAGGTTTCATGTCAAAAGATTGACTTCTCTGCTTTTTCATGAAGAAAAATATCATAAAAAAGGATCCTACTTACTGTAGTCACAGGTGCTTAAGTCACAATGCCTCTCTGCAGTATGACAGACACAGGAACAGTCTTGCTAATAAAGCGATAACTCTTCTTTCCTTTAGCAGTACATCATTTATATCATGACACAAAATTTAGGGAGTCCAATAGTGACTTGTTTCTTTTCTTTGTCTGTCAACTACAAATCCAGTTGATTTTAACTATAATTTTTTAAATGAAAAATGGCAATAGATATTGTGACAAATATTTCAGCATCTCACATTTTTGTACCAAAGCTCAAACCATTTTGATCTATTTTTGAGATTGTAATATGGCCTGTCTTCCACTGGAGGAGTCAGAGGGTTCAAGGTGCCCTGCCTTCTGATCTGCCAACCATATCCCAGAAAAATGTGGGAACCAAAGTTATTTTACTACCCTCTGAATGCCCAGAAATGTGGAAAATGTTCCCCCAAATTCTCCCCACTTAGTCCTGCTTCAGTTGGTGAATGCGATGAGTCAGCTCGTGTCAATAAGCGATCATCAAATTGCTTGTTGAAAAGAATATGGTGGCACACCTGAAATAGCTTTGGCTATTTGAATACTGGACTTTCCAGTTGCCCAGTATGCTGTTGTGATGGCATGAGCCCCAGTCTGGGCTGTATATATCTTCCTGGCATCAGCATTGGATGGGTATGACTAGTTAATCCCTTAAAGCTTTCCCTGTAGCAGACTAACTAGGTTAAAATGAGGCTGAGGTTATCTACAGCATGATTGCAGTGTGCTTTGCCTAAGGTCAGAGCGGTCCCAGTCTAGTCTGCTCTACCTCCTCGCAAGGGGTACGACATACTGCTCTCTCCTTGGGATTTATTATAAAGACAGATGAGTTTCCTCCACTGCTGTTATTTATACTGAAAATGTACACACGGGTTAATAGATTTTAGAAATAATTTCTTTCTCATTTCCCTCCCAGATGTAAATGAAATGGTTAAGTATAAATAATGTGATAAAGTCCATGTTACATTTTCTTTAGAGAATTCAGCAAGAGATGGTGTGTTATAAGAGATCTAATTCAATAGGTCTCTTCATTAAGTTCTGAACAGAAACATGATCACATCTCCTCAACTAAGAAAGTAACCGACTAATCTTTGCACTTTTTTTTTTTTAACCCAAAATATAGCTTTAAGTTGCAAGGACTGTTCATTTATATGCATTTCATCATAGTTTCTCAGAGGTCAAAATAGCATGCAGATACTACCCATATCTTAAATATTTTGGGAACAAAACACTTATTAAGAGTGGCTAGCTCTACCAGGGTAGATATAAAAAGTGGATAATTAGGGAAGAAATGGAAGTTGAGACGCTCGCTCTGGTTTGGTGTACCTCTTTCACTTGCTAGTAAAAATGCATTCTTAAATACTTTCACAACTTTAATGTCTCCTTATGTGATGTTACTTTAAATAAATGATTCTCATGTACATCTGGCAATTTCCAAAGTCCAAGAGAAGCATGGATGAAGACTGATTCTTAATTGCATGGAACTTCATTAAGCCTATACAAAGCTGAAGCAAGGACACACCTCCATACTGGTCATCTGGAGAGTGCTCATTAAAAGAGTGAGTGAAAAGGAAGATACTTTAACTTAATAGTCTAATAACATTGTGGGGGACACTACAGTAAATCAGAAGTTGCCATGTTCTGATTCCATGGAATAAAGAACTGGAATTGAGAAGGCTTGTGATACATTGAAATTCCCCTACTGAGGAGAACCACAACTGATACTTAACATGTAGTTTTAGGAAAGAGCTAACTATAAAATATTAGAATAGCTAGCATGAACAGCTGGCTCAAATGTTTTGCAGGTGTAAAGGGTTCCTTCATTCATATGCTGTGTAATCTTGGTGTATAAATATAGCCTTAGCATATGTGCATCTTTTCATTATCACCACTCACTTATACTATTGGTACCTATTAAGCTCTGTATGGTTTTTATCCTCTATAATCCTTTTATTCTCTCTGTGACTTTGCAAATGTACTCCATAATGCTTTGAAGATTAATCCCATAATTAAAGGACATAGTTAAATAATGAAATTCTGGCTTGATTATGCTGAGGTGGCATGTACAATCTTCAGCCATTAAAGTACATCTAAAAGCATATTTTGCTTGAATTAAAAAAGTACAAGCTAATGTTTTCAAAAGAAGGACTTACGGCTGCTGATTCACAACATACCAGGTAAGCATGAATATCATATCGTATATTACGCTTTGGCTGGAATATACTTCACTTAAGCCTAATGTTTAATTCATCTCTACTATTGTCATATTACAGTAAAAACACCTTTCCTGTTTATTAAACAGAAAAGGCTTAATTTTACCAGTACACCAGGGTAACAACCCACGATTGAAGAGGCAGTGATATGTGCTGAATCAAAATCTAAATAACCTATAGCATAAATTACTCTAATTCCCATTAGGTGCCTTGTCTGCCTATAGAGAAGCAGGTCATAAGCTCATTCAAGTGGAGTCCTGTTTCTTCAGTTGCCAGTTTGTTCTGATAGCTGCCTTCATTTAAGAAAGCTGTCCCACATCTCCTGCCATAACAAAGTCATCCCGCTGGCTGAACAATAATAGACTAAGCGATCCTGCCTGCTGCCAGAATTCAGCAAGGCACAGATGGAAGTTACAGTCATCAGATGTTTGAGCAGCAGAATACCCTGTTTCTAGTCATTTGTACTGAAGGGTTTCACCTGGGGGATTACTTTACTTTATCCACTTGATCTCTTCAGTTTTGGCTTGAAATGGAACCCTGGTGATGACCTGTTATAGATAATGGTCCATCAGATATCACTAGGGCTTCCCTTAACTTGTAGCCATGGGAAAAAAAAAAATGGTGTGTTAAGATCGAAATATGAATTCTGTCCTTTTTTAGGTAAAAAGCTGCAACTGATAGAGTATTACAGAAGTACCGAGCGAAATTCTGTCTGTCCTGTAAGTAAAACCCTGTGACTAGAACTGACTGAGTCATACCAAATGTTTCACTAACCGCCAGATTACCTGTAGGAAGCATGACCTTGTTGGGTACCTGAGCACATGTAATTTTGAATAGTCAGCAATATCATGTGCATTACTTGAAGAAGGTTGAACTTGAAGAAAGCCCTGTGCAAGCTATGTGAACTGTCATCCATAAATATCTCTGTTTCTCTCTGTCTCTCATTCTCTGCCTGGAAGAATGAACAATCTTTTAGTTGCCCTATGTGATCTTTCTGCATTTGGCAATCTCTGCTGCAAGGGAAAATAAAGAATCAAAAAGCAGTGTCCTTTCCATGGAACAGGTAGCAACAATCCTGTAATCACTGTTTGAAATCTCTTGGTAACTGGAAATAGGAATTTCATCTTTTGCTTAGAGTTTAAGAAAAGGTGCTGGACTGCCTAGGTTAACTCTTGATACTAGTGTTTGTCCTCCCGTGTTCCATCTGAAATTTATTTTCTGAAATAATTTCTGTTTCAACTTTCTCAGTTCCTAATTACTACTCTCAGTAGGGTCAGATTGTAGGTTGGTTTGTTATTTGGAAAGGTATAGATTTATGATTTCTTAAAGGCTTTCAGAGGCTGAAAAGTATAGAAACATATCCAGCAGGGACATATTTGACCAGAAGAGTGCTAAAGTCTGTTCTTAAGGGTCAGCCCTTGTGATATCCCAGAGTAATGAGATTCTGTCAAAGTATAAGCCTTTTAGCAACTTAATTAAATATCTCTATACATGTGTGTATATATCACTATATATATATATGCATCATTTTTACCTTTTCTTAGTCTCTTCGTCCTTTAGCACCCTCTTCAATCCCAGAAAGAGGATAGCCACAAAAGAACTAGAGTAAATGGAGAAGAGCAAAAACACATCTATTGAAGTACAAGGTATTGAGGACAATTGAGTGCCATTCCTGCTTACTGTAAACTGGCACAGCTGAGAAACCAAAGCTCCTGTCACTTAATCCATAGTGTACATATATACATGTATATATATATGAAGTGCCAGATTCTAAGGGAAAGGTTTATGTTAAGGATCTTCTAAAATACAATTTCAAAATTACTGATGTCTTTCATGTCTCTGTTAACTATATTCTTTAAAGATGAAGCAGTACATAATTTGCCAAAGTTTTGTTTCCTTGAAGCATTTGCATTTTATTTATTAAACATGGATCTCTTTTTATGCAGCCATTGCAGTATGTGCTCATATCTTATTTTGAACACTAGACCTTGATTTTAATTTTTCTCCTTTCATGACAGCAGTACAAAATGCTGCTCTAAATTTATGCTGTTAATACAGAAAACTTGAGACATAAATGACTGTTAAGGGTGGTGCAAAATTATCGGTGTGTCAAGCATGCAGTCGCGACTGCAGAGCATAAATATGGCAAAAATGGTGATTTTAAAGAGTGTGCATGAGGCTGCAAATACAGCAATTCATTTTCTTAAGAATAGCTGCCTAACTAAAGATTGTGGTTGCACAAATAGCTCTGTAGCACAGAAATGACAGGACATGAGTAGGAGTATGCAAATGTTAAAAATGCGTAGCCATTTAACTACAAATTATGGATGCCTTAGAGGGCAAGTTCAACAAAGTGACTTTTGTACTGCTGTGAAGTAAGGAATGCTCAAACATGAGGAAATGTTCAAACATTTGTGATTTAATTGGACCTGTCTGAAAGACCAAAGAAAAAAATGTCTGTATGAGTACTGAAAGTTTTGTTTGTATGTGTGTATGCAAATAATTCCTACCGTAGATGTTTACCATGCATTCAGGTTTTTTTGTAGTACTGAAACACATGTACCTTACATCAAGATACCCTGATTGCAAGTAAATAGTTGAATGACAACTGCTACCACCAGTTTCACAACCTCCTGTCCTGGTGCAATCCCTAAATGATAACTGCCATCTCTAGTCCAACTCAGACTTTCCAAAAATAGGAACCAAATGCTTGTGTACTAATTAAAAAATGAAGAAATGGGACAGATGGCCTGAAAGGAGAAAAGAGAGATTGGGATGTGCAATTATTTATTTTATGTTTATTCATGGCTTTAACTTCTCTTTAAGTCGATCCAAAGGATTACTATTTTATATCCTGTAGTGCTAAAAACCTGCTTTAAATTGTTACTCAAGAGTGAAAAGTTTGGATATCCTTGAACTATGATACACATTAAAGTTTTAGAACAAAAAGCAAGAGCAACTCTCAAAATCTGGATAGAAACTACGTGCATAGCAGGCCAGGTACCTGCGGCGTAGCGCTAGAGGTGGCTGAGGGGAACAAGGGCTCCCGAGGTGGGACTCCCTGGCAGGGGGCTGGGCTCCCCAAGGGGCTGTGGCTGGAGATATGCTTGGAGAGGGTGAGGGCAGGCGTTGGGTTAGAGGTGGTATCTCCAAGCATGGGATGAATACATGGGAAAGAGGCCTCGGGGCTGATCTTTGTGCCAGACCAGGGAGTGAGAGTGTCACAAGTGTTCCTGGTCCTGCTTAGCTGCACGACATCCTCAAGTGAAGAGCTGGTTCCATCTGCAACAGAGTTTGATGAGATAATGCTTCAGAAGCTCCTCAGTGCCGGCATTTAGGCAGGGAAGGCAGTGACAATTGGAAGGAAATGTTGCTGTGCAAATTATTAAAACAAAGTTGCTGCTATTTGAAGTATTTAGATTAGGTGCGCCAACAGTGCTCCTCTTTTGTTTGTTTTCTTTTGATATGCAAAAAAAGAAGAAGAATCTGGAAGAACAGGGATTCTGTATTGTCAAAATCAGATCAGTTAAACTTAACTGCAGCATAAGCCCATAAAACACAAGTGAAAAAAGGACAGTTTTGAATTGGACCATAAGAAGGATTAGAGGAGCCACATTAGCGTAGATCTAGCAGACCTAAAAAGTACAAATTAAAATACATACCTGGCTTATTTCTTTTCTCATCATTATAAGCATTCTTTTTTGTGTCTGGAAATTTTTTGCAGACCTTCGTTTGAGAACCGTTTCTGAGTAATGTGAAGCTGGCTGCCAGACTACAGTGCCTGCCAACCTGCTTCAAAACTACGGTAAGTATTAGACTTCAACCTTGTCATCATGGTGGTGGTGTAGCTGCTTAGATGCCAAAGTACATTTCTTTAGACTACAGTCTCCTCAGTGTTTCTTTCATGTCAGTGAATTTACAAGTGGCATAACATAAGTAATAGATTCAAAGTGTTCTCTGTTTTTATTAGAACACTAGCCTACTCTTGCAAAGTGTCTTTCAGCATTTTAAAGCAGGAATAGAAACTCTCCAGGTTTCATTGAAAATGCTGTCCCTGAAAAGAAAATAATTTTAAACCTTAATCAGATATGAGAGTAATATGAGGAAGGAATAGAAGGAGTTTAAGATCTGATTTACACCTAAGTCTTTACATGCATGTTAAAAACACATTCACGCTTATCATTTAGGCCATATTTTAGAAGGTAGAAGGTATTGTTTAGACTCACCATAACCAGATCTGTGAGGGCAACCTTTAAAGTACTAGCTCCCATGAGGTCATGGGGAATTACTTGGGGTTAATATTCTCCTCTGACAAACAGTATAAAACCTGACTTTTGGGTACTAGAGTGGCTCTGGCTTCATACAGTGCCAAGATTTTTATTCCATTTAGACTGTTTTAAGGAAAATCAGCTTCTCTGTCACTTTTTGAAACCTTGGTCTTGGGCCACGTTATTACTGAAAGTGAACTAGGAACTTAGCATCATGTCTTGCTTTTCTAATCAGAGCTCAAGGAATAAGTCATTGCCATTTAGAAGTATGTGGAAATACTTAGCTAGAAGACACTGCAGAAGTCCTTGAATGATTATCTGTGGTAGACAACCTTATGAAGTTCTAATAATATTTTGATTATTCAGCTCTGATCGTTTTTAAGTACTGGGCTATAAATTACTGAAATTATAAAAACTGACATTTTTATTACAGGAGAAAAATCATGTGTGAAACTGAAAAGAAGCATCGTCAGTCCTTTCACTTCTATGCTGTAGATGTGGGCATCTCTGTGGAATGTTTTCCACAGTAGCCCATAATTAGATATCAATTTTATGTAATAGATGATAAAATGACAGATGAGAGTGGGGAAAAAAACACGGGGAATTCCAGGTGTCCTCTGAAGAATATGAACTGAAGTTCCAGAAGAAAAATCTTTTCTGTTTGTATTTCTGATTTTGGATTTACCGCTAAATTCAGCATCATGCGAATTGACTTAGACAGAGGTATGATTCAGAGTTCTTACAGTCCACAGAAATTTTTTCTTTGTTTTTATTAGATTTTTTGATTGGTCTTAAATGTAGAATTTGGATGGCCTTAAGCAATAGCTTGCAGTAGCTTACACAGACACTGTTTCTGGTATTATCAAATACTCTGGAAGCCTGATTATCATATACATTTGGTCTCTATTATGCCGTGAAGTAGACATAACAGTTAATTAGCTATCAGCTACAATTCCTTTGTGCAGTGCAATTGTTTACCACAAAAAAATTATATTATTTGTTTATACTAGTTATTTAAATGTACCTAAAATAAAGCGACATAGGGGAGAAATTTGAGATCATTCTACTAATTGCTTAGTAGGATAATGGAAAGTTAAACTCCAAAATACTTCTGCTTGAAACTTCTACAAAGCAAGAAAAATTCCAGAGTGAGTAACTGAGTGCTCTCTCTGCCTCTGGTTTTCGTTTTGTCTTTTTTCAATGAAGCTGCATTCAGAAAAAGTGAAATTTATTTATTTGGGTTTCTTTGTATTCAGAGTCTGAATTTATGTAGATAACATTCTGGTGATGTATCTAGTGTAATAATGCTGAATTTATCATAACATGTGGCACCTATTAAATGTGTCTAAAGTAATTCATATTTCTGGTCTCCTGCTTTACAGAAGATATGTTGATATGCATCATCTTCTTATCATTGAGAGTTTATAATTCTGGACTTAACTTAAATTGGTGTCATTCATACAAAGCAGCTTAACTGTGCATATCTTCCTCTTTTCATGGTTGGGGAAATAAATGTATATTTGATAGATCCAGTCTGTATGGGTTTTGGCTGCTGATTACAAAACCCTAAGCTTAGTAAATTGGTTTTTAGTGCAGTTCTGTTTGAACAAACTCAGTGAATCCAGAGAAACTGTGAGCTCAGATGCAATTTGGCATTAGCTATAGCTAACGAGTAAAACAGCAAGAAGGGATATCGTGAGACAGGGTTATAAGAGCTGAATTTTGCTTTCAAGAAGGAACTCTAATGGCTTAGCAGAAATACCCCCATAATTATTGGTTAAAGCCTTCTCCAAACTCATCATCTTACACTCAAAGAATAAAGGCTTCCAAGTGTGTTGGTCACCTGCCCCTTTTCTCAAGTCCTCCTATTTTCAGGAGACATCACCGACCCTTAACTATGAGCAAGGGGAAACGCATCTGGGAATACTTACGTGCCAAGGCTCTTACAATGTAATGTAATGAAACCTTAGTTTATCACTTCGGGTTTCCAAACTTTAGGAGATTTTTTAAATTTTTTTTTTTTTTTCTTAAAGGCTTCTTTCTTAAAGGGGTTATTCAAGAGCTGTCCAGGAGCAAAGTGATAATCAACCCATCTTGATTTAATGTAGTTACCTTATGGACCATGAGCAGCTAAAGACAGCCAACAGCTCTGACAGTAACTCCTGTCATTAACTCTTCCAGACCAGACGACTGAGCCGTGCTGCTGCATCCGATGCTGAGCACATCAGTCCCAGGAACGAGCACTCCTGGTGACAGCTCCACTGCTGCAAACCCACGCCAGGCTGTGGCCCCACTCAGGATGGAAAGCCAGGCAAAGACAGCAGAAACAGTAAGGAAATGGGGATTAAAAGGGATCCAGATACAAAACAATGTATTTCTCCAATTTGTCTCACTGGTAACTACTTTCAATTACTTTTCATTAAAATGATATTTAGTACAGTCCTCCTCACCTTGTTGAATATGGAAAGGTTTGTGAGTATAGCTGATCTGAAGATTTATAAAATCGTCTGATGTCATGTGATTATGTGGTGAAAGGCTAGATGAACATGAAAGCACCACGCAAAATGTGAGTGAAGTACTGCACAAGTAAATGTTTTTCTAGGGGTTTTTCAATTCTAGGTAACCATATTTAAATCTGGTCTGGTAGTGAATTAAATCTGTTCCTGGTGGACTTGTTTCAGGAAGTTTTTTAAGAATTCTTCATGCCTTTTTTTGAGGAAAATATGACTCTGTGTAATTGGAAGCATCATTCTGACCCTTTTTAAATTCTGCAGGAATCTGATGCTTCTGGAGGGCTAAAGGAAAGAAATTTAACTTTCACTTCAGAGAAGGTCTGAAAATTTCCCACTACCAAGTTAAGAAAAAAAACCCAACCCTAATGCAAATGTATGTGTCATAAGAGATTGGGTGCTCATAAGGTGAAGCTGCTTGCAAGAAAATACTATTAAGGCATTAAAGCAATGGAAAAAAAAACTATATAGAAGAGAGGGTGGCTGAAGGTTGTGAAAGGTCACATAATCCATCTCTCTGCCTGAAGGAAGGATAGAAGAATAGAGCCTTTAGAGAAAACCTTAAGGCAGTATGATTTACATCTTCACTGAAGCTAGCTAGGCAGAAAAATGTAAACCTCTGTGATTCAAGCAAGCAAGATTTTCCACCCCTTCCTCAAGTTTTTGACACTGGTGGCTTATCTGCTCATCTGAGCGAGCAGGCAGCTGGAGAGGACAACACAGAAGACAAGGAAGCCACAGTATCTGGTCACAGACAAGTAGCCTTGTGCGCCAGCACCCTGGCTTCACTGGCAGAACAGGAGGCAGGTTTGCCCTTTCCGCCTGCAAATAAGTCACTTCATTAGTCCTCCCCAAATGGATCTTCTGTAATTATATACTCTACCTCAGTTCTTGAAAAACTTTTTTTTCAAGTTTTCCAAAACTATTATTGCCTCTTAATGTTACCAGGGTTTTCTCCAGCTATTTTCTGATGTACTTTGCCACCAGATATCTAGAGTTTTCTCTATGGCTTGGCATTGGTACTCATGGTTTCCCTTTAAGCAGCTTGGAGAGGATGGCAGAAATGTCTCTCAAATATGCCATATTTGCACATAATTCTTAACTTGGCACTGTCCTCTCAGGGCAGGCATTTGGTTATATTTTTCTCTTGCCCTCCACATTTTCTTCTTTAGAAATGTCATTGACAAGAGCATCTAATGTCATTCTATGCAAATATAAGGAGAAAGGAAATAAATTTTTGCACTTTTGTTCATTGCAGAATTCCTGAGAGCAGCAGAGATGATGATGAGGATACTAAAGAAATATAGGCAGACCAAGATAAAACAGCAGCCCTTTTCCAGCTGGAGGAGCCTCCCAGCTTAGCTAGTAATAGAGACTAAAGTCAAGACATGCTTCTAATAAGGCCAGTATTAACTCACCATAATTGCTTTACCTTATGGTAATGCTAATTCATCATCACGGCACTGCTATAAATAGGATATAATCACTTCACATTTTCCAATACATTCAGTACATTCTGAAATTAAGTAAGGTAGTAAAATTTGTGATTCCACACAGTAACACATAGTAGTTGCTATTTACCACAGAAACCCCTCATAATGACTGCAGTGTTAGGGGTGTTAGAGCTAATTTTAATTTCAGAAGAGAGACTGAATTTTCTCATGAAATGATAATTTATATATTTCCACTATATCTAGGTCAGTGCAGTTGTTTAGTGTATGTGGAAAATTGACTACTGTGTACATAGTTCTATGATGAAAGAAGAAATCCACTGTGTATCGCTGAAGTCTTTCCACTATTGTACGTCCTCCCGTCAGGTAACTTTACAAAGCCATCAGGGCAAACTTGCACAGAAAGCAATGCCTCTTTTCCTCTTAAATAATTTTACTAAAGCCAAAAGGAAGGCTTCAAAAGTCATTACTCAGGCAATTTTAGGAATCTATTTAAGAAGGATATAAATGCAAATAAATGAACTTTTTGAATATTTTCAGTTCTGGAATTCCAGTTAAGGCCCATAAGGATCAAATCTTGTATTTTGCATTTGTAGTAAAAGATTAGGGTTTCCTTTCAGTTGTTACAGTTTGTGTCTAGTGGTTTTAAGAGCAATCTGCAAATGTTTACAAAGCTGTGAGACTAAAGTAATGTTTTGCTTTATTTGCATTGTTTCTCTTCAACTCATTCTCTTCAGCTTCTCTATTCAACTCATTGAATCATGAAGTGTAGAGGATCTTGGAAAAAATGGACTGTGTGGACCAAAAAGGACAATGTTCTAAGACATTAGAAGAGCTGGGTGGCATAGTTTAGCCTTTTCTTAAAGAAAACAACAGACACATAAAAAGAGTAACCCGCCAATATAGACAGAAGCGTGGCAAGGTAAAAAAACATGTTATAAAAGCAGGGGGAAAAGGTCCATTTCCTCCTTTCAGGGTGAGATAAGGTCCTAGTTTAGATAGGAGAAGCTGGTAGCATAGCTACAGTGGCTTCTGTTAGTCACTTCCCTCATTCAGGTAGATTTTGAGAGGTGCATCAGATTGGAATTGGGTTTACAAGTGATTTGGGCATCTGTGGGCTTGCAGGTTTTGTTTTGTCCTCAGCTGAGAGATACAGCCAAGCTGTTGCATGGCTGGTGGTGATACGCTGATGCCATAAACAGTGGCAAATTAGCGTGTACAAGAAATACAATATTCCTCCAAGAAGAAAACCTTTCCCAGAGTTATTGTAGCTTCCTTGGGATCTGACTGAAGTACTTCTCCAGGATCTTAGTAACACCAGTACAACGTAAAGGCCACCTCAAAGCGTTTCTTGTTGCAGGAACCTTTTGATCCTGAACCCCCTAGATCTTTCAGAGAACTACAGAGCTGGAAACCCATTTAAACTTTTCACTTCGAGTAGCAGTATTCAGTTGAACTGACATCAAAGTAAATTGGCAAATTAGCTATGCATTTGTATGCAGTGTTCTTACACGTGTGTCACTCAGGGAAATAATGTGGCCTTGCTCAGCAGGCTGCTAGAAGCTGCCACTCTGCTATGCTGTGCTGAAAGTAATTTATATGTATTGTGCTTCTGGGTCCTCCTCATTCTGCTGTTCCCAAAAGGTATGATTGCTGGTGGAAAAATATTCAAAATTGATGTTTTTGAAGGTGACTTGAGACTTCAAAAGCTCTTCATTGCCAAGCTGCTGGCAGCTTGCTTCTCTATGGAAGTCAGCAGCAAGCAGTGCTGTAGAATAAACAGCAGCTTGGCACAACCATTACCTGAAATAGCTGATATAGAGGCAGGAGAAATGCTTAGGCATGTAAGTAATAAAATCCTACAAGCCAAACTGGAATACAATAGAAACAGATAAAGTGGTAAAAAGAGAACAATGGACAAATGTGTAAGTGAAAAGATGGATCCTGTTAGTAATTTCTGACTCTTTCATCTACCTGTCCCTGGGTTATTTGTCACTTGGTATAAATGTGCATGTTGCTTTATATGTTCTCAGTGTATCATACTTAAGTAACATTTTGGACTATATTGCATGAATGATGTCCTTGTTATGGCTGTACTGTATCACAGTAACAAATTCACTATTTTAGCATTTCTGCTTGGATTCTACATTGAAGTTCATCAGCTACATGGCTTTCTTCCTTCTTTCATTTTGTTATCAAGTGAAAATAAATTTTTTTGTATTCTGCCCTTCTTATCACTTTTAGGCAAACAGAAAATGTCTACTGAGTAGTGACTCACTGAAAGGAAATGAACATTCCTTCTTACTGCAAGGTGATATTAGTGACAATAAATCCTCCCATGACCTTATTTATCTATCATTTCCTAGTCAATTCACAGTTATGTGTGAAGAGCTGTGATATATCCTATGAGTATCTGAAAACATTGAGAGAAAATGATAGGTGTTTTTTAGGGCTTTTCTTTTATGTATGAAAGCTGTTGGGGATCTGTTCTGTATTTTTCAGAATTATGTCAGTATTTAGACAAGCTATTTAAACCAACCTGCTAAAATTAAGCTTCTCAAAGAAAAGGCGGGTAGGTTTTCAAAAATTCTGGAACCCCACAGCTCTCATTGAGGTCAGTGAAAGCTTTTTATTGCTGCTGTCTTATTGCATTGGTTTTATTCAAGAAGCATAAATGTGTATTATTTATTCATTAAATAAGTCCTGTGTTCCTTTAATATTACTTCAGTGTAATACACGTTTAGTTTGGCATTAGTGCAGACAAGTGTGGGATTCTTGCAGTGCAGTTGGTGCAAATCGAGCCCACCCTTCATGCTTTTCCGTAGCTAGCTTTCCATCAGGTTCAGAGGAGCCATGGACTGAGGCACAAACACAGTCACTCAGGCACCTGGGTGCAGGAGAATGCTTTTCTGTGCCCATATTGGAGATATTTTGTCAGCAGAGAAGAGGAGGAGTTGAGGGAAGGGAGAACCAGGGTATTTAATACATATAGATATATATTTTTTAAAAAAAAAAATCTTTCTTGAGGTTGTACTTGTCATTTGTAAATCCATCTTACTGGTAATAATGCCTAACTGTTTTCTTCTTGAAAATTTTTTTTACAGAAAATGACATAATTCTGGCAGAGCATGTAGAAAAAGGTTTTGAGACAGCTGTATAAAAGGTGCGTGGAATCTGAATTTCACAATTGCTTATATTTACTAAAAAGTGCAATAACACTGTAACACTGCCAGTATGGAACATCAGTTCAAACTATGCAGATGTACCATGTTATTTTGCAGTACCTCTTAGCCTGAGATGTTCATTGCTAAATTTGATGTCCAAAAGAGTGCAGCAATGGACAGTGGAAGTGCTTTAGTAGAGGTGAAAAAGTGCATTCCCCCTTCTCTTTCTTTGCTTACTTAAAAACTCTGAAAATATTGATCCTAGAGAAGAAATGTAGCTCTAGCATAAACATACGATTGGCTCATGTTGCTGTTGAACCTTAAATCCTTCAAGAGTATTTCAAAAATGCTGGTTTCTCTGTCTTTACCTTGCACTGGACCTGTTTAACAAGACCTTGATCAGGCCTAAACTGTTTGTCAATGTCCCAACATTACAGGGCTCAGCTGTTAATATAAGCGTAGGAACGTATACTACAGCAAGCACGTGGCTTTGCAGATCAGGGAGGAATTTATTTAGTAGTAGAATTTTATTTAGAGATTGCTCATTAATTCCTTAAATCAGCTTTTGGTTACAAGTATTTGCTTAAGTTTATGCAACATAAATCGCATACAAGTACAGCTCAAATTATTTCTTATGAATAATGTATTTGAACAAATATAGGCCTTTAATGTGTTTGCAGTTGATTTGTAGTCAGTTCGTAATTTTTATGTCTGAGCTCATTTTTTTCAAGTTGTTTACTTGTTTAGGTTAGAAGTGGGATTTTATATATCTCCAAGTATTTACTATGCAATTTTCAGGGTGTATGATTTATTGCTTGAAGTGGTTTTTTCCTCCCCTTGAAAGTCTCTGGGAGTCTACCTGCCTAATAGCCTCCTGAAACATTTAGTGTGTTTGAGTTTCCTATGCAGGTAATGGAAAGAGAAGCGTAAACTGATGAAAAACATTTCTCTGCTTCTTGTGCAAATATTAATTCATGCAATGGCTGTGCTATCATCTAATAAACACTCTTGCACTCCTCCTATACGACAACGCATGTGTCCAAATATTCATGACTAAATAAATTTATGCATAGATTGGCATCATTCAGATTAAAGAAACAGAATAAACCATGAGAAATATTTCAGGAGGAAATAATTGTATTGCCAAGTCATGCTTTCTGAAATAGGAATGTTTCTTTCAGATCAGTTTCTGAGAAACTGCTGGAAATGCCATTGTTTCTGCACCCAGAAGTCCTCACCCTCATGCTGGCCCTTTTGAGCTGGATGGACTCAGGTACTTCTCTTGTTTCTTCTAATTGATCTGTTTCAAATTGTAGTAGCTTGAATTTCTGCTCACCACCCAATGCCTTGCTTGTTATTCAGTCACCCAGAGTCTCCAGTCACACACGTCCTTTAAGAGGTCAGGGATAACAAGCCCATGAAAACTAAATGGCTACTTTCTGTTTTGCTGCTTTGCCCACGCAGCAGGAGTTCAAGGCAGCACAGGTCTGCAGGTCAGACGGGCACCACCAGCTCTGCAGCCAAAAGGCTACTCGTCCTCCTCAGGAAGGAGAGTTGCTGTCCCTGCAGCCCCTGTCCCGGTGTGAGAGCCCCGTGACCATGGCCCAGTGAGGTTCACCTTGAGGGAGACTTTGGACGTTCCCAGGAGGTGTTGAGGCAAACTGTGCTTGGGCCTTTCAGTGTAAGGGAAAAATGGAACAGCAGGCTTCGGCTGGGAAGCGCGGCTTCACGTGTTGTGCTCTTACACCTGCGTGGGAAAACGGTGCTGAAAAGGAAGCATCTTTACTTTTGTGTTTCTGTCCATTTCAGACAACGAGTGCTAGGCATACGCTGTACAGGGGAAGGAGCAGTGATTAATATAGCATGTGCTTTGTCCCAAAGTGATGTTAACTTGCAGCAATCCCACTATAGCAGAAAGAGCAATCAAGTCATAACAGGCAATCAGGGAGAGCTGAACATGGGAACACTGTCTAAGGCAAAAGACCATCATTTGAGCTCCTTGTTATGAGCCTTAGGCTTCATTTAGGTGCAGGTCTGGGGCTGTGCTGTTATAAGCCCACTGCAGCCTCCCTGGAGCGGTGCTAGCCCGGATGACCTATCACTCTCCACCTAAGATATGAAATCAAAAGCTGTGCAGCTCTTCAAAGCTTTCACACTCTCTTCTGAAAAGCTACTTAGACAGAAAAGTGCTTTGCCGTTTTTATCTGTGCTCTGCTTGGTACTGTCAGGGCTGTGGTGACTTACATTCTGCTGTAATTTTTTCAGTGCAATTTTCCTCTCCTGGTGGAGACTTAAGCCAGTCCTTAATGTGACTAGCTAAAAAAAAAAAAAATATATAAAATTTTGTAAGGATGCTGCCTATTAGTATGCCTTGTAATTAGTACATCCTGGGTCTATATTCAAGAGGCAGAATTTCAGTTAACCTCTTTGGTTGGTGGGAGTTCCCCCTCAATGTGAGCAAGAGGGAAGAGACAAATGGTGGGGGCACTGCAGCTCTATTCCCTAGCACCTCTGGTCTCTGATAGAAATGACTCATGGATTGGTTTCCATGGATCAGTGGCCATCATCTTCTGTGAAGAGGCTTAGTTGCTAGGACAACTGTTGCCAAGACTGACTGGATTTCCTTGGGAACAATTTCAGTGCGTTATTTCTGTACAGTGAACCATCTCCCATGTCTATTGTTAGACCCACACAAGAAGCTGTTGGAGTTTTAGCTCCAGGTGGAAATTAGGAAACAGTAGGAAGGAAAAACAAGTCTAATTACCGAAAGGGAGTTTACGGTCCTACATGGATCTGCACAAAGTTCGTGGTCTCTCAGACTGTACATGCACTCTGTAAACATGGGCCCCAAGACCCAGCATTGGAAGCCTCTTCAAGCCATGAGCTCAAAATGAATTCCCAAGCTTAAAATTCTCTTCAGAAATATTTAGTTGGGAATAGGATAAGGTCCTTGGGGATATGCTGTATTGTAGTGCATAGCTATAAAAGTTCTTATGATTAAGTAGAGTGGCTGTGATCAGCAGCCTGCATGGGCTGGAAGAAGTAGAGTTCACCACCTCACCTGATCTGGGAAATGCTGGTGTTTTTTGTAACGACTGACTTACTCTCAAAGGACCACTCTGTTCCCTTTAAATTGCTTGTGAGTTTTATATCACCTGACAGATTGCCTTAGCTTCACGTTGTTAATGGTGTGTATGCAGCAGTCAAGAATCCCTCTTGTTACAGAGGCTTTTAAAGTTTATGATTAGAAAACTTTTCCATTCCTGTATTAGTTTCCAATTTTTTGCATGAAATAATGTTGGTTCAAGTGGAAAGTATCTGATTATTTTATAATATTAGATAATATTCAACTGAATGGATGTAAGCTGGTTAAATGGATGAACTACTCTCCCGAGAAATACAAAGCAAATTTGACACTGTTCTTGTTGTCCACCAGAGGTCACTTAGAGGCCACTTTATTCATTATTGGCTGGGCTTTCACTTGCTTAGTTAGCATCTGTTATTTCACATATTAAGTACTTCTGGATCAGCTGTGCAAATGCACGTCCTGAAGACCCTACTAATGACTTTGAATCTTTTCTAGAATCATTAAGAAACGGAAAGGCAAAATCCTGCTGAAACATAAGAAAAAGTGTAGGGATTTCATTGATCCCATAATTTCAGTCAATAATCTCAGTAACTACACCATGCTTCACAAGCTTTGCTGTGCATATTAAAGAATTTTCAGTGTGAACAGACTTTATCTTCCATTACTAAATCTATGCGGGATTCTTATCTGGATTCTTATCTGCTCAGTCTTCACAAAACATTTCTCAATGTGCACTTAAATTGACAAGCAGAATGTGTTTACAGCTTCTGATACTTCAACTGTATATGAATCTCAGCTGTAATGTGCTTACAGAGGCCTTTGCTTCACAAATTTTTGTTACAACATGAAGAAAACCCCTGAGAAGTCTTTACTTGACCCATCATTTGTCAAGTGTGAACAAGTCGTCCAATTTAGGTGAAAGATGCCATTCTGCATCTTCTATTGCACCTAGAGTGAGTGTTTTATGAGCCCTTAAGCATCAAGAAAAGGCCTGTGTTTGAAGCAGTCTGAACAGAACGTAACCCCATGCCGTTCTTGTTTCAGTTACAGAAGATGAAAGAAAAGCAAAGCCAAAGAGCAAGAAGGTTCCTGTTCCTCCAAGATGAATGAAGGGCAGGAATTCCCCATTAGTCTATAGACCCCAATAGTTAGATTATGTGCTCTGAACTTTGTATGAATTATTATTATATTATTATGGTTATTATTATATTATTATATGAATTATTATTATAACTGTTTCATTACTTTCTGATGGCAAAATTCAACCACTTCTTGCACAGAGCAATATAATACTGAACAGTCCGGCACCATACACCCATGTAAGAATCAGCATATTTTTTTGTTTGTTTCAGTTTAGTAAATACTAAGATGTAAACTCTGGTGTTATTAAAGCACTGTAGGTTATCTTTGTATGTGGGTATGCTGGGGCAGAAAAAAACCCTGTGAAATCCTCTGTATCTCTAGCTCCCTAATTCCCAATTAGAGACAATTCTGCTGGGACAAATATTGGGACAAGATTGTAGCTGCTCTCAAATAGAAAGGCGTAAATATGTCATACTTGTACACTGTGCTTACTTTTCCAGTTGCACTAAGCAATGCATTCTTTGCAGAAGTCAAATGGAAAGCTGGGTGAAAAGTGGCCTGGTGGCTGGATAAAAACTTTTCTTGAGTGATGGATGGTCCATACACAGATACATTACAAATGTATAAGGTAAGTTCCCTTAAATCTCTATGAAAGTGAAAGCAGAAGTTTTTTGACTTCATAATCAAAATTTTACAATGTAGGTAAAGAAGAACAGCTGACTAGGGATGGTAAGAATAGCATCTTGATGCTATCTTCTTTCTGAATCTCATGCTTTTAAAGCTAGGTCTTTTTTAGCTCAAGTGTCAGAAAGTTGAGTCAGCAAATTTTCAGAAGAGAAGGAGAAACGCGGTACGTGTGTTCTTAACAGTCAGTAGCCCGAGTGCGGGATCCGGTGTGAACTTTGTCAGAATCTCAAACAGAACTTCCTCTGAGTTAGGCAGGTTGTTTGGGGTTTTTTTGGTCTGGTCTGCTTCAGAACTGTCTCAATGACTTACAGCTTCTATAAAGTTTATATGTTCAGTCTTGCAAACTCCAAAGTGCAGACTCAGTACTTCTGCAAAGTTTGTTTTTAATAAGAGACAGGAATAGTTTTTAGTTTATAATCTTGGGTCCAGACTAATATGCAGTCATTTGAATTTTGAGGGAGGGGAAGGTGGCACAAAATTCCACTTTTTTCCTAGTTTGTTAGCTGTCTGGCCCAGAACAGAAAAATAAATTAAATATCTGATTCTCATTACTGTCCACTGGAATCTTTCTGGAATCTGCTTGTTTAGGTCTTTATTTTTTACATAGACATGAACTCAGATGTTCATGTTATGCTGTCTAATTTCTACCATGAATGAAGGGTGAGACTCTGTAATAATAATTACAGTATTATTCCTATTCCTACCTATCTGTGTTATTAATATGGCATTGCTCCTAATGTGTCCTGCTATATCAATCCCCCTCCTCTCTCGCAAGCAGTTGATACTTTTACCTTGCTCTTAATATACAGAGTGCACACAGGACATCCAAAGATCGGGGCTGACTCAGTGTACTAGCCTGAGACAGGAAGCAACTGTTGGTCTGCATAGTCTCTGTGGCAGGCTGGCAAGTGAAAAGAAATAGATGAAGAGCTTCAGCTCTGCTTCATCGTTCTTACTGTGCAGAAATTCGGCTGCATGGTAGGTTACACAGGCAAGGGATAAATCACTACTAGTTCAGAAGAAAAAGATCCTGCATAGGAGAGCTTCCACTTTATATCTTTCTAACAGCTCTAATTAAACTCACTGTACGAGCACCTATTAAGAATGGTGGTCCATAATGCCTGGTCTAAGGTTTTTCTGAAACAAGGTTATTCCTAGGGTTTTGTTCTTCAAAAGTCTTTAATCCTGACTGTAGTTGTCTCAATGAAAAGTTTGAAATACTTTGGAAACTCTTGGTTTGGGGATAAGAGCACTCTGTTGATCTGACATCAAAGTGAATCAATGAGCTAGCTGTGCGTTTCTATCCACTGCTTTAGCCATATATTCTTTTGCAAGTGTCTAGAAGCTGTCACCCTGCTATGCTGTGATGAAAATAATTGGGATATAGTTTCCACTTCTGTTATTCCCATATGATGTTGCTGCTGGTGAAGAATGCTCAAAACTGATGGCTCCAAAGGCACGTTTCAAACTTCAAAAGCCAAGTGTTCTCATGTGCTGAGCTGCCTGCTTCTCCAAGGAAATCTGCAGAGAGCTGCACCATATATCAAAGAGCAGCCTGGCATAAAACCATTCCCCAAAATGAATGATATGCAGAAAGAAGGTACATTCAAGGATCTAAATAGTAAGGAACTCAGTAATCAAACTGGGAATCAGGAGAACTAAATAATTTTGGAGGAAGGGAAGGCTGTATAGAAATAAGGAGATACAAAATAAAATTACAAATCCAGTGAAGACAGAAATTTAATAATTTGTGTATACTAAGTCACCTGCCTTATGATTTTAATTTGTCACTTGATGCAGGAATTTACAATAGTCCTGTAGGTTTGGATACCACATATAAAAATGCTGGGTTTGTCACAGCTTAGTAAAATTTCTACAGCGTGATAAAATACATTTCAGCAAGATGGTGTCCTGACCTGGCGAGAACCTAGGGTGCGGAAATTGTTGAGAATCCTATCTGCTTCATAATTCTGCTTTTGCAGGCAAGCAACCTTCAGGGAAGTTCAACAGACATTCAACAAACCAGACATTTTTGTGGGTTACAAAATGAGCCTTGGATGCCATACATTGACAGCATATACATGCCACGTTTGGTTCTTATTATGTTGTTAATTTTGCAGAGCTACTTGTGGCAATATCACACACACTGTTCTTACTACTGTACTTTCAATGTCCACACAATGGTACTGTAGCCAGCTGGACAGTGCAAGCTCTATTGAGAAGTTTGTTCTAATCACTAACTGTATCACTGGCATTATAGGAAGACAAATAGTAAGTGGTTTACTTTAAAGATAAATTCCTTCACCCCAGGTTGTTTTTACAAATCCCACATCCCATTTTTAAACGTAAATGGGTCAAGTTTTTTCCAGTTCAGACTAGATTGCAGGAAAGGCAGTCACTGCAGTCAAGCAACCCTCAAATATCCTTCCCTCTCTTAGGTTATTCAAAAATGAACCCATTGACTGAATAAAGGGGAAAAACCTTACAGTCAAAACTTTCAGTGCTGGCAGTTGTTCTGATTTTTGGGTTGTTCATTTGTGCTATAATACAGCCAATGTCTGTCCAAGGCCAGGCAAAGAGCAAAGGGCTCGGTCCCAGAATGTCATGTGCAGTACCTGTAAATAGGGGTGGTAGGATTGAGGTAGGCAATCATTAGGGTTATGCAAGACAGAGATAAGTCAGAAGCAACCTCTTTCCAAAATAAAGCACAAAATTACAGCTTTTAGTAGAAATGTAGGGGGTTTTTTTTGTCTCTTGGCAGGCTTGTCCTCGTGGTAAAAATCCAGCAGATTTCTGTTCCATTTCTTCTCTACTACATTCTGTTGTGCTGGCTGTCAGGGAAGCCAGTGGTGCGATAAGAGTTTCACTGTGTACTGATCAAGCAAAGGCGTTGGTAAGTAAAGATCTCTTTTGCTGTGATAAGTATTTGACCATACTGAGGCCATGCAACCTTTGTGGGTGCAGACGTGCTGGTTAGAGAGGACTTTTGTAGGCTTCTTTACTGGAGAACAGCAAGCTGATGAGGAGGACTGTTAGCAAGATGTAATCTGTCAGTTTAATAGCATTTTGTCCTTGGGTATTCTTTGTATAAATGTAATATCTGCTTTTGAGGAGCAGGTCGCCTAGTATTTGGCTTCAGTAGGGCTGTCCTGTGCTGTCAGACTCTTGGGTTCTGGGCTAATGACTCAGAGACGACACCTTTGGTGACAGACTAGGTCTGGAACAGGGTCTTCCTTCTGTCTCTTCCAGTATCCCTTCCCTGCTGTACCTGCATCGGTTGAATCATGTCCTAAAACACGTTTTATGAAGAAACAAAAGAATTACCTGAGATCTATGTCTTTAAATAGGACCTGAAGAACTCGCTACCTCCTAAACAAAGAAGTTTCATGGCATCTTTCAAGGCCTAATTCTGATCTCTCTGTTGAGAAAGTCTGCAGCTGTGTAAGCCTTGGGACCTGAGGATTGTCATTAAATCCAAACATGGTGGGATTCTCCATGTGGGATCCTCCATCTTCTCTAAATATAAATATGGATTGCAAATCTGATTTTTTTTTTTTTTTTCTTTTTCAGGTCTCTAAGATTTACTCTGTTTTTGTGAGAAATTTGGAACATTTTGCTTTTTAATCTAAATCATTGTTGGTGCAAATTATCATTTGTCTCTTTGGGAAGTGATTTCATTGCTAGGAAACCCTGCCACCAATTTGCCAAAGGTAAACAGGCACTTCAGCTCTCCTAGAATGAAGGACTGGGGTGGTCAACTTGGAAAACTTTGGAGGTAAATAGATCTTAGCTCCTCGCAGGCAAAACCAACAAAGGTTTGTGTGAGGTTGAATCTCTGTAGGGAGAGAACTTCTCTGACAGCTTCACATTTTCTTTTCAGATTTTCTTTTATTGTACCATTATTTCAAGCTTTGTCTTGCTGCCTTCATGGGAAACAATATCAATCCTCTGGTATTGGATAATCGACATAGTATAAAAATTCAGCAGAAGGAAATCCTTAGAGGGCTGTTAGGAACTGGCTTGAGTCCATGAGGCTGGATAAGAAATATCAAACAGGATTCAAGTTGGGTTGTATTAGTTAGCTAAATACCTTTCCTTATTTTATTTTGGCGTATGCCATTGCCCCAGATTTTGATGTGAGCCTAATGGAGGAAGCCCAAAGGAGTACATAGAAAAGTGTTGCTTCTTAAACTCTACTTTTTATCCTAGGCATAATGTTCTCACAGTAATATGCTAGTGAATATAGTTTATATTGCATTTTATGAGATGAATCATGACAGAAGAAGCTGCTCTCTGTGGGTAATATTTTCTGACACTTAAAATAAAGATAAATAATTGAGGTAAATAGCAAAATTCAGGCTGGATTTTATTTTCTTTCCTTATCCCAACCTGTCAACCAAATGGTGCTTCTTTAGGCTTGTTTTTCATCTTAGCTGGGAGAAAATAAGGCCAGTTAACCTTAGTATGAGGCACATTTACTACAAAAGTTTGTCAGCTCACGAGTTTATTTTTTTTCAGTTAAACACAGAATGCATGGAACATGATTGCCTCAAATTTGACTCTCATATTAAAATCAAGGACAATTACTGTGGTGCAACGTGTCAGAACATCAGGCAGAGCTTTACCTTATGGTGTTACTGCCTGTTACTGTTGTTCTGCTCAGAGAGGGCAGCAGAGTATTGCAGATCAAGGATCCAAGAGGACTTTGTCTCTGAGGTGTAATACTGAGCAAGAAACGTATCTTGTTAATATACAAGCTCTGAAAGGAGAAGTTGGGAGGCAATCAGATCATTACTACTTAAATGCACTTAAGCTTTTTGTCCATTAATCTGTGGGTGTTTGCTAGTAGTGGAGATGCTATCAAGAGAAACAGCTTAATCACTCTAAGCTTAGACATACAGCAGTCCTGATGGCTGTGGAAAGAAGAGTCCCAGCAGAAATACAATTGCTGGAGAGTTCAGGATTCATCCCAAACTGGACTACTGATGACTGTTGCTATATTAGGTTGCTATATTGAGATTTTCAGATTCCTATAAGTTTGGTTATTTCTTTTCTGGTTTCCATACATAAAGATACCATCAGGCACTAGATGAAATGGTTCCGACGCTATCCTTTGTTCTTGGTCTTTTGGCTGAAGATTAGAGTGTATTTCCTAGGCAATGTAGGCAACTCTTTTCTAGACAATCCTTTAAAATTACATAATGCAAGAAATTTATAAAATTAGTCTGCTTGATTTGTCATAGATCTGTAAACATAGCAATGACTCTTCTTCAGCCTTTCAATGCTTTGGTACTTTGGCTTTCACTGTTGATGGTAATAAGTTCAGTTAACACAGATAAACCTGAAGAGAAAATTTATTCCTGCCAAGTAATTCAGCAGGAGCACAGTGCTCCTGCAGTTTCAGGCTTACTAGGCAGAGATGGAAGAGATGATCCCACAGGTGAAAATGGTGAACCAGGAATAGAGCTATGACCATTTAGCAATATTGTATTTTTGACACTTCTTATCATCCCTTTACTCTTGTTTCATGCCTCCTTCATTCTTTCCTTTTGTCTTTTTACTTCTCTCTTTTTCTTCTACCTCTTGTAGGCTCTGCAGTTTCAGGAAGCTGAAAATGCTTTCTACATTTATAATGCTACTCTAGGTACTTGACTTTTAATAAATAATAAAAAAAATAGAATACATTCTCACAGCAGCCCATAAACCAGAGATATAATGAGATTTTAATCTGATCATACTATTTGTAAGAGTTTCCTATGATACTCTACTAAATGATTATTGCTTTTTACTTGCAGGGGCCAGCTTTCAAATCCAGAAATCATGCTTGCTAGAGTTGGCTACTAATTTGATGGCCATAACTTGATTGCTTTGTACTAAGTCCCAACAACAGAATTCCCCCAAGGCATGATTTGTCAGTTAGGTAACGTTTTTCATGCACTGCTGCAACCACAAATATATCAACAAGTGCTTTCTGTCACGTGGTAGAAGCATGTCACCTGCTCTCCCAGGTTGCCAAATCATAGTTTCTGTCCAAACAGATATGTATGTTTGTAATATATATAAAATAAGTATGTATGGAATCACATACATTCTTACCGTATCTGGTCTGTATTATCACGTGCATACCACACATCTGGGAATTAGATAATTGCTTTTCAGCTTCTAACCAAACTCCCATCATTATCAATACCACTTGATATAAAATCTCAGTGGCATATATTGATATTCTGTATAAACATTTTCTGGTCCACGTACCCTCAGTATGCCTCTGCAATTTTATGGTTGAAATAAGTAAAACCATCACTATCCTTTTCAACAAACTGCTTCAGAATTATCCTTAGTCTTATGATTTAGATCATTTTCTAGGTTATACGTTGTGATGTGTGATTGGATTACAGCTGAAGTATATTGGCTTTCTGCTTTTAGAGCATGTGTACCTCTGCAATAACATGAGACAGCATTTTTTTCATTGGATTTTCAGTGCCATAAGTAGTGAAGAATTTTGCATCAAATGAATGCATTTCCTAGCAAATGAAGCTTTCCATGGGAACAATTCAATTTTTTTGAATTGTTTTTATTGTTCTGGGCAGAGGAGAGGGGAAAAGGTGAGGAGAGGACAAAGGAATGTTTGGTACTCTCTCTAAGCACTAAGAAAACTTAGTGGGAGAAAAACTTAGAAAACATTCAAACGATTTTATTTTAAATCAAAATTTAGGAGAAGGATTGAGAGGTCTACGGGGTTTCCCTGGAAAAGCAGAACCTACAGGAATAAAAGGAGATTTAGGACTGCAAGAAGAGAAAAGAGAAAAAGGAGGACGTGGAAGCGAGAAGTAAGTTTCTCATCTCTCTGTGTTTCTTGTTTTCAACCTTTTAATGTATTTTCAAAAAAACGTTTGTGTTAATGTCTGGTATTCTTATAACATCATTTGAGGAACGGTGTGATTTCCACCAGTGTGAGGAGCAGAAACGTAAACCATCTGTTATGTAGGAGATGAGGTGACCAGCCTAACTGGGGGAAAAAAGTGTCTGGAATGAGTCACTACCTTATTGTTGTCTGTGAGTATTATCTATCTCGTATTATAAACAGCATTTTTTCTTTTATTCTTTGCCTGTTCATATATTTTTGACTTCAACTTTAATTCATTTTAAAATGGTTACATGTGTGTTTTGCCTTTGAGAACTGGGCTTTTCCCTCTAAATAGATGATGACTTTGGCAGCCCTGAGAATTCAGAGCCCACCCAAGTATTCATCCCAGTCAGGGATAAGGCTCTCCCAGTGGGACAAACTCCCAGGGAACAAAACTGCAATGTGGCCTGTGGTTTCTTCTCTGGAAATAAAAAGCTCTCTCCCATGGCATCAGTTTACAGGAGAGCTAAGCATCTCAGAAACAGTTGTGTACTCATTTTAATATATATTACTAAATAACACCCTTAATTCCTAGTTGTAGTAACCAATGACCTGCAGAGACAAGTAATTGCTTTGGAGACGTAAGTACAGGTCTTGGAGGCTGAACTAAACAGATACAAAAAAGGTATGGTCTAGTCATTTATTAATTTTCTTTTTGGCCTGGTAAAATGACGGACTATTTTGGTGTCTATTTTGTTTGACTTCTGTTGGATTCTGCCTACTACTTCCACAAATAGTCTGTTTATAGCTGGTACTAGCTACTTCATAATTGTGATATGGATAAATAACCATAGCATGATCAATTTTTGGTATAATACAATTATGTTTACTTTTGTTTCTAGCTTTGATTTTTAAAGAACATCAAGAGTATTGGTGAAAATATATTTGTCTCAACTGGAAAAGAAGACACTTTTGACAATGGAATCCCTTTGTGAAAAAGCTGGAAGTGCACTTGCCTCTACCAGGAATAAGGCTGAGAATACAGCTTTAAAAGACTTAATAAGACCTTCAAAGCAGGCTAATACCGGAATATCTGATTAACAGACTGAAGGCAGGTTCATGTATCTGAATTGAGGGGCTGTAACTTACACAAACTGGAACGCTGGAGAATGAAATAATCGAAAAAATGAAGACTGTGCAGTAATACAAGACTCTGGAAAATGGAATGACATTAATTGTTCAAATTCATGTGCCTCAATTATTTGTGAATTCTTGACCTGATGAATCTAAGGAAACACAAAGTTTTTGTCTTGCTTGCATGGTTGATATAGAAGTTTGATCCCATAAAGGTGGCCTGGAGTAACCAGAACTAGCGTGTATAATTGTTTTCTCTTTGACATTCAGTTTTCAGTCTCCAATAAAATACAGATTTAATTTTTTCAGTTATTATGAATTAAGTTGTGTTTAGCATAGTGGTAGTAAGGCTAATGAGTTATGGCAAGCTTAGCATGCTGATTGTTGTATATACCTTTCTATGAGTTCCTCATAAATGCAGCATGAGGGAAGCATTTTTTAATAATCTTGAAACTAATGAAAAATTTGTATACATTCTGACCTGAGCTGTAAACTTGGAGAGATTACTCTCCACGTTGCTTCTGATATTTTACCATGTAAATAATGGATAGTGCATACAGTCCTATGTTATTTCAGCATTTGGTGATGGCTTTGCTCTTAGTGCACTTTTACTCTAGTTCTAATATTGACTTATTGGCTGCTAGTTATCACTTAGAGCCTGGAGTGGTATTTGTCATATGGGTACAGAGGTCTGTTGCATACAAACGATTACTGACATGCAAAGTATTTTTTTAAGTTTCGGCTATTTTTTTGCTGGTTTTCCCATTTGATAGGAAAATGAAATGTAACTACAAAGAGGAGTAAAACAGTAAAATGCCCAGCCAGGTTGCTTTATGTGCAGTAGAACAACCACAAAGAGAACAAGAAGATCATTTTTGGTAATTGATAGGCATCATTTGAAGTACAGGAGACTTAGATCAAGATTTAAATGCAGTAGAAAGCAGAAAATTTTTGTCTTAAATTAAACGCAAGAGCCGGCTGATGAAATGTACTCCACATGCAGGAAAATGGCAAAAGGCCTTATTTATGTGAATAGGTCCTTAATATGAGAGAAGTGATAATTATAATATTCTTGATGGGAGCTTCTTTCACCTCAAGTGAACTACGAAAAGGTGAACTACAGACTGGATTAACTAGGAATAGGTGAATAGCGTGACAACAAAGCCCAATACTAGAAGTTCAACAATTAAGAAAAATGTTTACATGCAGGCTGTAAGTTTTTGAACGTGAAAGAATGGAAGATTTTTAATTCCTCTTTCACTTAGTTTAAGACATGTAAGCTAAGTACCCCTATGGAGAGAAGGGCTGTGTCTACACTGGCAAGTTATGTGGACCCATGGGAGATATCTGTACAGAGGAACATTTGGTACCCAGCTCGTCTGTTTTATAGCTGTTACTTTCATTGCCTAATTTCATAATGACATTTCTTTTCTCTGCACCAGATTATACAGGTACAGCAAAAAAATAAATTACAGAAATTGATAAAGGATATGAATTTTCTAGCGTATGATGTATCTGCTGATCTGCGTCATGTTCTCCTTGTCATTACTGGCAAGGTATCTTTGCAGTTCTCAAGTGAACTACATTCCTTTTCTTCATTAATTGGCATCCTGCAGCTATGAAAACAAGATGTTTTTAAATTTTGCCTGGGAGTTTTTAATTAATATTTATTATATGAAAATGCAGTATATGGGACAATATTTAAAAGACAAATTTGGGTTAATTTAGGACAAGAAAGAGACATTCTAGGGGGTAGATACAATCCTGTTGTGCTTACAGGTTTAGGGATCAGTGGCAATTCAGTCTCCAATGCATTTATTTGGAATGATTATATAAGTCTACCTTGAGATCATATCCAAAAACCACTGTGGTATGTTTTGTGACCATTTCATTTGGAGCTGGACTAAGAGCAATGATGTATTACTCCCCCAGTGCGTCAGCCAGTAGGTTACAATGACCAAACTGCTGATTTGAAAAAGATTTGGAGTAATATTTTGCAGATGTGAATGGTTGTGTTCTTTCAGCTGAATTTTTTTAGAAATACTATTCCTAATTGCCATGTCAGTTACTCTCTCAAGAGTCTAGCTCTGAAATGTAATTTAGATTAATTTTTACATTATTTTGCCCAGAAAATCTCTAATACTATTGTTAGAAATTTATAAAGCTCTTTATAAACTTATGTTAAAATTGTTTGTGTTCAGAGACCACTACACGTCATTCAGCTGGGATGTATACAGACTGCAAAACTCTTTGCAGGTAAGTGCAAAAATATTACTACGCTAAAAACAGTGGGTGTTCACGAAAGGAGATTGGGAGAACATTCATGTTGTATACTCAGTTTCATGCAGTCCAAAGTTACCAGATAACTAACTTCTTTTATCAGGACATATACATAAAAGGTGTATTTCTTGAATCTGCTTGAAATAAACACCTGGTCAGGCAATCTCTTGGGCCCTTCTCAGGCTTCAGTTTGGTATCCCTTCCCCTGTTCCTAGCATTCCCTGCCTTGTAGGTTTCCCCTTGTGTAAACCATCTCAAGGTAGATGGTTTCCCAGCTGAAACACTTCCTGTGCAGAAGGGAAGCCACTAACTTCCTTTCTAGAGAACCAAACCCTGCTCTGTATTACACTGAGGAAAATCCATCTCTGATGGAGTTGCCTAGAAATGCAGCTGTGTAAGTGAAAGTATATCTCTATTAGTCTGGACTTACCCAGTAAAACGTCCTGTCCTGAGCTGTTGCTCGGAGGAGCAGAGTAGCAGTGCTGAAATCCGTGAGCTTTGGCAGGGCACTGTGTGGGAGCAGGTTGATCTTCTCAGACCACAGGGCAGGAACAAGACCTGCAAATAGAAAATGAGCTTTTATTAAGTCATATTACTTAAAACCTTTGCATTCAATGAGAAGTACTATCAGATGTACCCCAAGTTCTAACCTTTCTGACATTGCATGTTAGGAACACGTTTCTTTAGGGACACCTTTCTTCAGTAGGTGCTGAAAGAGAGAAAGTTTGAAATTGTGTTCTATTGTCTTCCAAGAGGCTTAAATCAGCATCCCTGGTGACCACTTAATTTTGCATTAATTATAAACTAATCTGTATTTGCTGTTATACCCCTGATTAGCACCATCTCATTTGGTGCTAATATGACCTCCGCAGAGCTCCTGAGTAATTCAGGATGAGAGCTGCATTTGTTAATCAGCTGCCGGGTTTATCTTTCTAAAACAGCACAATTTCAGGCTGAGTACAGGCTTAGGAAGAGCTATCCTGTCACATGTGAAAAACACAATCTCTGAAAAGCTCTTTTCCTTCACTTTATTTTTCAAGTGGCAATTTTCAGTGGGAAGTACAAGGTGGAAACAGGAAGATATTTCAGTCAGTAGCAACTTAACACTTTATTTTTTAATTATACCACATAAAAACAGGGGAAGGGGTGGTTAACGTGCTCAGAGCAGAGGAGAAACACACCCTTTGCTCTGGCTTCTTTCCTGTTAACAGAAGGCGGCAACACCCTCCAGTGTGAAATGTGCAGAGGAGAAGCGTTACGCAGGGAGGTCTGTGGCTTTAGTGCTACTGAAGCGGCTCTAGCACCTGGAGAAGGAAGGAAAGAAAAATAATTCCTGGACTGTAGTTTGGCCAATAATGGCCAGGAGAAGAAATAATACAGGAGAGCCTGAAAACCTAGGTACAGTCTGGTATCTCTCTTAAGCTCTCTGCCAAGTCTCTAAGCAGTAGCAGCATGACTGGATCCTCTGTGTTATCTCTAGGGGATGAATTTATCCTGAGGCACCTACAGTTAACATCTCTTTTTATGGTCTGTGACCCTAGTGATGTTTCAGACATCAGTAGCTTGAGCTGTTTAGATCAGTGCTTCAGGGTAGACAGTTGTGAGAGCTTTTTCCTGGCTGGCTGCGTGCTCTGGGTTGTTTATGCCTTCAACCAGAGGCACAGTTTGTCCCACAGTGCTGAGCTTGTGCGTTAATCCTGCAAGAAGCTTCTGGCAGCTTTGCAGTGGGAGGAAGACTCTACAGTGTCTAGGTGGTTGGCATCCTCTTCCAGGGTTTTTAAATACAGATAAAACTTCAAAAAGCTGGACTATGTATACAGAATGTGAGAGCAGCAGTCAACCCACATCGATGTGTCTGATTTCAGGGTCTGAGTGTGCTAATGTTGGGCTTCATGGAAATGGGCCTGCATCAGGGCAGCAGACTGAATTTCAGTATTTCCTTGCAGCCGTAACAGAAAATATTACCACAAAGCTGCAAAAAATGCGTGAGTATGTATACTGACTCACAACACTCAAAACCCCAAAGCTGCCCTTAGTTCCTGGGCTGCTTTGCCTTAGTTTGGTCTCTTATTTACCCTGTTCTTTGGATACTTACAGTAAGAGTATCATGATGAGTCCCAGTTGTTTACATCCCTAACTGCCCTACTCCCTCTCACAGCTTGTACTTGAACACATTTCAGGGATGGTTAACTGTCTTGGTTGTCTACGAACTTGCACTTTATGGATCCAGTGACACCTGTGCAAGGGTGTCCCACTCAGAAGTGGTTTGATCAATGCTACTTTACTTACAGATCCCCTTTTACCCCCTCTATCCTCCTATGCCCTCTCCACCCTGCTTAAGCAGCTGTATGAATTCATGGGAGCAAGGTAATGAGGGTAAAGGTAGGAAAAGAGGCAGGAGGAACAAGTTATGCATTTTTAAAACCATTCACCCCTTTACCTTTTATTATACAGAGCAACAGCTAAACTGAAAAAAAAAGATGGGGTATTAACGTTACTTCCTAAGCCTGCTAAGTAGATCTTTTATTTGTGCATCAAAAACCAGTAAAGCAAATATTACCTTGAAACATCAGATTGCCCTCTACATGCTCTTTCTAGTACCTGGGATTTAGCTTGAAGCTGCAATTGTCAGCATCTGGAGAATCTCAGCTTTCATTTACAAGACTAAAGTGCATTTCTAGCTTTCATGACTAGTGGTGAAAAAAGCTTAAAAACCTTTCAATTGGAAAGTTCTACAAAGTGATTTTCTTTTTCCCTATTAATCTCATGCTTTAAAATCTATCTTAAAAGCAGAACCTGTATTTTTAACAAACGGGCATTAAGTGTTGCCAACAGTATGACAGGCCTCCGTATGGCAAGAAAAGCTGCAAGCGCATCACACAATAGCAGTTGTAAAAGCTATTTAAGAAATGTTGTCTACAACACTTAAGTGTACTACATATCACTTCACTGAAAATTGTATACCACACTCTGTCTTCAGTTACTAGAAGCTCTCCAGTGGTTTTGAATGATGCAGCCCTGAAGTTTATCATTGTCAAATGCTCTCAGAATAGGTCTGAATTTGACGTTTATTCTGGCAAATTGTGTGAGTCGTCAGAAAGTATAATAGTTTATATCATTTATCTCTGTTACAGTGGCACAGCACTGTGCCACTGTAACATAACTAAAAGATGGAAGTTGTTAGGCAGCTGAGCCCCATTTGTGTGGAAACAAAGCTGGGGAAGTAGATGCTAGAGAAATGCAATGTACCATTTGCGTGGTAACACTGGTAACTGCAACAGTCGGGAGCACAGTTGTTCTCTGCAGGTTTCGAAACCTAATTTTTAGAAGTTAATACTTAAAATCTACTTCAGCTTTAGAGGATTGTCCAAGATAACAATAGATGTGGACTGACCTTGTGAAAGGGGCACTCCCTGTACTCAGCAGGATGGGCTCTGTACGGGGCTCAACACCCCGTTAAGGCAAATTAAGTGCCTTACCAAAGAGATATGGAGTGTTCCCCTATACTTTTGCACTAATTAGAATCTAAAAATGTGCCATTACAAAAGAAACTGATTCAGTATATTAAATACTATATGCTTCAAACAACACAATGAGCTAAAACATGCTGAATTTTATGTTCAATCTCCTGAAAACTTCTGTGCAAAATGAAATTCTGTAATGCCTATTGTCTTAATTTTCAGCTCATAACAGCAATAACAACCACAATATGGAGACTTTCCTGGGAATTCATTTCCAGTGGGGGTCCATTCAGTAAGACGCAAAGCAGCTTCATTTTCCTGTGACCATCAGACCTTAACAGCAGCTTGGTGAGTTTATTATTTTCATCTGTAACTTTGCCTTTTTTGCCATGTGTTTTCAAGTTGCTCCCAAGGACTTTGAATTTCAATTGCAAATAAAATGTTGACAATGCTTTTGGATATGTATGTTTTAACGCTTATCAGTGAGACATTAGATGGACCATTTCCCAGCAATAACAACATAATCACAGTTTAGCAGGATTCTTTTTTGCTATCTGCAGGCTAGATTATCTTTATTTTAAATTTATAACAAGGGCCAGGTGGCTGTTTATAAGGGCAAGATATGAATTACAAGCATATGTTTCCAAGGCAATGTTGGCCAGTGGCTGTTCAAGCATAAATTGCTTCCTATTACCACTTTTGATAGGAGGGACATGGTACAGTTCATCTCCATGGGAACAAAATGTGGCAGGACACCTTGATGATTGCTTTTTGCACTATTTCCAGTAAGAAAAAGGCAATATTTTCTCCATCATGACACTACTAATTGATATTGCTGTGGGTAATTTTGTTGCGTTGCTGACCGAGGATTAGGTACTCCCATACTGTTGTGTAGTATTCCCATAGAGGGCTACGTGCTTAGTATGAAAGATACAAGGAGGAATTGTAGAGTCAGTTCAGGCCTAGAGGATGGAAACATGAATAGGTGCTTTGGAAAAAAAAACGGTCTTCCTTGGTGGTCCTAGGGATAACATCTCTCTAAACTTTAGTTTCCTTAGCTGTGAAACTGGTAAGATACAGGAAATCCCTTCCTGATATTAATATTATTAATTATTATTATTAATAATCCTGAGATTATTTCATGGTTTCTGTTTGTTTCTAAAAGGAGAAGACAGAAGCTGATTACATTACATTTAGAATTTTACTAAACCAGGAGAGAGAATATGGAAAGGAAAAATGGGAGAGGGTAGTTGCTTCCTGAAGGAAGAAGACTGTGTCTAAAAATCTGCCACGTTATGTCAAAGCAGGAGCTGCTTCCTGCCTTTGTTTTAATGTGCTCTGGTTGATTTTATCTCTTTTTTTTTTTTTTTCCAAGGCATAGAAATAATGGTCCAGTCAAAATGACTTGCTTACCATATTCATGTAATCCAAGAGGCCGCTTCTCTGGTGTCCTGCAGTATGCTGACTATGAATCGATAGTTTAAATCAATTGCTTCAAGCATATGAGAAAGAAGGAATCAGATATAATCTGAAAACAAAGGACAAGTAAGTTCTTCTGCTAACATAGCTTTAAGGTTATACATTTTTGGCAGAAGAGAACCATAACTGGCTTTATAACAAGAGCTCTGAGAAAACATATTTATTGTTTGGATTTGTTTCAATAAAATTAAACCACAGGTAGGGAGGAGGTAGCAGTTTACCCATTGTATTGTTTCATTACTGAATAGGTGACGTATCTTTAGTTCCCTAGACTTCTGATGAAGGCTTAAGCTGATGCCAATGAGTCTTCTTAAAACTGACTATAGGTACCTAAGTCTGGGTGATTTCAAGATCTATAGCAGCAGAGCAGATAGATTACAGTGGACAAATATTTAAAAAAAATGAATGTTGTTTTGAACAAGGTAAAGATTGACCACACCTGCTTACCACCCAGATGCTGTGCCAAGGACAAGCTCGGAGAGCTGATATCAGGAACTTGCAGCACAGTGACACATTTAAAATTAATGTCTCACAGATTGCTAAAATAAACTAGCGTGGCTGTACAGCACTGCATTTTATGTGGAAGAGTGCGGCACAGCTTTATGTAGATTGGGCCATGATAAGATTGTTAGTAATCAGCTCATTTCAAAACAGTGTGCTGAGCAAAATGGAGAGTTCACCTTGTTTTCTGAAAATTAGAGGTTTGAAAGCTATATAAAATTGGTTCTGGTTTTGAAACCACCTTGGCAGTTATTAGTTTTCAAATTACTTTTTTGAGGGCAGCATGCACAGCTGCTGTATAAAGAAGCAGTCTTTACAGGTGCATGGCATCTTTGAAAATCAGATTCCTTTTTTTCCCAAGTTCCCAAGGCCATTGTGGGGTTTGTGTTTAATTTGCTGGCATTAACAACACAGCATATTTAATGCATTAGGGGACATCAGAAGGAAACTTATTGTTCTGCTTAAAAATAGAAAGAAGGATGAAGTACGTGGGGCCCACTGCAACCAGCAGAGTTCCCTGGCTGGGCTTTGTGGGTGTTACCCAGCTAAAGATCTTCAGCCATTACCACACAGGTTTTCCTGTAAATTTCAGAATACCGAACCTGGTAGCTATTCTACCAGGGTGCCAGGTTGCAGAAAAAATATTTACTTTCTTTCTTCCTTATTCTAGTATATTTATGTTCCCTAACTCTCTGCCACATAACTAAGGAAAGTAAATCTAATGACTAAGTAATCTCTCATGTTGGGTTATGTTTTAGATTTCTTATCAGCTTCCATTGTGTAAGTAAAATATGACTCATGGGAGAAGAACTGTTATCAAATGTACGTTTCTTTGAAAGTTTTGGAAAATATAGTAACTTATAAAGTTTTTATACATCTTAAGCCATTATTAGTCATGTTTTGCTCATGCCATAATTTCCTGAATGGACAGATAGTGTGTAGCTAGTGGGGCTTTACTAGCTTTCCTGATTAATGTTTCCAATTCTTTATTTAATACTTTTTAAGTATAAACTGGTTTTTGTGGAAGAAATCGTACAAATCTGTGAAGATTCATCATGTTGTTCATGTATTCAAGTTGCATGTATATGGAGGATGTATATGGGCAGTAACACCACAGAACAGTATTAACCACTACAACTGTTGCAGAGTGGTCTAGAAACTGGATCTATATAAGAGCATGTTCTGGCAAGTTAGATTCCCAAGAACTTGGGCACCTAATAATTTAAAATATTACTTCCCAAAATCTGGATCCGTTAAGTTTCATCTTGCAACTGCAGGAATTTCTTAGAGCTATGGGTACCCCAGAGGTCTGCTGAGTTACCTGTGTCTTGATGGTGCTGAATTGCCTGGTATTTTACCTACCAGACAGTATCTTTTCCACATTTTATACACTTAACACCAGTTCTTTTCATCTATCTCATTTGGACAAGGAATTAGTTTCAACTGGTGGGATTTAGAGGTTTTGTAAAATGATGAACCTGCACTCAAAGCTTTTCTGCGTATCAGGTAGTGAAAGGACTTGAAGACAGATTGTTTATAATATACATTTGTGAGTGTTATTTGATTATTTGCTTAAAAAGACACTGGTATCTCTTCAATTTGGCGTTTAGTTGTGGATTCTTTTGTTCGGGGGGACAGACCATGCTGAGCAGTTTTAACTGCAGGACGAGACTTGCAGTAGTGAATGGAAGTGGATTTAAGTGACTAAGTTACTTCTAAAGGGGATCCTAAGTATTTCTCCTCCTTTGGTATTTTCTCTTAGCTAGGTCAGCCGCCCGATACCAGACATCTGTTTCTTTTTTGAACAATGAGCCTAAAGATGTTAGCTTACAGCTGTGAATTCTGCTGGGTAAAAAGACACTATAGTTAGGGATCATGACAAAACTTAGGTAGTTTTAGTAAAACGCAAATGAAAAGTAGAAACCATTCTATCCTCAAGAGACCCCAGTGTAAACTGGCAAAAGAGAAATGCTGCGAAGCAGAGGTATTTCTTTCTTACAGGTGAAGGACTGACATGTTGGGTTGCTGAGGTTCATAAAACAAACCTCAGCCAGGATAAATATCCTTATAGTAGAAGGCATCAGAACCAGAAGGAATTTACTCATGAGATCCCGATCTTTATTGCTGGGAAATCAGAGGACCAACACATTTGGTTTCTTTTTCACTTGAAAATATAATCCATTTGAAGATTTCTGTGCATGTATACTGATTTTTCCAGGATCCATCTCTGACCAAGTGAGGATCAGCTGCACTCTACATGCAAAAGAGACCAGATGCTCACAGAAACCTCGAGCATACACACAACTAGAAAGTGATATTAACATAAGGTAAATGTATCAGATACAGAGATGGGAAACAAAGTTCAGAATTCTGATTATCAGGTCAGACTCTATATGGAAGGTAATGTGCTTCCCTAATTAACAAGAGCGCTGTTCCTTCTACAAGGGCCACTGGTGGTCATATGCCATTTTTGCTTTTTTAAAATAAGAAAAAATTGTTACAATATTACTTAGAATCACTGAAAGTTTCTTTAAATTTTTATACACTTTGTATGTGTCTACAAATCTGGAATTATCTGTTACTTCTAGATTGTTTTTTCTCCAACTTTGGCTTTCTATTTCTATAAAAGAAAAAGAAATTTCCCAACTCTTAAAATTGTTCTCAGTATTTGCATAACAAGTGTGTAATCAAAACCAAAAAGGCTCATTCGTGCGCTCATTATCCAGTCTCCACTTCAGTGGTGTCGTTTAACACACATGACACTGTATAAAGGGGACTTGTGTGAACTGCTCTTTCATTTCGCTTTGAAGCAGAAGGGTAAGTTGAATTTCCTTTTAAAAAATGACAAGGAACTTCAGCTAGAAGGCAAACCTGCTCCTTTTCATTTCCACGGTCATATTTACAGTTTAAAATTAAGTTTTCCTTTATTAGTATTTTTTTTTTTACTTTGCTTGTATTAGCAATTTTAGTAGATGAGGAGATGCCTGAAGGACACCAGATTGTAATGACTGATGAGGTCATTAAAAGTGGATTAAAACTTAAGAGCAGGGTTTTTTTGCTGTATAACTGATCAGGACTCTGACTCTGCATCATAATCCAATTATGAGCTGGATGCAGTAGTCCATTCGAATCTAATTCCCTGAATGATCAGCACTAGAGGAAGAGTACCTGTTATAATTGCATTTCCTTATCTCAGGGATGTAAGTGTTCCTAGCCACCTAGGTAGCTTTCTGTTGGAGACTTTATAACCTGCTCTCTGAGCCATTGGCCAGAAATGTCAGAGGTGTCTGCTGGCCTTTAATAGAGTAAAGGATAAACAGCTTGAGACGCCTCAGATTTAACGCACAAAGCTCAGCAGCGCTTTTAACACAGCACATGTGTTCTCAGGTGGATTTGAAGTTTCCACTTGTTAAAGTGGAAATTCTTGACCACGGGGAATAGACAATACTATTACTTAAACAGATTCTATATGCGGCAAAATGCTGAAATTTGACATAATTGAATATTCTTATGTTCAAGGGTATGTCCCACTGAATTGATCTTGATGATACGTTCCTCTAGAAAAACAAGGGAACTTTGTGCTTAAAAAGAGTCGGTATTGATGCAGATTTAGAATAATATAAAAAGCGTTCTGTGATAGTCAGTCTGAAAGATGAGAACAATACTTTTTTTAAAAAAGCTTAGACTAGTTTTAGTGTATCCATTTTAAAAATGGTAATAATAACAAATTGATACTATTATGCGCCAATTAAATGATCTTGTAAATTCTGAATTTTTGTAAGGATGGCATTTTTGAAGAGAGCATAGTGCACGATCCTCTCGCATGCCAAAAGAACAGGGAAGTCATGGGTATTAAGTTACATGTTTTGTATGAGAGCGAACCCATCAGAGTCACCTCATTAGAAAGGGATACCCATTCTGGCATCTTGAACTTTTCTCTGTCTCTCTCATTATTTTAACTGAATGATGCCAGTAACTGGATATTTCCATCCCATAGTGTCTTACAGTCCATCAGTTAAGGTTTTGTAACTGCATGGCATTACCAGTGCTGCCTACCCACAATATATAGCTTTAGAGTGCCTTTTACTCATGATATCTCAGCACTGCGATGATAACCCTACTTAATGTTATAACTGAAAGGATAAAATAAGATTAATAGGTCTATTGCCAACCAGCAAAAATGCATTTTCTACAAGACTAACTCTGACATTTTTGAGCTTGTGGAATTTTGTTCAAAACAAGACAGGAATGTCAATTGAGCCCATGTGTAAAACACTCTATCAGTCTGCTTATTTCAAATAAATGTGCTTAAACAGTAGTGCGTTTAAAGAGATTGCTAACTGGCTCCAAACCATCACAACAATCGGTGTAACAGATTGTGCCTTTCAGGTTGGTAGCATATGCATCTATGTTTCATTGAGTGATTATAGCCCTTACGGGCAACTAATGGCTTAAGTGTGATCAGTTACATCTGAGCCCATCATTTCTCAAGGATTAATCCAACAAATAGTCAGTGATAGCAAAAAGGATGATTTGTCTTCACTACTCCCGAGTATGTAGCTGTCATTCTGTAATGAGCATACCAATCTGTATCAGTCTAAAACCAGTTCTGTGTGTAAGCTATGCAATGGTAGCAAAATAAATCTGGGAAATTTCTCACTTAAACAAGGAAAGAATGTAAATTACAAGAAGAGAAAGGGGGGAAATTGTTCAATTATATAAGGCAATGCTTACAATTTCTTACAGACTCACCGCCTGACAAATATGTGGGTTTTCTTACAGCTGGCCTGAGCAATCATGTTGTCTTACTCATCCTACATGCTCACAGCAGTGGCTGCTTTGCTAGTGACTTGCCGTGCGCTGCCTAAATGTCGAGGAATTCCTGAGCTACCTGGTACCCCTGGGCTGCCTGGAAAAGATGGTCTGAAAGGACAGGCACGCCTACCAGGTAAGTAAACTTCCCTTTTTTGCAACAAATCCTTGTTGTGAAGGCTGCATGAATAAAACCAGTTAATACAGAAGGAATGTGTCCTCAAGGAAGCAGCTGCATTAAGCAGAAAAGGAAAAATTGAATGGAGGAAATCGTCAGTTTCTTATTTTTTTCTAAAAGATAAGCCTCTCTCAAAGGAAAAGTGCTTTTCCTTTGACTTTCCAAAGGGAATTGCTTCTTTCACAGTAGAAGTTTTTTTCTTTTTTTTAAGTATGAAGACAATGTTATTCCAGTGTTTACATGTGTAATTATAAGGCTTCTGGCATGTTTCTCTAGTGTTCAAAGATGGTGTGTGCAAAAGTGGTCTGGTAAGGAACACACTTTGCACCCTGTAATTTTCTTTCTATGTAGACACGCTTTCTCCAGGTCCATTCAGCCATTTCGAGGCTGAAGCGCTATTAAAATTATTCATAGATGTAACGTATTTCAGTTTGAGATTAAGTTCTGGTTTGTCCTGAAGTTCCCAGAATATGCATATATTTGAAAGAAAATTATGCTTCTCTTTTCCAGGTCTCATAGGACCCTCTGGAAGCTTCCTGGGGCCTCTTAGAAGAGATCATCTTCCTTGGTCTCAAGGTGAGAAAAGACAAAAAGGGGATATTGAACCACCATGTGAAAGAGGCTGATGTCCATGTAATGTTGTAAGTCAAATGGACCCTCTTTATTGGGTCAAATAGGTTGGGTTTTACTGACTGTGAAGTGCAATAAGAGCTCTAACATTGCCTCTTGGAGAGAGGGAAATACAGCAATATTTTGTGCTTCTACACTGCTATCTGTTTTAGTTGTTAATAATGGGAACACAATTATGGGAGCACGCTAGTAACTTTTTTCTACATGTAGGACCTGTGTTACCCATGGAAATTTGTATGAAAAAGACCACGTGTACCTTTACAGTGAGTTTCCATCTTTAGCAAGCAGTGCGGGCTGGACTCTATTACACACAATCTATGCAGAGACTCTCCTATACCAGTGTCTATGGTTTCCATTAAAATAAGAACCCACTGTAAAAACACAACGTATCCCCCCCAGCAGATAAAAAAGAAAATGGTATGGTGCCACAGAACTGTTCCCTCTCAAAAATCTCCCTTGCGCCTGTTCACTAATGATTATTAGAATAAAACAAATTCTCTTTGGCAAAGCCACTTTCACAGAAATGACAAGCATAAGGCTGAAGACTAGAAAAAAATCATTTTCCCCTTTTCAGAGGGGAATTAACCAGCATTTCAGAGGGTTGGAGGTTTTTGTTTGTTTGCTTTAATATAGGTTAACAACACTGTGAAACTGTGTGAAAAAATACCAGGAAAATATTTATTTTGCACCAGATGATGTTAAAAAAATACACTGTGTGCTACTTGGTTTCGGTAAATGACTAGTTTTATCCAAGGAATTGTTCCTATCAGCACAGTCTATTTTTGCTTGATTGTATAACTTCTATTTTTATCTGTGTAGGTGTACCTGTTTCGCTGGACACTGAGCTCCAAAATGTTCTAGTAAATTTGAAACACCGACTTTGCAGACTTGAAGGCGGTAATTTTTCCCATTTTTACTTTTTCAGCTCGCAATCATTTTTAAGTGCAATAGGAAAAATTAGTTATAGAATCATGAGCTGCAGGAAAGAAATCACACTTGAAAATGGTACTACATCACAAAACTCCATTTTCTCATCCAAAGTAGGGGAGATCCAGGGCTCATTTTTCCCGGAGAAGCAAATTTCTCACAGGAACACTAAGGTGCAGTGAATCAAATCTGATTTATTTAAAAAATACTCTAACTGATGTTGCGCTTTCCACATGAATTCATGGGAACTCCTCAGCTTTGTACCACGTTGCTAGCATTTTTATCTATCAGCAGCCAAACTGTTAAAGGTGGTAAATTGTTTCTGTACTGAGAAGGAATTCACAGAAATTATCATTCTCTATTTCACTTGCTCAAATTTGGATCAGGTTGATCCTGTTTAGAGACTACATACGATATATAAGAAGGGCTGATAGTGTATGCAGCAAATGTTCGTGAGCCATCCTTGCCTTGGAGAAGACAATAACAAATGGTCGCAAACAGCATAACAATATACTTAGTGAACAACTAGTGAATTGGAAAAATTTTGAAGATATTAATTCCTCTTCATCCTTTGCTCTTGTTCTTCCCCTCTATTCCCTCCTCTGTTCCTCTTACAACTTTTCATTTTCTCTTCATCTCTTGATTTCTCTTTTTTTGCTTCGTCATCAGTATGCCATAGGAAATTTAAAAAGCTAACTAGGTTTTTTCTTTTCATGTTTTAGTGCTTGCTTTGAATGGGAAAATAAAAGAAGTAGGAGAGAAGATATTTGCCAGCAATGGGAAGGAAGTGGATTTTGCATCTGCACTAGAATCCTGTGAAGAGGCTGGAGGAACCCTTGCAACTCCCATGAACGAGGAGGAGAATAAAGCTATTTTGGGTATTGTGAAACAGTATAACCGGTATGCTTACTTGGGTATTAAAGTGGGTCAGGCTTCAGGTCAATTTCAGTGTATAAATGGCATGCCTCTGAATTACACCAAGTGGCACAAATATGAGCCTAATGGCAAAGGGACAGAAAAATGTGTAGAGATGTACACTGATGGGAGCTGGAATGACAGAAAATGCAACCTGCATCGCCTCACAATCTGTGAATTTTAAAGAGTGGCCTTTCAGCCACCTGAGAGTATGGAGGCAAAGAAATATCCTATGTCTCAGGTTTATGCAATATCTGCAATTATTCTATGTCGGGAAATCTAAAATTAATCATAGTACCGTATTTTTTATCCGTAAGAAAATGTCAAATGTAGTAGGTGATTAACTTAAATAAAATTTGCCTAATCTGATGTGTTTATTTCTTCTGGGGGGTTGGGAACTGCTCAGAATTAATTTTTTGTGGCAGATTGTCTCTCTGCCTTTGTGAAAATTAGAAGACAATTCCAAGGTTTGACTTAGGTTATTGGAAAAACCTGAAGTTAAAATTGCCCATGGCTTCATATTGGAAGCATTTTCAAGCATTTAATAGTTTCTGCCTCAGAAGAGGTGCACAGAGGTTGACTTCACTGAAGCAATTATGGTCTCAGGTATGTCTCTTTGAACTATTGGGGTGGTATTTCATATTGAAGCATGCACTGATTCATTCAGCATCCATTTTTAACTTCTATTTTATAAAAATATTAACAGTACCAGTTAAAATTAATTTTCTTAGATTCAGAAGCTACTCTCTATAAAACAGTAAGATAAATATTGCATTAGATCCATGTAGGCATAGAAATATGTGTATAAAATACTAAAGATTGCGTTTTTTTGCTAGAACACTGCATTCTCTCATAAAACTATGACCCTTGTATTGTCAGAAAGCCACCTGTCTTATCCCAAACCACTAAGCCATCACATGCTATTTTGGGGGAGCATGTAAGATTGGAAGTTCAGTCAGTTCAAACACAAAGTATTTCTCTGCTAATGTCATACCAAGCAAGCACACAGTCAAACCATGATTCAAATCTGCTAGGATCAAGAAAGATCTTTTCACAAAAATCTTTTCACCGCCACTCCATTTGGGTAGCTGGCGAGCAGTGGGTGCTCAGTAAAGTACCATAAGTAGCAAATTCTCACACACTAACCTTGCAGTGAGGAAGTCCTGGGCACATCCATTGTCATTTTCACACCATCTGATGAAAAAAAAAATAAAAAGAAAGCACTAGAGTTAAAATACATGCATAAATTACTTCATCTTCTCCTCCTCCCCTACACTTGGCTCTGTGCAGAGAGCCCATAGGAACCCGGATTTGACTCTGGGCGGTGTTGTCCTTTGTCCATGGCCTGCACTGAGGAAGAGATGTGATCTATTCAAAGGGTCATCTCAAGCCCTGACAAGTAGGAAAGCTCTGGTGTCTCCAGACACAGGAGGTAAGGGGCTACTTTTGGCAGCGGAGGGATCCACGTCCAGCCTTGCATACAGCGCTCCAGCTGACAAGGACTTTGAATTGGGAAAAATACACCCAGTACCATGTTGGATAGATTTCAAACTGTGATCCCACTTTACAAAATAGCTTCCTTGGAGACCTATGACCACGATACCATTTTGGCCAAAACTTTCAAATGGGAAGGGAATAGATCATGCCATGACAAAAATTCTGACTCTTAGGTTACTTTGAGAAAAGATAAGGCTAAATTGATAACTTTTAATTTTCCTAGGCCTAGCTTTGACCAGCTGCACTAAATCTGCTAGAAGGAGTTGAAGGTTTACCTAAAACTACCTCTACCTTCTGTGTTTTCACTATTAGTATTTTAATAAGTAAACCTTGTTAGCCATTTTTGAGTCTTTCATCCATACAGATTTTTTGTTACAGCAAGATGATTACCTGGCAAAAGAGGGCATCATGTTGGAGAAAGAGCAAAAAAAAAAAAAACAAACCCCAAATAATCACTTTACTGACGTGAACTTTTATTATCTACACCAAATTTACATATTCATTTACATAGATCTCCACCTAGGTTTGGAGTATCCTATTTCTTTAGGTAATCAACAATTTCTTTCCACTGTATTTGTGTTTAGAAAATGACTATAAAAACCTCTTGTTAAAATCCTGAATGTGTAAAATCTTACAAATTGCTTAACACAACATATCACCTCTCTCTAAACAGATTCAAGACAGTTGGCTACCTTTTATCCAGTTAACGGAAGAAAGATAATTTTCTCAGTCAAAAGCTAATTTTTATTACATCAGTAAGTAAAACATTTAGGCTAGGTCTCAGAGTCCAATTTCTTTCTGCTTAAGTCATTACTATTAGAAACAAAACAAAAGAAACAAATGAAACACACATATGCTGTTTAAAAATAAAAATACCTCGAATCCAGTCAAAGAACTGCTAGGCAGCACTTTCCTCTTTATGGTTAGCACTTAGATCTGTAATATTTCAGGTAATTGAATGAAACTCCTCAGTTATTTTCAGAAAATATCTTCATATAACATCATACTCAGCTCTTCTCTTGCTATGCTCTAGCCTTCCCCTTATTCCACTCTGAAGCAGCTCTCCCTGTTCTGTGTCATCATCTTGACTATGCCTCATATAAAACCGAAGATACCAAGGCAACATCTGCCAGTTTCCCACCTTCTTTATAAAAAACTGCGTCCACCTTCTTTTGCGTGGACTTTTATGTCCTAATTTTGATGAAATTTAGAGGGGAAAAAAAAAAAAGTCCAGTATCATATATATGGAAGAAATAAAATTCCCTACTAAATGCAATGTTCTACAGACAGGCTTGGAATGCATTTGTATTTCATGGGATTCATACACGGGAATAAAAATCCTGGTGAAGGTACGTACTCAGTAGAATGTTATTTGATTATTCTTTGCAGTTCCCCAGAGGAACAGAAATGTCTCCAGAAATCATTATGTTGTTCTTTTAGATGTTTTCGTTTTGTTTTTCTCTGTGTGTGTATCACCCTATCAATTTAAACCCTCAAATGCTGTTTAAAATGCTTAAAAGCATTTCAGTCTATTTTTTTGTGAAAGATTCAAATTCTGCATTTAGGTATTAATGGACTTATATTGGGTTTTAAAGGACACAGAGATCAGGCTCAAGAAGAAAGAGAATAAATTGTTTCTCTGTTCTGTTATTATAGGATAAATAATTTTTGATAAAATATTTCCTTAGAAATGAAATGAGTAAAAATAATCCCTAGTGCATAATGACGACACCAGGAAAAATCTAGGTTTGTCTTTTTTTCTTAATTTATAGTAATTTCCTGCAGAAAAGCAATCTGACAGTAAGATGTTTAATTCAGAAATAATTTATTCACTTCTCAAATGCTATAAAAGCAAATTTTGAGAATTAACATCTTAGTACAAGTTAAAAGGTCACAAAACTTCAGTCCCTCCTGAAGCAAATGGATTGCGTATCACAGAAGAGAAATTTAATACAATTGTTATTACAGTATATTTAGCAGCGAAAGTTTTGTCTGGCCATAGAAATTATTTCAGAGAAAATTTTCTGTAGTCTAGAGCGGTATCCTCTTTTATAACTGTATAATTTAATTAAGTATTCTATCTTAGAAATACCATTAGCCATTTTGAGCACTCAAAAACCTCTCCCCCACCCCGTCAATGCCTACTACATAGAAACTAATTCACCTTCAATTACAGCAACTAAGTATTTTGCTGTGGCTTCCAGATTTTTGTAGAATTTTAATTTAAAAACCCAAATCCCATGGTTCTTGGGAAAATCAAGTTCAAATGCAACCTTATGTGAACATAGTAACTGCTAGGATGAGAGACAGGCTGGCAGGGCCACCTTATCATGTACAAATTGTGCCCAGTGCCTCTATTATTTTTTTTTAATTTGAACCTAATTTAAACAAGAATTACATTATTCCTCTGTTCTTTTTGAGAGAAAAGAACAAATACAGTGGAAAAATACCAGTACTTGCTGCCAAGATACCCTACTAGTGCTGCAAATACAAAGCAGGGTAAAGGTTAACCGTACATTTTACATTTATTTGCAGCTTTCCTTCAGAAGAAAGAGTAAGTGCAAATAGGAGAAGAAATATTTGCCATCAGGACATTTGTTAGCTGGTTTTGAAACCACAGTGAGAAGTGGCAGAAAGACTAATGACCCTATTACTACACTTATGTACAAGAGGAAAACAATGTTCTTGAGAGTGTTGTGTAATGGTATAACAGGCATGTTTGACTGGACCTCAAAGAGCATCAGATTGCAATGATTTTCATTATCAGAAGTTGAAAAGTACTATTATAAAATCATATTAACCTACAGTTATACAAACATGCCTGGGTTTAAAGCACAATTAATACAGGATGCTTGGAAATTAGAGTAACACCTTTAATAATGATAAGGAGACTTGGATTTGATTTGAAGTCCCTGTCAGGAAGGCAGGGTTTGGCAGAACTGGCTCAAGGGTGATAAACCAGGTGTGATGCCAAGTAAAATCTGGAATGAAACTTTCACCCATGTCTGTCCTTGTGGCTTGGAAGCCAAAAGGAACTGTACAGCACGGGTACCTTAACCCATGAGGAGGCTGCAGCAACGGTAATTATGGTAGTAAAGACCATAGTGAACAATTTAACCTTCCTCTGCAGGTAATGGAGAATAACTACAGAATACATGGAATAATAGTTTCATCTGGTTCATATGAGGGTGTTTTTCTCTCTCCCATTACAAGTCTATTTTGCTACTAGCACCTATTAGACACAAGCTATTGTCTTGCTTTCTATTTGTTATGAACACAAAACTATTTCTTTCCATGTTTTTCAGCTGAGCTGCACCAAGTGACAAATCAGAGAAATCTAGTGACCTCTACTTGGATCCTTCACAAATAACTTCAGTGAATCAAGATGACGATAACATTTACGAGTATCGATCACACGGTCTACAGGCAAAATTGAGACTTTCTGCTCTAAAATGCTCTAAAAAAAATCCAGGTTGAAGTTTGCCATTACAGGTGTCCATATCTCTCTGAATTCTTTGTTTCCTGTTTTTAAAGCTCAGCAAAAATAGCCTTAACCTCCTCTGAGAAGGGGAGACACCAGGTCCTGTGCGCTCTGTGCTCATCCTGGTATTCCAAGGCATAAGGGAGCTGCTGGGGACAGTCTGAAAGTTATTTGGAAGAGAAAAACAAATGTAGAAAGCACAGGAAAAGTCAACAGTAAGGTAGGATGCAAACAATAGCAGAACAGCACAAAATCAATGTAAAAAAAAAAAGTTGAGTTGGGGCCACTTAAATACAGACTGAGAGAATAAGAAAAGAATTTTCAAGGTTATCTGCAGTGTAACTAGCACTGTGAAGGAAAAAAAATAACTTTCAGGAGGCTAAGTATACAGAGGAAGGGCTAACAGGCTCATGGACAGAACACACACCTCCTTTCATAAACTAAAATTCAGCTTTTGTGCCTATATTTCTTGAAGCAGCTAAGAAAGCAGTGTTGACCAACTTTTGTCCTTAGCATGTTTTGCATTTACCTACCTACATTGTGTAACACATACTACTCTCAGAATATCCATTTGCTTCACTACCACTGAAATTATAATATCTCTTAATGATAGACGTGGAAACACAGAAGAAAAGTTGCCTCAATAATAAAAAATTGTTTTTTCTTTATCAGATCTGTATCCTTGAATCTTGCTGAGCTTATGTGATACATGTCACAAAGCAAGATCAGAAAATAGTTTACAAGTTAGAGTATTCTATAAAACTGTCATATTTGGTAATCAATCAACTGCAGAAAAAATGTATGTATTTTTAAATATCTATTTTAACTTAGTTTCTAGCCTCTTCATTTAGAAGTTATCAAATCTGCATCAATTCTTCTCAAGAGTCTGTCACACAAGAAAACTTCTGTCTCCCTCCAGGTTTCCCAGGCCATCAGTCAGCACATGAAACCCACTAATGGAGGCCAAACCTCATCCTCTTCTCACTCTTGCCTAACCTGTGGCTTTTTCTAGATGCAGCTGAAGTGCTAGTTGTTCTCACCAGGGATCCAAAGGCCCAGGTTCTGGCAATGACCTTTTCTAGGGCTCATCTGGACCGCCCAGGTAATGGCTTGTCTCATGTTCTCTGTTGGTTTGGTTTTTTCCCATAAAACAATTAGAAAACCTCAACCAAGAGAATGTTAAAAGCATTAAGTCAAACACTCAAAAGCTGAGAAACTTGACATTTAACAAGAAACTTTAAACAAAGTTTACTTATGAAAGTTCAAAACAGCCCTCTTCTGTCAAGGTACATGCACCTGGGTACTGCTTATTTATTTTTCACAGGACTGGTGCCTTTTCCAGTGCGCTCAATAAACATGCTGCAGGAATTAGTCAGGCTTCTGTGGGCACAGTGCCAATGACAAAGGACTCTACATCAGTTGTTGATGTAAGTATGAAGGTGCAGGGTCCAGGTGAGGAGTACCTACCGAGGTAACTTAAGCTTGCTTAGATACAGCAGCACCTTAGACTAATATGGATATTGCTGACATTCCCTATCTAATATAAAAGCACCTATTTCTCAGCTAACTCAGTTGTTAGCATTTCTGCAATATCAGGATGCTGGCCTGACACCACAAGGATGGTGTGACAGCACCATATCTGTTTGAACTGGAGCACAGCTTCAGACTCCTTTCCTAAAAGGCTTCATTAGAGAGAAACAACTCTCAGCTGAGACTAACTTAAAAGTGCATGGCAAAGCATTTCTATTTCAGTGATGATGCTCTGCATATTGAGGCCTTTGTGCTTACAGGACTGGTTTGGAGCAGCTTTCTCCTTCACTAACAGGTCATTGTTCTGTTGGATAAAACTGTTATTTTTTATGATTTATAAACTTTTCCTGGAGTATTCTATGAGTTATTGAAGTATGTTCTTCTGTGGCTGTTACGTCCACATATGCTAGAGATGTACCATTGTCTTTTGGCTGTGCTGCTACAGTTATGAGATTCTCTGTAGTTATAAGACTTCAAGTAATTATCACTGATAAGTCCTCAATCTGTAGTGAAAATGATGGTGGTGTTCCTGGTGCATATTATATTTCAGGTGAACTCCTTGTTTTGGCTTATCTTCAGTGACATTTGCAATTTAACATTTACACAGCCATTCTGTGGAAACATTGGGTATTTCAAATATGTATTGAGAAATTGCTTTGTTCTGCTCCAGGGGTGGCTTTTTTAAAACATGCGAAAATGTTTCTACAAATCAGGAAAGTACCCTTAAATATTTTCCTCACTTTTTAAGTGTTTACCTCTTGAAGAAAACACGCTCCTATCATTCAAGTTAAATTTCATTAAATTTCTAGTCATATGCAAATTCATGTCATATTACATGCTATTTGTATTTCCTGTAGATAACAAGATGAATCTCAAGTTACATACCCTATAAATTAGACAATTTAATGAGTCTTCCTTATTTCATATGGGAGCTGCTAGGTGAGTTGAACATCTTAAAATAGATTTCCACTTAAATTATGTTGAATCCTCTTAGACTGTATCACAAACCTTTCCATTTTAGTTTTTTTTTCTTTGTCTCTCAACATGTTTATTACAGCTTTTATCTACTTTTACAGAGGAAATCATCTGTGGTGAAGATACTTTAAAAGATAGATGCCATGGTAGAATAAGCCTTAACAATTATTTTCCTCTCAAGCCAATTGGTAAAGTCAACATGTTCCAGTTTTTCTTAACCAGGCTTTCTCTTACTGAAGAACTGTATGTTGTGCACCTGTAAAAATTATGACTGAAACTATAGCTTTTTGCATGGGAAAAATGGCATCTGGTATACAAAAAATAGCTTTGATATTTTGATTTTTGACTCGATAGCTTAAACTCTTGTAGACTACCAGAGTAAGACTTTTGGAAAATACTTTAACTATTTGAAATAACTTTGCTACTATATCAATGATATCCATATCACAGAGCAAAGACAGCAAAATTCCGAAACTGCTTTTTTTTTTTTTTTTAATGCAGGATTCTGTGCTGGAAAGTAAAGCGGTCTGTTTTACATTTGGCTTTATATAATGCTGTCTCCACGGTTGTTCCACAAAATCTTAGGAGTAGCTTTGTTCCTGTTCCCATGCTGTGCTGAAGGTAAACCCGCGGGAAATTGGCTACTGCCTGGTTTCGGGCAATTGTTTGGAGATGGGAGAGATGAAGGATTTATACCAGGTATGCAGTTACCCCCTCCATTTTTATCTAGATGTACTGTTGTGTTCCATTTTTATGCTTTGTAAACTCAGTGCTATGCTGTATAATCTGATGCGGGTTCTACTTGATAGATAACAAACAGATCTTTATTAATTCTCTGTATTAAGTAAGATGCGAAATGTCCCCTACTTAATGATGCAATGGTTCAATTCACAGAAAAAAGGATATCATTTCATGTAACGAAACATGAAAAGAAACTTGTTGCTAGGTGTTAGGTTGGACCTGCAAACAAGTACTTGAACAGCCTGAAAGATTCTGTCAACAATTCCTAAGCACAGTTAAAAATCAACTAAACCTACTGCACAAGTGCTAGTGTTTTGCCTGGTCTGGCTCAGTCACTTATAAAGGAAGACTAGCTCAATTTGCTAATCCAAGTTTTCCATAAATATCACTGCCCTACAGGTACTTTCCAGGAATGTATCAGGAAAGATCAATGTCTGAAAAGATCCTCTATTTAAAATTCAGCAGTAAACTAAAACAGGTCAAATAAACAATTTTAAAATTCATATTAATTTCACATGATTAATTCTGCTTCATCGTAAAAGCCAAGATTCAAACTGTAACACAAAGTGCATAATAGCTGTTTCTGTTCATAGGTTTCCTACCGCCGGCTGATAATGAAGTGGAAGATGTTATCCGTCAGTTAGAACATCGGATTTCCAGACTTGAAGGAGGTAATTTCCTTGCCTTTACTTTCTGCGGTAGCTAGATCAGTGGGCATCAACAAGATGAGCAACAAAATGGCTTCTTAGGAAAAAGGCAGAATTATCTGCCATTTTATTGCATTTAATTTATATTTTGGTCATTGTTAGATTGGAGAGTGGTAACTCTCAAATGGAAGGAGGGGATTAGTTTTTCATACCAGTGGGACACAGCTAGGTAACAGCTCTGAAGCTGGCAAGCAAGACAGAAATTTATCAGATTAAAATCCCTGCCTATGCAGAAGTGCTCCATGGGCACCTCGTGCTCCTAACAGATGAACCAACCAAACACTAGAAACATACCAAAACAATCACAACCAGATCACATCTAAGATCCTACTCACTCAAGGACTGACATATGACCTAGTATGTGCAAACCATCTCAGAGAAGTTTCAAAGAAAATAATACACTTTTTCCAAATGTAGAATTCCTCATTTCCTTCACTCCTCCAACCTCTTTTGTGCTTCTCCTATTTAATTGTCTGTATATTTATGTTTCTTCCCTTTTTGCCCTCTCCTCATCTTTTCAGATTTCTTCTGGTGGTTGTCTTTATTCTTTTATTTTATCTTTAAGTTGTCCTCTCCTTTATTTTTTCCTGGGTTTAATCTAAAGTTAAGGAAGAAAATAGCAGGAATTGCAATTGGCAGCAAGGTGAACACAAAACAATTCATAAAATATTAACAGCTTTCACCTCATCTTGCAGTCCTCCGCTTCGAACAGATGATAACAGAATCTGGAGGAAAAATATTTGCTACCAATGGGAAAAAAGCTGATTTCAATACTACAATGAAAAAATGCAAAGAGGTTGGAGGGTCTATTGCCACTCCAAGGAACCCAGGCGAGAATGATGCCATTCTGTACTTTGTGAAAAGATCTAATACCTACGCCTACCTGGGGATGAAAGAATCTCTAATTCCAAGAAAATTCCAGTTCCTGGATGGTACACAGCTGAGCTATACTAATTGGCATTTAAATGAACCTTCTGGCAAAGGGGAAGAGGAATGTGTGGAGATGTACACTGATGGCACTTGGAATGACAAAAGGTGCAACCAGAATCGCCTTATTGTCTGTCAGTTTTAGTGCTTCCCCCCGTTGTCTGGCAGCTCCCTGGAATATGCTTACCTATCCCTTGTCTCTTTAGCTGTAGCTAGTGAACTCAGATAAAGCAGCATGAAAAATAAAAGTCTGTCTTTCCTAGCCTGATTTGTCTTTTAAACAAATGCTAGCCATAAAGAGGAAACTAATTATAATGGAAGCACTGGCCATTTTGTCTGTTCTGTTATTCCTTGCCCGTACTCCTGTCCATGGGTTCCTAGGGCTCTGTCAGCCTGCTGACTTATCACGAGAGCAAAAACAAGATTTCTTGGGCACATATCTGGGGTCACTCACAGCCATGAGATCTTTCAGCACCCCTTTGCCCACAAGCCTCTTAAGTTGTGTGTATTTTGATCCCTTTCTGTAAATTTTCCTCTCCAAACCTACCCGTACAGACACTCCTACTACTACTGCTGCTGTTGCCCAGCCTGTATTTTTTTTTTGGCCATCTTCACCCATAACAGGTGCCCTGAAAGAAGAAATAAACCATGCTGCTAGGGCACATAGCTTAGGCAGTGAAGGCTCTGCGCAAGCTCCACGATACGTTAGAAAAGCTGGTTGAACATCTGGACATGCCTCCATATACATAAAGCCCAATTCCTGGCTGTCAGTCACACTCATATGTGCTACGTTAGTTCCAGCTTGGTTGCTGAGAGCTGAGCAAGGAAGTACCCAGCGCTACAGCCAGACCAGCTCCTCTCACCCTCCGTGTGACAGGGAGACGGAACAGTCAAAGTATGAAAGTAACTGGGAGTGAAGGGGGGGGTCACAGTTGGGGTGAATGCAGGGGCCAGCAAAGGGGCTGCCTTGTAGCTGTGCACATTGCTGTAATTCCAGAGCAGCAACTGGCCATGCACAACATTCCTGCACCGGCTTAAATTCAATTACTCAAATATTTTGAGTACACGTTCTCACCACCTGCTCTGTGACAAGGCATGGATCTTCCTGGCCTCCATTCAGCCCTCTGCTTGATGTCATGGCCTGTGAATCATTCTTGCTGTTATTCTCTGCAAACTAAGCAATCTATCTTACAGGTATCTACTTAGGATGATTAATGCAACAGGGCTAACATCAAACCAGGACACCTTTCTGCTTGAACACTTTGGTGCCTGCAGGCGGTCTACCTCCGCAGGTTACTTAATTATTCACTCCAGAAATATTCAAATCCTTCATCACAATAGAATCATAGAATGGTTAGAGTTGGAAGGGACCTTAAAGACCATCTAGTTCCTACCCTCCTCCCCTGGGCAGGGACACTTCCCACTAGACCAGGTTGCTCAAAGCCCCACCTAACCTGGCCTTGATAATAATGCATAGGACCATGTTTCCTATCCCAACAGATGCAAAGAGAAAACTTTTGTGAGCAAAGTCCTCAGTTTGTCCACTGCATCTCTTTGGCACATAAGGAGAGCTACAAGCTGTTAATGAACACCCTATTTCTGGGTAACATAGCCAAAATATAACCTGCTGAATCCTATATCATGTAAGATCTAGACACACTGTTATGTTGCTGTGTTAAACCAGTTGAAACAGATATGTAGAGGGGAAGTGGGGACTCAGGAGTCCATAGGCACTGTTTTACTTTCAAACTCTTCTTACAAAGGTTTGCAGCTCACCAATATCTGCCTGCACCTATCAGCTCACCCGCCCACAGGCTTCAGCCTTGCGTGACTCCTGTTGTGAAACGAACTCTGCCATGAGCACAAGGAAACAAGACCACAGGCATGGCCTCGTACAGTAGTTTTCCACTCATTGTATTCCAATAAAGTTTAGGAAGTTTACAATGATTAACATCAGCCTGAGAATGAAGTTGGACCCCTTCAACAGCCATGGTAAGTTTTTTTTATTTTATCTTGCTTATCTCCAGGGGCTTAGAGAGTCATCTCAAAAGTAGAGCTAATTGCAGGTGTGGGAAAGAAAGGGGCTGTTTTTAGTGTCAGTTTAATGACTATGTGCCACAGCAGAAATGTTCCCCCACCACCTTGTGTTTAGGCTTTACCCTCCTCCCTGGGAGAACCACAGGGGGAAATGTGTTACTCCACAGCTACAGATGCTGGCCCCCTTCGGACACTCTAGCTACTTGTGGTAATACATGAGCCCCTAAAATCTCCAAACAAGCAAATATTGCTCACCCTACATGAAATGTTCCCTGAAATGGGCAAAAGTGTTACAGATGCTGCCTTGTACAGTGGAAATTTTTTTGCCCCAAAACAAATATTCAGAAATAATTTTTTTAATTCTAGAAAAATTATCTATCACAAAAATGATTCTTAGTAATCATTATTTCCTGTATAAATGTCCTAGTTCATCTTCTCTGTGTTTTGTAAGAATTTAAAAAAAAAAAAAATCTATTGCCAGTTAGGTGACCCTGAGATCTAAAGGAACATGCTTGAAGCCTGAACTTCGGTTTCAGTAGGTGCAAACTTGCACCCTTTGGCTATCTCCATTGCAAGATAGATAGTTGCACAGATTTCAGTGTCCCTACCAAAAGGTTTTTTTAACCCAGGCCACAGTTTGCCCTTCACATCTTTCCTTGTTATCATACAAGTGCAGTACTGTGTACTGATAAGAGGGTCATTTCTCAGGAGCTGTGTAGTGCCACCTCCACAGCAGTGAGGAGCGGAGCCAGAGCTGGTTTGCAAAGCCCTGAAAGGGCTTCTATGTGTTTTATACTCCATGTAATAGACACTGCAGCAGCCTGACTGTAGTTGTGATTTTTAAACTTTTAAATAAAGTTAAGCTTGTAAGTAGCAAGTAGGTTGTTGAACGTACATGGTTGGATGAGAGCTGGGTGTAGGAACCCCTTGGATCTGCAATAACCTTAGGAGCATCAGCCCTCATGCTCTGAAGGCTGCATGTGCTACTCAGATTCTGACTGGTTATTATTATCAGATTATTCATTTCTGGGTAAATAAGATGATTTACAAGGAAAGCCCAACTCGTTTCCTGGCAAGAAAAGGGCCATCATTTTTCACTACAAGTGAACTGTCTCCTAAAGCAGCTTGGTGCATGTGTGAACAGCCAGCTATTGTTCTGCTGAGCCTGAGCAAACCGTGGTCAAGGCAGTAGCGCTTCATCCTTTCTTTGGAAAGGATTGTGCCACTTTAAGAGCACCAAGTGGGAGGTGATACAGGCACCGCTGTACAAACAAGTACCTGTGCAGGCTGTTGCGCTCACCTGAGCCTCGCAGAGCTGGGGGGACGCTGCCCTCACCTTCCCTGGTTTGTCTGGCAGGTTGAACACCACCTTCTCTAACACGGGCTCTGGCTTCCTGACAGCAGAGGATGGACGCCCAGACAAAGCCACTTGATTTTACCTGCAAGACACCTTGAGGACGCCGAGCAGGTAAGAGTGGACAGAAAAGAGCCGAATGACTGCAGGGCCATGTGAGCTCTTAGAGAAAGCCAGAATTTATTTCAGGTAGTCAAGCTGAGAGCGATGCAAACATTCAAACTCAAATTCAACCCCTTTGCTGGCCTTTCTGCAAAAATAAGGGGATAGCTAAATTATTTCTAATTTGGTTACAAGGTTGTCAGAAGAGAAGGGATGAAGAGGAAAATACAGAGTTGCTAGTCATGTAATTTAAGTTCACTAGTATCAAACTAGTTTGCTAAATGGTTATAGGACTATGTCTGCAAGAGCACCGCATGAAGCAATCCCTCATTCATTTTTAAATTTAGCAGACCACCAGCTTTTATAAGTTTATTCAAAAGTCTAAATATGTCAGAACGGGAAAAGTCTATTTGACTTAGAGGTGTGTAACATCCCTCTCTGCAATACATTCAAGAGTCAGAAAACTTAGACATATGCCAGGAACTCTAAGATAACCCATAAAAACACCTTATTAGATGAAATAGAAAAATCAAACTGTACATGTCTAGAAAAAGTGATTTATGCATACTTTAATAGTGGCAGAGAAACGCTTCTGTTGCATTTTAACTTTCATGGTAGTCACCTCCTTACTTTGGAAGTGAGGTGAAATATACTGTGACTAAACCAGCAAAATCCCAGCAGTGTGTTCCACTGCTTTTGCATTATTAAATACGCTGTCTTCATATCTTTCTTTTTAACGTCTCCCAAATTTTATATATCTGATTCCTGCACCCAAACATCATTGGTTTTTGAATTCTTTAAGCAAGATTTGTGTCCTAGATTTGCAACTAAGTTAGATTTGCAGCTAGAAATGCATGTGGAGACTTGATTCCCAGAAAGCTAAATGTACACAGGTTTTAAGTAAAAGTAATCAGACTAAACTACAGCATGCTTTACAAATGCTGAAATCCTTTTACAAATAACTACTGAAATATTTATAATTAGCACTGTATGCAGTTGTTACTTGTAGAGGAGACATTTATAATAGAAATTCAGTGATATTTCTTTTAATATTTTATGATTCTGAACATTTTCATAACACTATTTTGGTTGAAAGGTTTGGCCCTGTAGGGATCAAAGCAGTGTTATTAGATCTGAGTTTTTACATAGTTGAAATACAGCCTTTTCTGTAAGGTACTAGACTCATTAATTTCATTTTTGGTTTTTACGGGAGTTTTAAGTGACACTTTCAACATGCAGTCATAGTTATCTCTATCATTCACCCTCATTTTGAGTCAATCACTGTGCAAGAAATCCAGGTCTCAGAACTTTTCACATTCCTACTGTTTGCTACCTCTGCTTACAAAAACACAGTCGCAGAAGCAGCATAGGAATTCACCTTTCTGCAGCCGCACACTGTTACAAGGCACACTGCGGGCATTGCAGCAGTGATGACCTCTTCAGAAAACTAGTCTATACATGTCTAATTATCTTTAAATATTAATAGGAAGTTGACAGTTATGTTAGAGAGCAAGTACACAGTTAACACTCACTTTCCCTGCTTGGAAGGCTAGAGAATGAAATCACTGACTGAGCAGAACAGGAGGCAGAACAAGTTCATCGCTGTTCCCAGTTTAGCCCTTTTGACTTGTTCTTCCATTAAAATAACTACATGTTTGGGAGAAGAGGTGTTCACACCTCTGCAAAATAGCAAGTGTTCTGCAGTTCCAGTTGTGCTAAAGCAACTGAGTAGATCTGTGTACCTAACTGGGCAGCTCTCACATCTAGATAATAAAACCCCTCCCCACATAAAGAGCTATAAGCCCTGTTCGTACAAGATACCAGAACCTCAGTGTCACATATCTAGTTTTATCTGTTATAATAAATTGGCATATTAAAGTGGAATTGCTGACCTGCTAAACTATCAAAAATGATTGTGTAAAGAGATAACTAATATTCAGTCTTTAACATTTCAGATACATGCTTTTGTTTAGTACTATTAATTGTGTTTTTTCATCCAATCCAACTGTATTAATCTCCACCAGGTAAACTAGTGATTGATCAGTGTTGCTTGATTATGCAAAGATAAGTCTGTGAGCAAGATATTCCCAAAAGTCCCAATACAACTATATTTTGTAGAAGTTCTTTTGTACTGTCTGCTCCAGCTTCAGTTTCAGTGATAATGAAAAGGCAAGCTTATACTGAATAGGAACCTTACCTTTAGGGGTGGAGAAGGAAAAGGGAAGGACTGATTCTCAAATATGACAGATATATATATATAGTACATATACAATAGTATATCAATAGTACAATGGATGGCTTAGAGCTCTTGTGGAAAATTTGTCCTGGGTGATTGGTCTTTCTTAAAGCCACAATCATTTTCTTTGATGTAGGAACCATTTTCCTCTTTCCTCCTCCTTCCCCCCCAAGTGGAATGTGGAAGAGCCCATCAAACAGATTTGGATTACTTCACAAGACACGTGATAAACACCAATACCCCGCTATCTCCTTCAAGGACAGCAGCAAAACCAAGCCTCCCGATATGTGTTTCCAGGCAGGTATTTGCAAGTGATACTTACTGCTGAGATCCATATGCCTACATTTGTCAGTATTTTCTTGCCTATGAGAACATCTGGGGTAGGAACCAATGCTGTTGCCAAGAGTTTCAAGTAACACTCGAAACAAAAACCTTAGAGCAGGCCACCCAGCACAAAATTAAACACCGAATTCACCTGTTTGGACATTAGTCAAGGGTCTAATTTCCTTGATGTGTTTCCATAAATACTCAGTCACACAAGCCTATAAGCAAGTGTTAGCCTCAGGCATGTTTATGCTTGCTTTACAAATATTTAGCAGCAAGGCTTTTACTCAGTAAGAGCACTGAGTAATTCACCAGTGAGGAATTTGTTCTGTTGCGGGTGCTGAGGTTCTTACCTGGCTGAAGCCACCCAACTCCAGAAATAATTGAAGAGTTACACAAAATCAGTTCTTTTCAAAAACATGTAAATACGGGTGTAAACCTGAAACACTATGTTGAGGGAGATGAAGGAATTACAGATTTTCTGTTGGAACTGAAGATGAAAAAAGGCAAACAGTCTTTGCCCACATTGCTTGTTTGCTTCCAACTGAGTGTCTTTTGCTCTCAGGTGCTTTTTGATTGATATTAAATGCTGCAGTTACTAATTTGAATATCCTGATAGAAACAAGAGAAAATATAATTCAATTCACTGATATCAAACAGGCCTTGCAGACTTTGATCCATCCTGCCTTTTGGTGGCTGCACTTAGGAGTTTGCTAGGGTAATTTTTTAAAACTTGTTTTTCCTTTCCCTGAGGGTAGCCAGTGGTACTAGATCTGTGACCTTTCCAAGTAGGCATTAAAAATTACTACACGATAGTCAATTATTTTGAAGTTTGGAGAACAAATTATATAGACAGGTGCCAGTTCAGATACCAGATCATCTTTCTGCCCCATGAAAAACATCTTCAGAGGAACCACAACTGAGACCAAGTAACAGGCTGGGTGGCCACCACCTCCAACAAGGATCCTGGTGGGGGACCTTCTCATGTTACAATGACCCCTCTGAGCTTCAGAAGGCTGTCCTAAAGCTTACACTGCTTCTGTAGGCTGCAAACCAGCCTTCTTGGCATAACAGTATTGCTACCTTCAGCATTTGGCCTCATGAGACACTGAGGAAGTATAGCTTTCCCCCCGTTAAGACAGGGGGATAAATATATCTGGCTTTTCATAAGTTTTTCCCTGCTGTTAGTTCTCTAAAATCAAAAGATATTGATGAGTAACTTGGAGAAAAACACCACAGGATTAGCAGAGAAAAATAACTGACTTTTTAGCATAGGCTCATTACAGCTAGAATCAAAGATTACATTCAGTACAGCAATGCCTGCAGCAGGCAGGACAAGCACTCAGATAGTTTCAGCTGGGGGGAGAAGATTGGGGTAGATTCCTTACAGGGCAGAAGCCACAAGGCAGCTGTCTCAGCTGCATCCTGTCCATCCAGTGCACTGGAAGAGAGCAGCCCAATGCCAAAGGGTAAATCACCCCATCTGCCTATATGTGGTTTGCTTTTTCTTAATAATCAAAAGTTAAGGCTTCAAACCAAATGGTCAAGCAATATTTTCCAGCTTTTATTTCAGCAGACTGTAAGCTGGCAGACAAGTACATCAACTAAGTATACTATACTGCTAGTCTTTTGTTTCCTGCTTATAGGCCTCTGAAGCAATTGTGTGCCATGATCTTAAAGATATTACAATTCATAAATAGATCTGTGCTACGATAAGGGGAGCAGTGAAGCAATCCACAATCTAAGACATACAGTTTTACAAGGCCTACTTTAGATATCATTAAACATACACAGTTAATGAAGAATACCAGCCTCATTTCCAGAGTTATGTAACAAGGTTATAATTTTGTTCTCTGTAGGATGTAAGGATAGAATTGTGATTTTTTTTTTTTTCCTACAAAAGGGTCCTCTGTGATAAGATGACCCCTTCTTTAGGGCCCAAAAAGTACTCTATCAACTATAGTTCAGGAAAAAAAAAACCAAAACACTTTAATTTGTGTAGCTTCACTCAAATCATAGAATGGTTTGGGTTGGAAGGGACCTTAAAGAGTTCCAACTCTCCTGCCCTGGGCAGGGACACCTCCCACTAGACCAGGTCACTCAAAGCCCCATCCAGCCTGGACTTGAACACTTCCAGGCATGGGGCAGCCACAGCTTCTCTGGGCAACCTGTTCCAGTGCCTCACCACCCTCACAGTAAAAAATTTCTTCCTAATATCTAATCTAAATCTCCCCTCTTTCAGTTTAAAACCATTATTGCTCATCCTGTCACTCCCCTCCCTGATAAGGAGTCCCTCCCCATCTCTCCTGTAGGCCCCCTTAAGGTACTGGAAGGCTGTTGTAAGGTCTCCCTGGAGCCTTCTCTTCTCCAGGCTGAACAACCCCAGGCAGCTCCCTCAGACTGTCCTCATAGGAGAGGTGCTCCAGCTCTCTCATCATCTATGTGACCCTTAATCTTAAATGGAACTGGAAATGGAAGGTACAACCAGAAATCATACTTCTCTTTGCCTTTTTCCCCCTCCTCAACTGCCTTCATTATTGTATACATCTCTAAACTTATTTAATGCATTCCACTTATTGCCTTCAGCTGCAACCCTTGCAGGGGCTTTACTCTTCTACCCAGTTGTTAAACTTACAGGACTGATCTAGAGCATCCTTCACTGCAAAATATTTTGTGGTTTAGAGACCAGATTTTATATGCTCACACATTCACTGACGAAGATTTTAGTTGAGATAAAGAACTTGCAGATCTCCAGTGACAGTGTTTATTTATGCTGAAAGAAACACCATGGCTTTTGTAGTTCTAGAGCCATGTTTTGCTTACTGCTATTTTGATTCATTCATACCCTCGCATAATCAAACCTTGGAGGTTTAGAAATTTGGCAGGGACACTGGCTGTTTGGAAAGATTATTCTATTGCACCACCTGTGTGTATCAAACACCGTCAATGTGAGAAACACCTCATTAACTGAGCAGCAGTCCCAGGTCTTCCACAGCTGTGCTGAATGAAACCCAGGCACACAACACTAAGAAGGGTCATTTGAGTCACGGCCTCCAGCCTCTGTACTGCTGGTTGCACAGCACCACAGTTTAGCAGACTCACTTGTCAGTGCCCCTATTTCTATTTAGGATGGATTCCACTGTCACAAGTGTACCTGATTTATGATGTATCTTACTGAAAATTATGTAATATGATAATACTGGTGTATGACATGACCCTCTCATTATACAGGCCTAGTTAAGAGTTGCTGATGCATTCAGTCCCCAAAAGACCAAAACAAGCTGCATTCACACCATGGGCTATGCAGCGCTCAAGCTGAGAGCCCAAAGCATTAAAAAACAAGAACATGAGCGCAGTGAAAGCACAGAATAGGTAGGTGAAGGACAATTAATAGTTTGGGGACATTATAGAAGACTTATTATTAGCTATCAGCAGCTTTTCTAGCTAACACTAATGTAGTCAACAGTTCCAATAGGCTAACAAGGCCCTTTGGCAAATGAACTGCTGCTCTTTACAGCCTTGAACTACACAGCCTTGACTCCCTGAAAGTGTCTCCACACTATGACAGACCTTCCCATCACTTCTCAATTACTTCTGCAACGTCACCCTCACCACTATTTTCTAACTGCAGAACATTTCAGCTCTTCAGAAGAGCCAAGGCAAACAGAAACCCAACAATACCTCCCAGTGAGTGCTTCCCCCCACAGACACATGTAGGACTGTTTTGTCCAACCTCTGTTTCACTGCCAGCAGTACGACTACCAGGACAGCAATTCCTTATCTAAGCATAATGCCGTGTTACATCTTCTTCACCAAAGGACAAAGTAGAGGGGTGCCTTCCCCATGGTGCCTTGACCGTCTGCCTCACCTTCTTCACCTTCAGCAGAGGAAGAGAACAGAGCGTTCCTTCATCCTCAGTATCCAGGGTGTCTCTTAAGACCTCTATTTCTTACACAACATGGTATATAGTTCAGCTGAAGATCACTGGGAGTTTGTTTTGTGGAAGTCTAACTGGTGCAACCTTCCCTCACAGCCAGGGTTTAAGGAAAGGGGCAATGCTCTGCTCTCATCCTCACCAGCAGTGGATGCTCTCATTGGATTTTTCCCCTTAGCCAGGTCCTGGTGAGGGATCACTAGAGCAGAAAATGAGGATGGGGATTTCCCATACAAACTATGGCTGAATAACTGCTTGTCTAAACAGGGGAGTTGCAGCAAACTGAAAGAGAAGAACGAGGAAGGGAATGAAATAATAGCCAGCAAGAATTGAAATGAAAGCTGAAGACGGAAGCAAAAGCAGTTGAAGGAAGAAGTTAACAGAAAATGCCTGACAGAGAAAAATGCAGGAACAAGAGTCCACAAATTAAGTCAGAAATTAAGGTATTTAAAGGAATTCATTGATGGACAAAGAAAACTGAATTAGAGGACAGGAGGCCCACCTCTGATGTTCCCAATGGAGCATCTGTGTGCAGCAGTGAAGCAGCACAAGGCCGCTCCCTGAGCACAAACATCCCTTCTCCCACAGCTCTCTCCCCTGTTTGTGAGCAGCCTCACACTTACCTGCATCCACCAGCAAAGGAGCAAGAAGGAAAAAAATATCAAAAGTGCCACAAGAAAGGTCAAAATATGACATAGCCTAACAAGCCCCAGAGTACAGCCCCACCAGTCAGAGCTGCAGACCTGCCAAGACGAAAACCAAACCCAAACAAAACCAAGCAGCCCTTTTGTAGCTCAGGTGACACCAGAGGCAGAGCACAGCTGGCTTCAGCGAATGAACCTGGTGGGCAGCATTCCAGCATCAACGACCATCCTGACAGAGGTATGTGGCTTAGCTGACAGAGACACAGCCCTGAGCACACCCCAGGCTCTCAGCTAGGGGAGCTTCACCCCTATTCTCCGTACTTTTCCCAGTTTGCAAGACTTGACATTAATTTGAACTGTAAAACCTGACACAACCTTTTGAGAGCTGAGGTACTGTTGCAAGGCAGACACTGACCCTGCCTGGGCAGGCACAACTGACCCTGGAGAGAGAACCTGTTTTCCACTGTCATTCTGTGTCTCTCTCACTCTAAAACAAGGCTTAACTGGCTCTAGCAAGAGGAGAAGGTGCATACACAAGAAAGGTAGGCACCAGAGAGCCCAAGTTTGACTGAGTAGCAGAGTCCAGTTCATTTAGCAGCCAAAAGAAACTGCATCTAGAGTCTGCCTAACAGATTGCTAGCCTTCATTAATGAATATCATTACCTAAATCCTCCAGGATTTGTTACCAGACATCTGCTGCTGCTTCTCACAGGCCACAGCAAAAAACTTTGAGCTGAGGGCAATTTTAACACTGTTAAGCCAGGTACAAAATTGCTGGTAGCTCACTAGCTTCCCATTTATACTGACATTCTTTTACTCTCTCCAAATAAATATATTCTGTCAACCCTGTTTTCAGTCTTCTCCTTCTTATAAAGGTTAGAATTTAGTGACAGAAACCCAGTATACCACCCAGTCTAAAAAGTAATGGACAAACCTGAGATCTCCTCTGGTGCCATCTATGCCAAGTTCCCAGGCCGAAGGCAGCACTGCAGCCCCTCAGGACACGTCCTTACTGCCAGGGCCCAGGGGCAAGGGGTTGTGGGGGAAAAAAACCTGCTCAGCCCCTGGCTACCACCTTTTATTCACCCTCCTTATGGTTTCATTATGGGTATCAGGTGTGCGGCTGAAGGAATTGCATTGAGCCCTTGACTAAGGAGGACAGACCTGTTAACAGTCCTGGCTCCATGTCCCAAAACAAACATGATTTAACTCCTTCCTAACTGGTCTACTCTTTCTATTTTGCAAAACTAAAGACTTGAGACTTACTAGCTCTGCTTCTGCTCTGCACATATGCCCCAGTGCCTGGCTGCTAAACCTCTCTGCATCTTAAGCTCGTACTTTTATCCTTTTATTCTCAGCTTTAGCTTTGGTACATGTCAGTGTAATGATCATTTTGTGCAATGATGCTCTAAGTGGGAAGGGAGGGCCTTAAATGTCAAAATTTTGAAGAGAAGGTTACAAAAGCTGTCCCAAGAGGCAGGAACAGTGTTTCAGTGTGGATGTAGTGTCTTACACCAGAATCAATTTCTGCAACCAAGCCAAAAGGCAAAGGCAGGCTGTTGCTCCAAGGAGGCTCTCAAGGGCACAGAGAAAGAGAGAGAGAGACCAGGAACTCTTTTGGGGCCTGCAGCCAGGGAAAATGTGTTTGTCTTTCAGAATGAAAAAATAATAAGTGAAAGAGGCTGGCAGTCCTATACTGGGTAAACCAAACACATCTATACAGCCATAATGCTTATTTGCAAGAAAGTAATGCAGTGTATTTTTTGCTTTACAGCTTCAGACTCTTGACATGGAGGAAATCATGGTGGAAACGATCCTGGCCCCATGGGAAATACTGCTGGTCATTTTTGCCGCAGTGCTGATAATGAGTTTTCTCATGTTTCTGCCCCCTGCCGCGGTGGTGATCTGGAGAATGAAGCGTGTGCCGCAGATCTCCCTGCATGGCTCGGTGTGAGCCAGCCCCGGCACAGGCTGTCACGCCTCCCAGCCCTGGGGAGGATGGCTCAGAACGATAACATCGCCGAGGACGGCTGTTACTGCCTCGGATCCATCCAAAGACTATGGGTTTCCAAGTCTATTGCTGCTAAGTTCCTGTGAAAAGACATTGTGTATAATTTTGTCTTCATGTGCTACGGTTCTCAGCACTTTGCCTTCCATTTTTTCGCTACGTTGTAATTACTGTCGTTGGCTTAGTTCCTAGACTGACTTCTTCGCTTGCTTTATAATGGTCTGCAAAGAAGACTGAAAGAGAAGCAAGTATAATACAGCATTGTATTCCCTTAACTACTATCAGGAAAGCCTGCCTTTCTGTAGTTACGCTGTAAGTAGTACCTAGGCCTTCAGCTGAGGTGACCACAGTTATACAGGTGGACATACCAACAGCTAGAGGTGTGCTCTGGGGAGGCAGTGGTTTGGTCTGGTTGTACTGTGAAGCCTAGAAAAAAAAAAACAGAGAACCGTGCAATAAATAAGCATCTTGTGCTGCTTTTGTCCGATCTGAAAACTTACTGGCCTAACATGGTTTTCCTTTCTTTCTTTCTGTATGACTGCTTTTCTTCTCTCTGCAAATCCCAAGACCCAGAACAAAAAGCCCTCCCCATCCTGGGGTTAGGGCAGGAGCATGAGGGACAGCCCAGCACTCAGACATGCCTGGCCAGACACCCAGTGGACATTAATGCAAACATACAGCAACTATTTGCCTGAATTACATTATGCAAATTTACTCTAGGAAATAATGGGATTAGGTTTCCTTTAGTTTTTAACTGTGTTGTGTAGGCCTATTAGTTCAGCTTCCCTTTCTCATACATAAAAATAGAACAAAACTATCTCTCTGCTAGTTTATGAAAAAAAAAAATCAATCATCTCCATCTTAATATCAAATTCTTGCAACATCAAATTAAAGCTTTCCAGCCCAATTCTTCCACATTATGGGACGTTGATTACGTTGATTTTTGATGCACAGATTTAACAGTTTCTGTTAGTTTGCAAGAGCAATGGGTTTGATTTCCTCATAAAATACAATATTGGGTTTCTTTTCTTTTGTTGGTTGGTTTGGAAAGTCACTGGAATAGCTTACTGTAACTCAGAGAAAAAAGTTTTTTAGCACCAGTAGAAAAATGATAATGGAAAGTGCTCAGTGCTTCAGCTATTTTATTTAAGCACCAGCTTGTAATGAATTGGCTGGAAATGCAAGACTCAAAGACATTATAATTTCATCTGATAGAGATTATGTGTTTGCCAGAAATCAACAAACCCATCAGTGATTGAATAAGAACGTTGCTTTTCTTTAAGACTACAGCACCTTTGTCTCCAACACAGTGAGTTAAGGTACTGCCTCACAGCTTATAAGCAGCCAACTCCTCCCTTCTTTGGTGTGTCTGCTACGCTCATAGTCAGATGACTGACTGGTTCTGGGCTCAAAAGCAACCCATGTTTTTTTTGCTTGTAATGACTGGATTCTGAGTCAGAAAGATAGTGTGTAATTTTCTATAACCGAAGCCTTTAACTGATTAATGAAGTAAAGGTCAATTAAACATAATGTATCACGTAACCATGCTGTCTGTGTCTGAGAGATTCACAGGAATAGGGAAAAGGTAAAGTAGAGAAAGCAAAGACAAACAGATGATCTGGCTGTCTTCAGATCTGTGGCGTCAGTGTTTGCTCAACAGAAGAAAATTAAAACAAAACCCCAAGCCTGGGTTCCACCGAAAACCAAGCAAGTAGTAACTAAGCTTTTTGTTTAGATTTCGTAATAATTCATATACTTGTCTGTTCTCTAGCTGCAGCTCCACAAATAAACTGGGTCTCTAGTGCTATGGTGTCTTTGGTCTTCACTTGTACCAAGTGCCCGGTGGCCAGTGGCCTGGGCTTTCTACTCTTTACACTTCCTACTCTGTGGCTTTGGTTTTCCAGAGTATGTATGTGTGCAGGGAGGATGTAAAAGGCCCTAAATATAGCCGGTCCCAACTCTGTCACCAACTAGACCTCGGTTTTCCTTTTGTACTTTCCCACCGAAGCTAAGCCATAGCTTGTGGTAACCACAACCTCTGGCTAAGGGAGGCCCCAGAGCTGTGTGTGCCGCATACACCCAGGGAGCACGAGGACGCGTGAGTGCAGAAGAACACTTTAGCCCAGGATCCCACAGAGTGGACACCGTAGTTAGAGCAAACCAAGGGTCAATAGAACTTTGTTTCCAGAGCCCCACAGGGGGACATTGAAACTGATCCCTAGCACGCTAACTAGAGAGCTTCTCATGCAGGTCCCTCAACACTCACCTCCATCTTTTTGGCAGAGAAGACACATATCTGCTAGTTTAGGGCAATCCTAGTTCTCACATTTTGTACTGGATGGGGATGTTGCATTTTTCCTGTCATTTTGCCTGGTTACAGCAAGCATACAGGGCACTTCTTGACTCCTAAAGGCTATGTATTTCTGTGGGATGTCCTCAAGCTGCTAAATACAGGCACACCCTTTCAGTTGTCCCACCAACAAACTACAAGTCTGTAGCTCATGAAAATCACATGCAAGCAGCTTGAACAGCTGTATGTACAGCCTGATTTAACCCCCAATCAAGCAGGTGTGTGAATAAAGAATTATACCCCTACAGGCAGTAACTGTTGTGACTTGTGTTGCTTTAATGGTCATCAGAGCGACAATCGTGATCAGTTGGCAACTGTAAAAGCAATGAAAACTATGGCCTTTTCTCAGTAAAGATGATCCCTGACAGAAGACAATTTCTGATAGCAATTATAATGTTTAACTAATGACTGCATCCATTAAACAACTCTAATTCTTATATAATTCCAGCTAGACAAATTTAAGCCATAAAAGTGATCTTCTTTCTTTGAAACACCTCTGCCATGGGCTATGTGATTAGGTTTAGCCTATACCCAAGACCTGAGGCCAGATTATGACTGTGATCTCTAGTCCTTTAACAAAATAAAAGCTGTATGTTTAGATGTCTTAACAATGATATCACTGTTCTGCTCCTCTTGTCAACATACCCACGTCAAATTGCAGAGAGCTGGTTGGTGGCACAAGCTTTTTGGTGCTGGTTAACCGCAGATGATACAGTCAGCCTCCTTGTCACGGTTGGAGCCGTTGATGCCTTGCTCACCAAGCTCTTTGAGGAAGATATTTAGCTGCTCTGTCTGAGTTTCAGTGAAGGCTAATGTATGTAGACAGGTGCTGTTGGTGGGGAAATAGGCAGATTCAGCTCCACTGATGGCAATGTCAGAGGCTGGAAAGATCAAAAATGACCAAAAAAACAGCAGCAGAATTAGCCTAGATTTGTCCTGATCTTTAAACAAGCGTTGGCATTCTCATTTTCCAGGCTAAAGACTTTAAGTTGGCATAAAAATGCCTAGATGATTGCTTTTGGTAAGCCTTGGGAAACAACTGCTCTAGCAACAAGGCACTGTCAACAGTAAAATATTTTCCATTAACCATAGGAGAGATAGGTTGCCCTTTTGTGTGTGTATACATACATTTATTTTTAAATTAAGGCACTAACAACAGAGCCAGACAGCCTACTGCAGGTCACAGATCGCCCACTGGACGCAATACGAGCAGTCTTAAAACCCTTGGGCTGCCACATGAAAGAGGCAGCACTGCTGGTTGGGGGCCAGCAGCTGGGTTTTATTGTACGTACACACAGCCAATACTGCAGGTGGTGGCCAATTTTGCTGAGGTTCTTCAAGTACTATTGCAAGATAAACAGCAGTTATATGTTCTATTGCTGGCTGCCCAGCAGGTCACACAGCCCTTGTGCAACGTAGGGTTATGGCAAGGTGACACTTATTTACTGTTTTTTTAAAAAAAAAAAAAGTGCATTTTCCCACGAACATTGCATACATGTCATATTTGCTATCCCAAGCTGAAAGAGTGATGCTCACCAGCCCAGGCCTTTGTGGTAATTATAGAACTAACACGATTTCTCGTTCAGCAGTTTGTCCATTCTCACAATGTCCCACATACCAAGAGAGGAGAAACTTTTCTCCTTTTTCTAAACAAAACAGACTGAGCCTCCTGTCCCTGCGACCAGGTGTGTCTGAGAAATACTCACGGTTACAAACAGCCAGTTCCTTTCCCCCAACAAGCTGTGTTGTCCAGGAAAACCCGGTGGCATTGCCACATACTTCATACAGCCTACTTCTTCTGAGGAATGGAAAGTCATAACCCTTGGGAAACAAACACAGGGAAAAAAACCAAACAAAGAGCGTCTTATGCTACATCATGGTAACTGTAAGATGACAAAACATTCAGCCAGTGAAGGTGAATACAAACACTACAACCTCTCCCTACCCTAAAGAAAGAAGAAAAAAAAAGAAGTATAAGAAGGAAAACCATGCATTACACAATAAACATTTGTAAATTAATGATCAGCAATATACTAGCAGGAAACCATGACTATTTACCTTGTTGCACATGGGTTTGCAGTACTGAGCATCGTCAATGGTGACACACACCAGCCCACCGTTTCTAGGGGCCAGTGGGAGCGGGCACGGAGGGAGCTGCTTGCAAACTTTCGAGTGGGTTAGGGGGAAAAAAAAAAAGAGGGGAAAACCAGCACATTAGAGTGAAAGTAAATATAGAAGTCTCCCCTTCCCAAGCAAAGCCTAGGCGTACTCATTGACCTGGGCGTGGCTGATAAGTGCCCCCGCTAGCTGACTTGGTCAAAGTAAGCATTTTTCCTTGTTTAAAAAAATTTATGTTCTCTTGGCAACACCCAATTTTTCCATCACCTGTCACTGTGGCAGCGAAGTCCCTGTTACACTTTAAAAGTGGCATTTGTCTTCACAGTGCTGCCAGTCAGTACTACTGTGGCCAAAACTATCCAAATATTTCCTGGAAAAATACGACTGAAGTGCCTCTTCCCAGACATGGGAGAGGCAGTTCTGGAGGACAGAGCAGACCCTGCTGCCTCCTTGACCCTGGGCTGCTGCTGAGCATCGGCGGCTGGGCTGTGGGGACGGTGACACCCCGAGCGTTGGTGCTGCTGTGCATCCCACACGCCTGCTTGCACAGTGGTTAAGCACCTTGGCTTTCTACCTTGTGGCTGAGGTGTCTTTTATCTTATTTTCCCCTCCCTTTCCCGCCCCCCCCCTCAAGAAATGCAGACACTTAGCTCGCTCTGGCTATAGATAAAAAAATTTCCTTAGTGCTTCTCCACTGCCACTTTGTTGAATGCCCAGCATCAGTTCGGTTCAGGAGGGACCTCACATTTCTCTTGAGCAGCCCGCAGGTGATCCAGGGCTTCTTGCAGTGTCCAGACAAGGAAATTGATTGAAGCTTTCTCACTCTTCGCAATCATGTCATTAAAGCATTTTGAATATTTCTATGGAGTCAGGGGAGAAAAAGGCTAAGTTGAAGAGGAAAAGGCCTTGGAATTAATTTAGGAAAGTAGTCAAACATATTTTTTTTCCTTTTTTTTTTTTAATGCATAACAAGAACCAGCTTGAAAATTATATAGCTTACTTAACACTGATTTCCCCACAATCTTTTTGAAAGCAGTGACTAGGTAGGACTTTTTCCATCATAGTGAGTTCAAGATGAAGAACTGGTATGGGTTGGGTTTGTTGTTTTTTTTCTAGATATGAAAAGATGCCTTTATAAACAAATGTGTGCATCGTCTTTCTATATAAAACATTGGTTTGTTATTATCTTTTAAATGCTCCAGTCTAGTGGACTTTCTGTGTTTTTTTGTATGTGTAAAATATATGTTTGTGAATTTGTATAAAGAATAAAGTTCCTATATTTTTATCTGGCTATTGCTGTATAACCATATAAATAGCTTTCAGTCCATATGTGTGTGCCTATGAACATACATGGACTATGCAGAGCTGTGGTAAACTCCACAGCCAAACACAACATCATAACGGACACCAGTTACTTTGAGCTTAAACAAATGCAAGAAAAAGTGCAAGTTCAATTTTCAGTGGCAGCTACTGAAGCCAGGAATGGATAACTCTGCTTCTCTGGCCGAAGCTTGCAGAAACATTGTTGAAAGTGGTGGACATCAGTCATACAAAGAAAATAATATAATTCAAATGTCTGGGGGAGAAAAAAGTCTCAACCACTGGGAGAACACCTTCTCTGCAAGTGCTGCCCTCAGCCTTTTTTCTGCCCCCGTGTGTTGCAAGCAATACTCCAGGCAGAAGCTGACGGTGTTTACTGATATGTGGACCCCAACTCCAGCTATTAGCTCCATGTTGCTGTTTTACAGAAAAATGTCTCAACCACGTGTGACAGATTTATTTTTTTATAGGCTCTGCCCTGGTAGTGCTTTACCATTTCTGCCATGTTCAAGGGTCACTGTCTGATCACTCCCTTACGATATGCCGGGCCCAGAGGAGACAGGGGCACTAATCCATAAAACGCAAGCTTTCAGCTGACTGGCTTTACTTGTATTTATCACGCTTAGCACTTTATGTTTGAAAGTAGGGTTCAAAACGACATTATGCATGTGAGGCAAAAGACACAAAAGCAATACACAGGTTGTGCCCTGCGGACACGGCAGGGCCCTGCTCCACCTGCCACCACAGAAGGTGTAGGCCAGGCAGGTCCTGGCTTGGCCCACGCAGCCAACCTCTTACCTCGAGAGTCTCATTCATATCATCTATGGTCACACTTTCACATTCATTTGGACCGGCAAAGGCTCCGATTTCAGTAAAATCTAAAAGGCAAACAGCAGCCGGTTCAGAGCTGGTTAATAACCCCTTGTGACATGAGCAAACCCCAAATGCCACGTAACACTCCTTGTTCATGGAAATTGTGCCACTATTCTGCAGCCCTAGTGCTACCTTGTATACCTGAGGCAATCAGGTCTCAAATGTGAATAAACTGTGCAAATATAGATTTATTCTAAACACTTAGCCATCTGATTCCCTGTTTGTGGGCACCCGGGGCTGGGCTCCCAAGTGGGATGCTTCATTTCTCTAAGACAGCCACTATTTAAATAACTGTTAGTCATAGTCAAGAATGGCAATATCTTACCTGCAAGAAGCACTGCTAAACTTATAAAACCCAGTGTTTTCCAGAGCAAGCAGGAGCCGAACAGCATTTTGTGTGTGGGAGACCAGGAGCTAGTTACTTGTTGCTTGCAGAGCCTTAAGGGCTGAGGCGCTGGAGTCGGGCACGAAACTGCATGTCTGTGGGTCACTGGCTGTTGACATTGTGCCTGGCTCCGACCCAGCGCTGCGATAAGGGGATCCACATATTGCCCAACTTGCTGGGAAGCCAGCGGGGTGTTTGCCAGCACGGCTTAGGGAGGGCAAGGGGAGGTTTCTTCTTACTCTGCTGAGGCAGTCTGGCTTCTCTGCTGCTGCCAACCCCACTGGGACTTTTTCAAATTAACTGGTTTACTGTAAACATGTTTAGTGTATGCACACCCTTGCACGCTCTTGCTCTCTCCCTGCCCCCCCCCGGCCCCCTGCATCTGCCTGTGTTTGTCTGTCTCCCTCTCACACGCATATATACAATCATATAGAAAACATAAGTACACCTTACCTGCAAGGCTCAACCCTGTATGGCACAGTCCAAGAGAAAGCTCGGAACACCAAATGATGGTTAAACAGATTTGGACCGGGGGAATATGCTCTACATCCTGCAGCATCCAGAGTTTCGCTACTTGGTAAAGAAAGACAGCAAGTTACGCTTTCCAATTTCCAGCTTCGGAGTTATTAAAGACAGATTAAACAAACAAGCAACAGCAGCAGAAAAGGGGGGAAAATAAAAGAAAAAAAAATAACCAAAATAAAAAAAGTGCCTAGAACGTAAACCTGGTTTTGGTGTGTGTGTTATACCACCAACTGCACGCCGGCTCTCTGTGTGTATATTATATCAGCAACTGCATGGTATTTCTATTTGTAGTTTGGTTTTTTTTTCATGGAGCCACAAACCTCACAGGCTTATATCCATTTATAGCAAAAGCTGAATAGCTAGCAAAATTGCCACAAGAGTTCAATCATTTCTACCCTATACACTTACGAGCCAATTAATGCAATTATCCGGGTAACGCCCAGGTGCTGGGTGTGTGACGGACTGACCCCCACTGTAAAATGCAGGTTTCAGAGTCACGGCCCAAGGCCTGGCCACTGCCAAGCCTCCACACCGTCCTCCCCTGCCCACCAAACCAGCCAGAGACACACGCACCCCCTCCCCAGCAGCCTCTGCCGTGGTTGTTACTGCAGAATCGTTCGTTTTGTCTGCAGATGTTTGTTTTTGTTGAGACAGGGACATTCTGCTTTCATGTTAGGTTATGCAACACGATTATTTATACAGCACTTTTTCAGGCTTCTTTTTATTTATTTTTCATTCGCTTGCTTCTGCGAGTTGCAGTACAACACATGCCGACCAGGAGATCCTGATGAAGTGAAGCCAACGGCACGGTCTCCACTGCACTAACAACGCTGTGCCACCTTATGCCATCTCAGGGGCATCTTGCTAAACAGGTATGTGTGGGACTGCCACACTTCCACAAAACAGCTCTGTGGCAGCATGAATGGCAACTTCCTTATCATTAGTAAAATGCCTTTGTATACATCACCGATGGGTAAAAGCTCATTAGCAAAACAAGACTTTAATAATGAAGGCTGAAGCTTATGTGTCTAGACAGACCGATAGGACCTGGCTCCAAACAGTTTACATTTTTGAGGCTCACACAAACAACAATCTTCTTCCTTGTAAGATGAGCAATATGCAGCTGGGAAAATAGTCTGGGAATTTTTGCCAATATATTCTTCAAGATGCAGCTGCACTTTAAGATATTTTCCTGCCAAAATGTATCCAGGTGTCCAATGAGGGCCACTGATTAATGTTCTAAATCCTCAGGAGATCAGGAGCTACATATAAACCTACTGCTTCTTCGTCTCAACTTACCCAGTACATACAGGTCATCAGCTACCACATAATTACTAGCACACTGCTTAAGCACATTCATAAAGTGGAGCAATTTCTGCTTGAGCAGCTAAAAGTTGTGTTTGTGACACACTTCAAGAGAATGAATGGCAGCTTTTCGTTTACGATCACCACAGTCAGGCAACCTTTTTTTCCACCTCGACATCCGTTTGGGAGACACTATATAAAGGAATGGGGTGGCAGCATTTCTCCAGCGTAGAAGATCTAACAGGCTGCTGCTTAAATTACAACACTAGGATTAAGTGACTCTTGGGGGCCATACACAGGTAACCCTTCTAGTGCAGGATTAAGTTCATCCTTGTTGACAACAAAACTGATCACAGAGGATGTGATCTCACACCCTCCCAGTTTAAACAAACCTGGGATGAATCCACAGTCCTTTGCAAAAAGGAGCTTGTCACTTTATAGGACAATTGTCCTCAGCCTTAGGTCACAGCCAACCCACCACGCACACCAGCCACCCTCGCTGGTCAGAGGGAGAGGCTGCCACTATCAACAGCAGGAGGAACAGGTACCGGTACCCAGACACAGCAGTTGAGTACCGGGACAAACAGGACATGGTTTCTGCACCAACTTGATCCCACAGCTGTGGAGGGACACACAGCCATCTAGCGGCTCGTTCCTTGGTGACAGACTGCTGGACTGGGTAGTGGTTCAAAATTTAAGCTTATGCTATATCTATTTGTTGATGTTTCGCGGTTATATCTATGCACTTTATTTTATTCCAAAATTACATCAAACCTAATAAGCCATGCAATAAACTTAACATTTAGGAGCAAAAATTATGAGAGCATACCGTATAGGACAAACCTAACAGTTAAAAATAAAAACCTAATACTTTTTCACCAGGCTTCTATTAATCACAAGGACTAATCAGTGATCAAACGTGTAGTGAAAGATAAATTCATACCACAATTCCAAAATCTAACAAAATTCAATTATGTTGGTAAACTAAAATCCTACAAGAGTATAAGAGGCTGAATTGAGATGGACCATTATACTGCAACATTAAAAAAATAGAAAAAGAGGCATCTTTACATACATGGTAGGAAAAAGCTTTTTATTCTATGATTGTTGTTTTATAGGGGAACACACTTATGTTTCGAAAACACAGGTAATTGAAACACAACAGTAAGAGCACAAACACAGTGAAAGTGATTTAAATATTACATATATGTTAACATCTTCTGCAGAAGAGGCCAACATACAGTTATGCGATATTCAGCCCTCTCCCATCGAAGCAACCCCAGCTGTATGCAATGCTAACTCCAGTAAGGAAATTGGACCCCAGAATTTCCCATTGTCTAATTAGAAGCAAGAGATCTGCTGATCCTTAGCCAGAGTTGGGAAAGTCGTCTTCGCCTTTGCCCATGAAAGGTTTGAGGTTCAGCCATTGGTTTGCGTACCTGAGTCATACTTTGCCTTTATCAAGAGAACCAACAGAGCAGCAATAAAAAGTAAACTGTATTTTGTTGTCTTAGGTTGATTAAAAAAGACTGTCTTTTATATCTGAGATAATGAAAGACACTGTGGGTTAAAAAAAAATCAATTTCCAAGAAAATATCTTTTTCTTTCTTTCCATTTAAAATCTAAAATTCCATTTGTTGGATACAAAGCTGTCAAATTTGATTTTCGGAAGCATCCTCATCATTAATGGACTCCTCTTCCTGTTTTTAAAGGGTGACTGCTAGTGTCAAAACACAAGTTTTTTAGGCACCTCCCATGAGAATTCATTTCTTCCAAAGTGACCATAACATGCAGTCTTCTGATAAATGGGCTTTTTTAGGTCCAAATCCCTGTGTGTATAATAAAAAGAAGAGAATAATTTTTCACATTTAAGATACTTCATGATTACAAACATTAAAATCCTGATCTTGATGTCCATTTCATGCCCCTTAGTCAAGCATGCATACTGTGGAGATGCAAGCATACCAGTGAACATGTCGAATGGAGAACTATAAAAATGATAACAAAACTTAAATGTGAAGTACTTTAGGGCTACAGAAAAAGTTCTTATTATTGAGAACTATTAATTTTAACAGAAAAGATTAAATAACCTTCAATTCCTTTTTTAAAACAAAACATATCTTTCTTCACAGCAAAGTAACCTAAAATTCTCAGAATAAATTTTTTTTTTTTTATTTGAATTCCACATACGATATAAGGCCAAATGCTGAAATGATATGCTTCATATGGAACTTGAAAAGGACATCTGTTATCTTAAAAGATATGGCACACTGATAAATCCATTAAAAGTATCAACTGTGAAGACTGACAGAATGAGAGAAAGTCTCTTTTGTACTGCATGGAACAATCCCATGCCAGTTCAAGAGGCTGACTCTTATACTGTAACATCTAATGGCTTGCAAGAAGTCATTTCTAGGATGTGATCACCAAGATATTTTTCTTTGTGTGTGTTTCCATACCTGACAATGACTCCAGGCCGAAGATCAAAGTTTTTGTTCACAATATCCAGCAGCTCTTTCTCTGTTTTTCTGGAAGTTCCGTAAGTGAACAGTGAAATGGACAGTGGATGAGCTACCCCAATGGCATAAGAAACCTATGGCAAAAAAGACACCATAGTTAGCAAATAGACTTGGCACCTCAGTGGGCAACAGTATGCAACAGAACAAAGCATTCATTCATGAACGATCTTAGGAAAACTAAGGCCTCTCCTTCACTTCCCATATTTGCACAATCTGTATTTGCAGAAAAAAAGAGAAAACTTTGAAAATGCAGAGGTTTCTGGCTAACTTTCTTCCCCATTACCCAGTCACCCCATCACATTTCCATGATAAGTGTCAGAGAGTTGAGGGCTCCATAAATGTCCAGAAAAACAGACAATAAAATTAAAGCCAAATGAAAAGTCCCAGCTTCACGGGGCTGATAGACCATTAGTGACATCACAGCAGTCTTGAACCAGGCACATCAAGGTCTTACTTTCTTCAACTCCAAGCCATCACCAAGGCTATTTCTACTACAGTGTCTCATAAAATGTGTATTCAAGTTAAAGCTGAAAAGGAAAAATCCTTTTGAGAAAAGTAACATTCATAGCAAACCATACCTGAACCAGAACACGGCGACAGAGCCCAGCTTTCACAAGAGACTTGGCCACCCAACGTGCTGCGTACGCAGCTGATCGGTCCACCTTCGTATAGTCTTTGCCAGAAAAGGCACCACCTCCATGGGCTCCCCAGCCACCGTAAGTATCCACAATGATCTTTCGACCAGTAACACCAGCATCACCCTGAATCAGCAAAAGAGTTTGTCCATTTTACAATTCATTTTCTTATAAGTCTTAAAGAAGGTTATGCATCCTTCAGAAGACTACAACAATGCGCAAGTTCATCACATACGGATTGCTGTGGGGTAGAGGAAGGAATGAACTTGTCTCGCTGAGGTACAACAGTGGCTACAAATGTTCTTTAAAGCCAGATCTGTAAGACAAGCCATTCAGGAATTGAGAACTGTAATCAAGCAAACAGGTTTACACCCAGATAGCTAGAGCATGCACTGCCTGGTTCAAAAGTAAATATTGCAGACAATATGGGAACTGTGGTTTAGAAGTGATGGATCTACCACTTCCAAGCTGAATACAGAATATTGCTAACAAATGACATGCCATAGGGGAACTACTGACAGTTTTTAAACTGGTAAAAAAAATAAAAACCAGGCTTTCATATCTTTTGGTCAAAATATGAAGTTTTGTGAATATTACATAGTAGATGTCATTTTTGTATTTATAATTGAAAGGTACGGCAGTGCTACCTTACACATCATTACATGGAGGCAAGCAGACAACACTTCCAGTGCAGCATCATTACAGAGACTGTCATACAAATGTATACTAAAAATTACATTTTCAACCCCCAAAAAATTATAGTCTAATTTAAATTATACACAACAGGTACGTTGTTGTAATTAATTTGTTGTAATTACCTATAACTGGCATAGGTATTTATAGGTAATTGACTAATAGGTTATAGGTAATTGAGAAACAAGGATTACTTCTTTCTAAGAACAGATACTTATAGATGTATATTCTAAAATATTAATAAGAAATTGCAGATAACCTTCCAGCTGCCTACACAGCTATACTGATTGCTCCTCACAAGTACTCGATATTTCCATTTGATCTTAGTTAGCTGCTCAGTACCTGACTAATTGTCTGACCCCTGCAACTTACTAAATGCTTAAGCTTTCCAGTTTGAATGGAAACATGGTCAAATTTGAAATTCCACCACCTGTGCAGGTAGGTTTTAAATTCTTTGTCTACAGGATATCATGTCGGTAAAATTCAACCGCTGGAATGTTTGCATGGCAAACACAAGTGGAGAGTCAAAGTTTTTGTTAAAAAGACTGTGCGTGTACACAGAAGAAAACCTTTGGCACTGTTTGTTCCATCCCGCTAGGAAAGCAGCAAGAGGTAAATCTGAACTGCAGCTGGGTGAGCTTGTCTAAAGGATCCTGTCCTCCTGGGGTTCTTGTGCTTGACGCAAATTTAATTTCTGACGGCACAGACAGTTGCAATGAGAACACCTTGTGTGCCATCATGACTTGACTGCAGAACCGAGTGAGAGGAAGAGAAATGGACAGTTGAAAGGAAAAAAGGCCAACCCCACCCTCGTTTTAAAAGGTGCTGAAAGAGCACCAATGCATTTGCGAAGCGCTGTAATATCCTCACAGTACCAGTGGGTGTTGCTGTTGGGAAAACGGTGACAGCAGCAAAATTAGTAATTTTGCCATCGTCAGAATTCAAGGTACCACTGTGCTCATAAACATAAAGTGAAAATCCCAAGTGAAATACATGTGTCTTCCTTAGATGAACTGAGCTGGAGAGGAAGACATCTTCTATAGCTATCATTGTTATAAATAAAACTGAGTAATACTCATGAAAAGTAATAAGAAAGTCGAAGATGTAAAAGACAAGGAAAAAAATAGTCATTTTCTGGTTGCCACAATGTTATTGTAAATTGCACAAGTGATGACAGCAGTCGTAAGGCCATGGACACACAGGCAGATTGACCCATACTAAGTAAACTTGTCCCAGGTTTAAAAAGCTGCAAACATTCACTGCAATGTGCCTGTGTTTGTATGTGCAAACATAAGCAATACAGAGTAGACAAAGCAAAATGAGTAGAAAAGGTATTCCTGGTTGGTTTACCATATGTAATTATATGACATTTTTAAACGCATGCAGTTCAATCCATGCCTGAAAATTTTCATATGTGTAGCCTTCTTTTTGTATGTTCATTTGCTTCAAGTTACAGCTCAAGTGTGCCTCTCCATTTGCCCATAGCCTAGCATGTCAATGATACACAAAGTTGCAGTGATATAACCAATGCAATTACACAAAAATAAATTTTTTGTATAATCATTACTATAATTATTAATCTCAACATCCTCCTACCTGTTCCATGGCACTAATGTAAAAAAGACACAACACCTTAGAAATAATTCTGGAACATTTCAGTAAATGAATGAACTTGAACAGCAAAGGAAAAAAACTATGTCTACTTGGATTTGTTGTAAAATTGGAACTTATTTCAGGAAGGAGCTTTGAAATTTTGCTGTGATAGTTCTAAAATGAACTGAAGACTAAAACATTGGAAATGGTTAATGTGTTTTCAAAAACTAAATCTCAGAAGTCCTGATCCTACAGAGAGTGGAAGTTCTGCCTGACTTCTATGAGTGTAGGATCAAATTATAAATCCCAGCTTCTGCATTGGCTAGATAAAGCAAAAGCAACATTTATTTTCACACCAGGAAAAGCCTGACAGGGGCTAATTTTCTCAACAGATTAACACCTTCAGGTCTCATTGGTGTCAGGCAGAACAGTGCGAGCTATACAGATCTGAAAATCAGGTTCACTGTAAAAGAAGTAAACCTTCTCTTGTCCATGCCTCTGTAAGGAGTGCTTTCCATGAGAAAGGACTGTGTGTCTCACCCAGTGCTGGAGTTGAGAGGGTCTGAGGAAACCTAGAGCTGGGCTGTACATTCCACATGCAATGTCTGATTCAGCTCAACTTGCCTGCTTAGTCACAACACGTGTATGATATAACCATGCCCTCAAAGGGTACTTTGGCAGACAGCACATGAAACCCTGAGTGCTTCTCCCACATACAACTTCCATGAAGCAGCTTGCTTCTTACACCCTAGGGCAGACATGCCAGAAAGCTGAGCATTTATTTTAAGACACATACCCAATGACAAAGACAAGCTAATAAAAGCACCAAAATAATACAGCACAAACCTGAGGCCCTCCAATAACAAAACGTCCACTAGGCTGAAGGTGATAAATAGTTTTCTCATCCAAGTATTTTGCAGGAACAACAGCTTGAATCACACGATCCTTCAGGGTTTTGCGCATACTCTCCAGTGAAATGGTTTCATCATGCTGCACAGATATCACAATGGTGTGAACACGCACCGGGATGACTGCTCCGTTCTCCTGGATGTACTGAACTGTGACCTGAGTAGAACAGGGACAAGGAGGAAGCGAAAAACAAAGTTGCTATAAAACTTATTACCGGTCTACATCAAATGTTCTGCTATGCTATTGCAAGAGCAAAATGTCAATGCTGATTTCATAATGGTCACTGCTCACTTTGTTGCTAAGGTATAAGAAGTTAAGCCTATTTTCACATTCTTCATTTTTGCTGTGCTGAGGAAAAAAAATAGAAAGACTCAATACGGACAATCGGATTTTCTATGAAGTTGTCCAAATGTGTCTTTTGGTTGGAATTCCCAGTGAATCTCTCAAGCCTCTGAAATTTATGTTCTCAGTGCATCTTCAAAAAGGCCAGCCCGAATCCCTAAATAACAATCAATCTTTTGGATCTCCTGTCACTTTTTCAATGAGCACAGACCACTTAGGTCTGAAGGGTTAAATGTTTCTTCACTGGTAGGTGTTTAAGTGCTCCTATCACTCTGATACAGGTTAACCATTTTCCAACAGTCAAGGAAACAGTATTATAAGCAGTGGAGATGCTATATCTGCTACTTGTAGGTTATCCTGATACTCTGAACACCATCAATTGCTGTTTTAAAAAATATCTAAGATTTCTGGAAAGAAAAAGTTTTAGTTTTCAATGATCTGGACTACCCATAGCAGTATTTACCTGCGTCTTAGAGTCAGGTCTCAGCCAAGGAAGTTCTCCATTACGCCTCAGCTCTGCTAACTTGGCATTCAGTTTATGAGCAAGAATAATAGTTAGAGGCATACATTCTTCTGTCTCATCTGTTGCATAACCAAACATCAAACCCTACAGGAGGAGAAGATACACTTCAATCACTGTTAAAAGCACCACAACCAAAGGCAACAAGATTTCATCTGAAGCAAAGAGTAAACAGTAACCTCTGGCTTACTTTCTACTGTTGTATGTTACAGTGCAAGAAACCTAAACTCAGGTCAGGCTCCAACATGTTACAGTGTAATGAGAAACAAACCACGTTCCTAGAATTTTTCACTGAAAGCCTGAAGGTTTACATGTTGAGCAGGAAACCTGGGATAAAAAGAAGTTTCTGTGAAAAAATGTGTTTTTTTCACAGAAAAAAAATATCTGTTGGAGCAAAACTATTTCAGGACTATTCTGTCATAGGAAAGGTGTTATCATTAGCCTGGAAAGGTTGTAGAGGCTTTTATATATGAATACAGACACGCTTATACTGCAGCTCGCATCTGAAATTTCAGTGGAATGGGAAGCGAGTACTCCATGAGACATACCAAGCAACAGTTTAAGGCACCTGCCTCAGATTTTCAATGCCACATGCTTCTTGTGACAGCTTCTACTCTTATTCAGTCATGTTCCCTGCACCAGATTATCATTTGTTAAACAGACTTAGCAGCATTTTCTTTCTCCTCATCCAGTGTATGTTATGATTAAAAAAAAGAAAAAAGACAGGAAGGTACTTTGATACAATGGGAAGGGCGGCATCAAAGTGCCAAACAAAGTCAGATATCTTTTCATCTTATGCAGTTTTATGTCCCCATGACAGCATAAAAGCATTTTAATTTAGTCCTCAAGGGTTTTTTTGAACAATATTAGCTTTGCTCCTGGACTCTGATATCTCCGCTTATGGTTCTCAACAGCATTGTTATAAACTAGATATTACCACTAATGATAACTACTGTAAATGTTAAACTCACTCATACTGGCATCAGTCAGATTATGGTGTTTTTATGTTAGCATCTTTCCCTTGGGAACATACCATAATTACCTACATGTGTTATTTAGCTATAGAAATGCAGCTTGGACAGCCTTAATTATGTGGAACACCTATTAAAATAGCTGCCTCTGGGAAATAAGTGAGAATTAAAAGTACTCTGGGGTATTGGCCTTCATTCTACTAATGCTGAAGATAGCTGAAACACTGCCTAATTTTTTGCTGTGTAAAATCTCGAGAGTTCCGTGAAAGTGGAAAGATCCTTTGTTTATTCCATCTTACAAGACAGGTCTGGCTGCAAGATGAATGGTCTAATGAATCTGAAGCTACTCAAGAAAAACATGAAATACATAAGCAAAAAACCTTTCCTAAGTTCTAGGGACACATCCTCAGCTACTACAAACTGCCAGAGCTCTCCTGACTTGCATGGAATGTTATAACAAACACTGGGCAAAAGTTTGCCCTCAAAGGACTTCCAACTGTCTTAACAAAATACGTTTTTATTCTGGGTAGCCCAAGAGGGAAGTATGGAAATCTTCACATGGGTTTTGATTTAGAGAATAGGGCAATAAGCTGGGGTAAATTTTTTCCATTCAAAAAGCTTTGACATTTTAGATGTGATGTTATGTCTACCTGATCTCCAGCACCAACATCCTCTTCATTCCTGTGTAGATGAACACCTTGGGCAATATCAGGTGACTGCTGTTCCAGTGCCACTAAAACATTACAAGTCTTGTAGTCAAAGCCTATTTGGAAAAAACCAGCAGCGGTGAATTAGCTTTTCTGTCACAATTAAATAAAGTAACACGGAACCATATGACAAAATTTTCATTCTGAAAGATACTGTGTTCAGAACTCAAAACTTAACTGCTATTTTTAGTTAAATTTTTTGTTGATACAACACTTGAAACTCTTTTGGGGAGGGGTGGGGTATATAGGGCTGTCTTTATTGCTTATTACTGCTTGTTTTCTCTTGCAGTGGCACCCTGCACCAAGCCAATTCAGATTATGAATTGTTAACTGCAGCAAACTAGTCAGAAAAGTAAATAATGAGCCTCTCTCAAATAAATAGTATTAAAAATCTCTATGTAAATTTCTAGGAGCTGATGTTTTCAGCAACCAAAGGCTCTGCTCTCTGATACATTTTTTGCAATACATGTAAAACAATGTCTGTACCTAAATCTCTCATGGGAGTTTGTGCGAGAGCCACAAACAGAGAAAAAAGCAGATTCAAGTCTCACAGCAAATCTGGAAGTGGGAATTTACTTTACATTACTTTCAAAGAACAAAAGGAAGATTTTAAAAAGAAACTGAAAGACTTACAGAAGATTGTGGCAAAATTTTCCACCTGTTCCTAGGTATAATAATAGCAACTTGCTTCTCTCCAACCTTTCCTAGAACTGTAGCTACTGGCAGCTGCTGACCAAACTCATGTTCAGCCAGTACAACATACATACACGTCCATATGCATATGATCCACTTGAAGAATGCTCTTCACCCTCTTTTACGTAGGCTATGTAGAGAAGAAAAGTTATATTTCTGTGTGCAATTGGTTTTTTTAGCTTTTTGTTTTACTTTTGCATAGAAAATGCTTTTTTACTGGGTCACTGCATCTCCCCTTATCATTTTCGGCAGTTAGGATAAAAAGGAGATTTATGACCTACTAGATTTGCCAGTGTTTTCTGAAAGCACTGCTGTTAGTTGATGGTGGAGGTAACCTGCAGATGTGCCGGTATAATATTCTCCCACCACAATGTCCCTGTAAATTCAATAGCAACTAAAGGACTGCAGGAAACAACTTTTCTTAACCAAAAGCTCGTGAAAGATACACTTCACTGTAAAAGTCAACTTGGAATGTTTGTAATGTATAAACAGAGACATTGCAAATCACAAAGTGAAATGTGCCTGGTATATAAAGCATTTTGTCTTTCTTATCATTTGTATACTATACAAATTGTATTTGGGCTGCACACTCCGCAGGATAGGAGGAGTTGCTCAGACCTAACAGAGCACCTTGCACAGTGAGAACCTGCTTTACATCTTCTGTAGATGCTACTACAGTACAAATATATACGGGTACAACAAAATGAACTAGATTTCTTCTTCCCTCTCTTTTCCACCAAGGTGCATCAATTGGCTTGCCAAATAAATAACCAAGATCCAAGTTCTCACAGGTTTGGAGGAGTGGGTAGATTCTGTGGCTCAAGTTGCAGTTAACTATTCTGGCCTAATACCACAGTTCAAAGTATATTCTGCCTACTCCCTTTCAGTTTTAACTAATATATGATGGTTTTTCTACTTACTGGGATAAAGCCAGAAAGTGTATCACGTAGCACCATGTAAGCAGCATTCACACAGGATATTCAGTTTTTATCAGGCTTACTAAAGCCCATCTATGGAAATGGTGACAGACCTGTTTTGCAGTTGCCTATTGCTTGCTCCTCAAGGATTTCATGAGTTTTTCCACCAACCTTTAGCTGAATCATCATAGCCAATATGTCTAATTGCATCTCGGACAACTCGTTGATAATCCACAATAGCACGAGATGTGATCTCCCCACAAAGCAACACCATTCCTGTCTTACATACTGTCTCTGAAAAGAGAGATGAAAACAGGATTACAACAGCAGAATAACCCGCCCCACTGAGACAAATAACTATGTTTGTGATGTTGGTGATTTTACCCAGATTTATACCAGATTTTACCCAGATTATACCCAGATGTACTGGCTATATACAGAGAAAATCCTTTCTTCCTATATTTTTAGCATTATTAGCCTCTTCTACAAGAAATTCTTGCCATATTCACCATAGTCTGAAAGTAAGGAAAAGGCTACTATGTACAATTTACAAATGGGAAATTCAAAACACTGAGCATGATTCAGTGATATGCACAGACTTTAGGGAAACAGAAAATTAAGTTGTGATTTCTAAATCCACTTAATTCTTAATCCACTACCGTACATACTGAGGATGAATAAAACTCATCAGTGATCAACTATTTTGAAAACTTGTCTCCAGTCCCAGGATGAACAATCTGAAGACGGACTTTAGTTACATAATACATGAACCTGAGAGTTGATGGTACAACTCTTTCTGAAGAGATTTCAAAAAACAAGCAGTTATGGGGACTTGGACTGAAAAAATAGTACTTTATTAAATATAGTAAATTAACTTTTCAGCAAAACATTCAAATAGTCTTTCAAAAATCCACTGTAACGAAGCAAAATCCGTTTCTCCCAGGAAAATTCAGTCCACACACAAAATTAACTATCCTACCCTTCTACAGCCTGCTTAGGTTTCAGCCTTTATAAAAACTTTTACTGTTTCTTCCCATCTCTCCTTCTCTTGAAGACTAATTCTGCAAGTTTCTGAGAGTAAAATGAGTTACCAAATGATAGCATCGAGGTCTTTGCAAAGATCATAAAAAAAAAGAATGGTGACTGGGTGATGACTTAAAGCAGCAAACAACTCACCGCAAGCAACCTTGGCATTCGGGTCCTGTTTGAGATGGGCGTCTAGTACAGCATCGCTGATTTGATCACAGATTTTATCTGCAAGACATCAAAGTTGTGATTCAAAACCATAGCACTCTATACAAAACATGGACTGTTTGCATCACTTTGAATAGGTAGGCATTTCAGCAAGGAAATATTTTATGGCTTATTACTGGAGTATTTAAGCAAGCTAAATAGAAAGACATGAAACATCCTGCCAGCAAAGTCAGTAGACACAATGGGGAATTTACTTACTGTTGTAAACTAACGGTGACTACAACTTTACCTGTAGTTTTTTCTGCACTTCAGTGTGAAACAAGTATGTTACACATAGAATTACCTGGCAGGCTAAGAGGCTTTACTCCCAGCCTTCTCCTTCCCTAACACCACAAGCCAACGCAGCATGCGCTCCACATCAGAAGTATTCTAACAAGAAGGTGATACTCCACCTACAACTTCCATCTCTCCAACAGAAAGCTAGAATGAACCTGACCAACACAGCTGGTAAAGCCTGAGAAAGCATTTAGATTAATACAGATAATGCACAGCACAGAGTCAAGAGCCCGTTTTGGGTTTGCTACTTCTCACCTCTGCCTACCATCCAGCAGTGCCATCTCCTAATAATCCCTGCAACCCACCTAAGGCAAGGGATCGAGCAGCACACACAGAAGCAAGAAGGAGTTACCAACCAAAGTTTACCTGAGGTAAATCTTGAGTATATCTTCAGTTACATCCCAAATACAAAGGTTTCAGCTCAGGCTTATCATAATGATCTTTTCTCATTTTCTTTCTTTCTTTCTTTTCTTACCTTTTTAATGAATAATGAATCTTAATCAAATAATGTAGCTAATCTGATGAAAACAGAAGGGCAGCACCCATAACAATGCCTTCCACACAAAAATGGTAAATTTTCTCATACATTTTATTTTTATGGGTCTGAAAAAAAAAGTCTAGTATTGCATACTATGTTTAGGTGTTGCCATAACATGCTGTGTGGCAAAATAATCTCCTGCCTTGCCATTTGCAACACAATCTGTTGGAAAGCAAAGTTTTGCAAGAGTATGTAATTAGAGCCTTTTAATACATTTAATGTCAAGTCAAAATAAATTCTTGTTTATTTTCATGAGGAAGGTGTCCATTTATCTAAAAAGGAAAAATCAAAGACTAGAGAATTAGTGTGATTCTGACACTCTTACCTCCCATGTTAACCACTTCAACACAAAAAGAACAAACACAAAAGACAATTACCAGATGTCGGCTGCATTGGAACTTTCAGCCTTGCAAGAACTGTACATGGATTACTAAATTTAGGACAATTATTACCAAAACCAGGAATCAGACTCCATTCTTGCAATTTATTTAGAATTCTAAATGAACCTTGTTTAACAAGACTGGGACAAAGGTGGCAGGAGCGATTAAAATGTTTCTCTGCTTGCTCTTTTCAAAGTTTCCATTTTCATAAGGAAATATAGGCATATTTTCAAGCATAAAAGCAAAAATTATTGATGAAAATATGTAATTTTTTATTACCTGGGTGGGACAACAGAGCAACTAGGATAAGACGACCTTCTTAGTGCAGGTCCAATGCCCTGCAGTAAACTCCTAGTGATTGGAACTGCTTTGTAGTCTTTTTTTTTTTCACCACCCAGAGTTTCTATGCCAGGAATAACCTTTATTAGGTTCTTGCTCCACATGAAGCACGTCTCACTTGCATTAGATGCCAGTGTCCCATGTTTGTGTACGTTCCCTGTATGGCACATACAGGGATGTTATATGCATTCTTTCCAAAACATGTAAGAAGAGCACAGGCGACTAATGACCAATTCATTCCCATTTCTCTTCTTGTCACCTATTCTGGTACAAAGAACCTTATGTTGGTGTTGCATGCTGTGGTTGAAATTAATTTATGAACTAAAACTTTCATTAAATGTCTCAAGGGAGCATTAGTCATAGTAGGCAGTGAAAGCAGCAAGTGAAGATTTAACAGGATGTTGGTTTGGTTGGTCTCTTTCCATTAACTGTATCATTAGTATCTACAGTATTTCATGGATATTGGTAGACAGAAAAGCAGCTCTTTTGCTTCCCTCTCAGAGAAGTAACACATTCAGAGAAGCAAACATTCATGATCAAAAAGCATAGTCCATATTTACGGAAGGGGAAACTTTGTCTTACAAAACTGTTACTCTGAAAAGATCATGATAGAAAACCAGAGGAACAGTCGTCCATAGAAATGAAAATATCTCCATACAATAGTATTAGTGGCATTGCTACAAAAATACGAAATTTTGGCAGTGGTATTCCGAAGATGACATTCAGAAGCTGCGGGAAGGTTTAAGACAGACTGAGAAGAATGCCCCCAAATCAGAAAAGTCTGTCTTACAGGATGAAATCAATCCAACTCAATCAAGTTTTGAAAAGCTGAAGGAAAGGCAACCTACCAGAGGAAATCCTTATAGGCATTGGGATCGCAGTCTCTAAGAACCTAAAAATAATATGCTGAGGGACAAGTTTTTGTGAGATGGACAATAATGTAACTACAGTTGATAGATGGAAATCAGAGAGACAGATTCAAAAAGGAAAATCTTAAAAGGGTGAGACCCATTGAAACCATTCATCTAGAGGTGTGCAGGATTCCTTGTTCCTTCAAATCTCTAGA
>VXAK01023568.1:11740-70141 GCA_013399435.1 Arenaria interpres
TGGATATCAGGAAGAATTTCTTCACTGAAAGGGTTATCAAGCATTGGAAGAGGCTGCCCAGGGAAGTGATGGAGTCACCATCCCTGGAGGGATTTAATAGACAGGTAGACATGGTGCTGAGGGACATGGTTTAGTGGTGGACTCGGCAGTGCTGGGTTAATGGTTGGACTAGGTATTCTTAAAGGTCTCTTCCAACCAAAATGATTTTGTGATTCTATTCTATGATTTTATGGGTCTAGGCAAGGTAGGTAGGGTGGATCTTTATTACAGACTCACAGCAGCACGTATCACACCCTTGCCACTACTGTGAGGAAATCTTTGGTGATTCAGAGCAAGGGGTCTTGGATGACTTTGTGTTGTGATAACCTGCTGTTTGAAGAAGGGGTTCATCCTCCCTTGCCACTGTGCTGAGCAAACAGGTTGGTACAGAAGGGGAGGACTTTGCTTCCCTTGAGACTAGAAACCAGCCTTTGCCTCCACTGCAAAGGAGCCCCTCTCTTCGGAAGCTCAGACTTTTTGGGTAGGAGCATCAAGCTTTCTTCTAGGCAGGTACTCCCTGTCCCAACACTGGAATGACCCCTTTGAAGAGGCCCTACTTTTAATCTCATGACAGAGTGATGGGGCAGTGGTAGTGGTACTGGGAGAGACAATTTAGAAAGAAAGAGGGAGAAAATGACCCAACTTACAACGTTCATAAAGCATTCAGGGTTGCGAGTCCTCCTGTACTGGCTGTTGTCTGAATTCAGAGAGGGTGGTGCCGTGAATCCTGCTGAAAAAGCGATTCCATGGGTGCAGAGCAGCACGAGGAGGCACCACATCTTGGGGCTGTGTGAAAAAACACGTTCGGGGGTGTTTGTGTTAGGAAGAGGGTGATGTGGCATTCCACAGGAAGACCCAAGTGGCGTTGAATTCCATGGGAAGACCCAAATGCAGAGTCTCCTGAAAGTTGCCCAAGGTCTGTTCCCCAAGGAGCTGCCAGGATAAGCCCCTGTGTGAGGAGGGACCATCTACAGGTCTCCTGTTTAAGGAGTGAGTCCAAGGCTCCAGGAGGATGTGGAAGCTACCTGGAAGAATGAGCTTTCTGCAGTCTATCCAATTGGTGCCCTGCTTTTCGGCTGTAGCCACCTTTGTAACCAGCAAACAAACAGGTCACAAAACCACAGTGTATTATCTGGCATATCATGGGAAAGATTTTCAAGATTTGGAGAGCCGGGGACACAGAGCCAAAGGATTTGTTTTCTCTGAACTTCTTCATGAGGGAATATTGTGGTTTAGGCCCAGCCAGCAACTAAGCACCATACAGCTGCTCGCTCCTTCCCTGCCCTGGGTGGGATAGGGGAGGGAATGGGGAGAGTAAAATGAGAAAACTCGTGGGTTGAGATAAAGATGGTTTAAGAAGTAAAGCAAAAGCCTTGTACGCAAGCAAAGCAAAACAAGGAATTAATTCCCTGCTTCCCCCAGGAAAACTGGGCTCCATCATACCTAATGGTGACTTAGGAAGACAAACACCATCACTCCAAATGTCCCCCCCCCACTTCCTTCTTCTTCCCCCAGCTTTATATACTGAGCATGACGAGATATGGAATATCCCTTTGGTCAGCTGGCATCAGCTATCCCAGCTGTGTCCTCTCCTGGCTCCTTGTCCCCTCCCAGCCTATCTCTGGTGGGGTGGTGTGAGGAGCAGAAAATGCCTCAACTGCTCAGCAACAACCCAAAACACCAGTGCACCATCATCATCACTTTCATCCCAAATCCACACATGACACTGTACCAGCTACCAGTAAAAAAGTCAACTCTATCCCAGCTGAAACCACGACAGGGAAGGAGTTCTCAATTCTTTTCAATTTTTGATTAAATCTGTCACACCCCTTGAGTCATTAGAACATTTGGATTAAACAAAAACTGGGATATACCCTTGATTTTAATTTTGGCATCCAAACTCACTCTAGTCCATCCACTTTGGAGGAGAACACTTCCATTCTTCTGTCAACAGAAGAGCAATCCTCCCACCTGTGTGCACTCTCTCACGAAGTCTTAGCTGAAGGAGCCTTGATCAGCAATCTAATCCTTTGATGCAATGAAGTACCACCAAAGAGCCGCATTTACCATGGCAAACTGGAATTAACTGAAATATTTAACTAAAAAATCTAAAAAAAAAAGTAGAGGAAGAGACCTGAAAGATACATTCAGAAAGCCATTTCTGAAGACTTTTGATATTTAAGGGAAATAAGCTTTAAACCTTCTAGAAATTAATCAGTGTGCTCTTGAGAAGGTTGTAATATTTTTTTCTCACATTGTAAATGAGACAGAAAGGCACCGGGGCAATTTGCATGGTTGGCAGATGTCAGAGTCTCCGGGTTAACTTACAAGGAGAGCTTAAATGCATTTGGAACTATGAGAGCAAAATACCCAATCCACGCACACGTCTTCAATAGCGAGATTTTCAGGCATCCACAGTGACATCCTCAGAGAATAAAAACCAACAAGTAGAGCAAAATGAAATCATCAGTTACTCCTGTTTCCCACTTGCATGGGTCAAAGGCTTCTTCCCTTCCTCAACTTCAGAAGATGCCCTTTGATGCCCAGCATGAGGCTTGCAGACCAGAAAGGATGCAGGTTGTCTACTCCGGCAACCAACTGCACAAAAGCAAGACCAAGCATCTTTATGGAGATGGGTAACAGAGAAAAAGACCATGAACACGTTTGTAGAAGCATCTTACCTCTGCTTTTACTGCCTTTTTTGTGTCTTCTGCTGCAGGTCCTGGTCCGTCTCCACCAGCAGAAACCTTTGCCGATAAAAGGAACTAAAAATTCCCTTAGGAGGAGCAGCAGAGTGCTGTGCGGTGCCTACACCTATGGGAGAGCACAGTTAATTGCTCATTTGGCAGTACTTTGGGAAGGGAGTTACTTTATGATAAACAGCGCTGTTGCATGACTTTCTGAAAGAGGGAATTGCACCACGGAGCAGGAGAGGCAGGGAGGCGTCTCACCTGTGGTTAGGACATTTATCTGGGACCTTGGGGGATTCTTGCCCCCTGGGGCTGTAACAGATCATGATGCCTGTCTCGAGGAGTGCCGTGGCCACGTTATTTGGGGATGAAGAGGAGGAAAAGTCCCGCTTTTCTCAACACTTCCCACCTCTGGAGGAGGTCTCCACTGCCGTGGCTCGTGCAGAAGCTGGCACTATCGCTTGTTTTCTAAGCTGCTGTTTGCAGATTGCTTTGGGACAATTCTCCTTTGCTAGATAATCTCAGCATAAAAATGAAAGCGATTTGAAAGGTGTGGGAAAAAAAGTCCTTTTCTTCCCATGAAAAGACCACTTTGCTCTGAATTAGCCTGGGATTCTTAGGATCGAATTAAGTTTGGAAACATTGTGTAAACTTTGACTCATAGAAAATGCTAATAAGGTTTCTTGCATCTTCCAAGCCATTTCCACAAATCCTGTGAAAACATGGTATGTTTGGAAACCTCTGCCTAGCTGCTGAATTCACTGAGGCTCGGTCCCTGCTGAAAGGGGCCTCAGACAGCAAATTCCCTGGAATGTGGGTGCCAACCATCTGCTGTCCTGTATGGGAAAAGGGATGGAAGCCCTTGTTAGTAAACAGAATCTGGGAGTCACCGCAGACACAATTCTGCTTTATAAAGTAGAGGGCAGTTTGTGGAAAAGCCAAGTGATTTCTCAGTGAAAAGCACTACAGCTCAGCAAGGCTGATACTCCCTCCCTGCCCCGAGAGATATAAAAGTCTTTTCTCTGCTTTATTCCCAGCTAACACCATATGACATTTTTTTTTGTTGCTGTTTTATAGAATTATCACCCTGGAATGATCTGCAACATTTTACCTAGTTTCACCTCACGCCAGCATGTGGGGTGTACGATATTATTTCTGATATTGTCAGCAGGAGTTGAGTGAAGGGCAAAAAATAGGTAAGCTCACTCAAATAGGGAAAAGAGAGGATGAAAGTCATGCATATAAAAAAGAGCATGGGAAAAGCCTAAAAGGTGTACAGAAATTTCCCAGAACATACTGTCCTTACTTAGAGAATCATAGCAGCTGAGATAGTAAGTGTCCTGTTTTGAAAATGCTGGAGAAAAATGCTGATGCCCAGGTGGTCTGGACGTGGCATGAGGCCCCCAAGTGTGTCTTAGCCCCCAGCATCTGCCAACGCTCTCTTAAGTCTCCCCGAGGTGTCCCGGGCCTCTGAGCACACCCCTGATGATCCTCAGGCTTGGAGGGGGGCACAAAGGGGAATATGTGTGTTCCTTTCTCCTTTGCAAATGCTGTAAGATACAAAAATAGTGTTCATTTAAAGAAATGCTCTGTACAGGCTCGTCCTTTTGTCTTGGAACTTCTTCCCAGGTACTTTTGTGGTTCTCATCAATTTTCTCCCTGCGTTTGCTGGGTGATTGATTACCTGCATCTGCATTACAGGTGACTGTTTAGGCGGGTGCGCATGGGAAAGGATCTCGCTGCTTATCAGATGTTTTCATCTCTTGAGGCATCACCCAGTCACCCTGCTACTATTTTACCCATTTACCATTTACCCATTTTAAATTAAGAATTACCATACGGGATAACACCGATTGTGAAAACGCACAGGTGTGTCAGCATGTTTGCGCCAACGTACAGCCCCCCTGACTCTTGCAGGGCTGTTGTCCTACACACGGGGCAGTTCCAAAACCTGTGCCCGTGAACCGGTTGTGGGGAACCTCTCGGGGAGGTCAGGATGGGTCTGTACCAACCATGAGCTCCTGGAGCTCAGCCACAGCATGGGCCGTCACAGAAGTAACCCAGTAGCGACCATACGCTGCCCTGAAGTTTAATTTATATTTTGTTTAAATAGAAATGAGTTGCCCTTATTCTTTCTCTGAGGAAGGCCCTTCTGGCAAACTCTTAGCTCATTTCTGGCTCAGATGAAGCTTTTGAAGTGTGGTTAAATTGTTTCAGGAGGTAAGAGTCTGAGTAGGTGACAGTTTGCCCGTGCATTGAGTCCTGGCACCTTTTGGAGAAAAAAAAGACTTATTCAACAAAAAAAGATTAAAATTTTCAGGATCCAAGTCCTCATTTATAAGCACGGTAAAGAACGCTAGAGCTGTATGTGGAGCAGAAGGGGACATGTGGATACATAAATTTGCATGACTCTCATACCTCATCATGGTTGGGCTGCTTATCTCTTCCCCAGCTGAAGCTCTGACCAAATTAGTCACTTCAGTGATTTTCAGGAGGGCCTGAGGTGTGATGCTGGATTCAATGTCAATTTACACTATTTTGGGAAAGGTGTTTCCTGAAGCTATTGCTCTGCTTTGTGGAGGAGGGAGGTTTTGGTTTTGTTTTAAATACTTTTCCATCTCACCATGCGTTTATACACAGGTGTTAGGAGAGGGTTAGGTAAACTACTAAATTGTTATATGTAACAGCTGAGTGATTTGACTTGTTTTTTTTCAACAAGCTGTAGTTTATAAATTCCAGCAGCCTGGGCAGCTGATGTAGGAGGGTGTCTGTTCCTTAGGGTTTGGGTGGGAAGGAATGCTGGCAGGGAAAGCCTTCTCCCCTTTGAGGTGCTACTGCTCTGTGCCTTTAGGCCAAGAGAATATTCACCGCATGCTGAACGATCAATCTGCTGGGAGGATCCTCGTGGGGTTTGTCACCGGTAGGAGTAGTGTATGTTTCTGTTACAAGCCAACCTAATTTTCTTCAGGCAAACAGCTATTGGAAGGGTCAGAACTGATGTCAGCAAACTAATGCTACAGCCAGTGTGGTTTTACTGCTTTAATCAGAGAAGGATGGAGACCTTAAAAGCAATTTTTTTATGGTCCTCTATCTTACTGGAGAATAAATATAGAATTTATATGGAAATGAATGTTCTCACACGTAAGATAGAGGGCTTGGATTTTAGACAGGCAGTTACATGCATATGCTTTAAAACTGGTTTAAAAATATACTTGAAATACAGGAGATGTGGATTTAAAGAAAAAAGAGATTTTGGGGTGTCTGCAGATACTTGAAACATGTATGCCTTACTCGGAAAGGCTGTCAGGCTGTAGTACAGAAATACCACCGGCATCGTGTCTTCAGGGCCACGAACACTCGAAGGGGATGGTGACATCAACCACAACCCTCTTCCCAAGGAAGTTCTGCTGCAACTAAGGTATGAAATTTACAGTGACGAACCATATTCATTGTTTGGGCTGGGCGAGGAAGAGGAGGCTGAGCAAAAGGTGATGAAAGCAGCTGGGCTGTTTAATCAGGGGCTGTAGCTAGTTATATCGGGAGCTCTCATTAAAGGTGTGGGATCTAGTTGCTTCCCTTTTCCCAGAACACCTGAGGTGTTGCAGAGGGCTTGGGATATATTTCAGTCAGAAGTAGCTTGGCTGGCAAACTACCTACCATTTATAGTTTTAGGTTTCATGCTTTTTTTTTTTCTCTCCTTTCTTCCTCTTTCTCCCCTCCCTTTCTTCACTTGTGAAACTTTCTTCCCCTCTCTCTCTCTCATCCCCTCCTCAGCCTGTTTTGCGACTTTCCTTTTTAGGCAACCGGAGGTTGTTATTACAAAAAAAATTACAAAGGAGAATGTCTCTCTGTTGTAACTTGTTCTGTCGGTCTCCCGTAAGCCACCGTGCTTGTGTTTACCTCCCTGGGTTGGGCCTCTGGAGACCATTGTTCCGTCCTGCCAGTAGGAATCACCCAAAGGAAATGCACTGTAAGAAAGAGCAATGCTTTTAAGTTGAATATTAATCAAACAACCTCACTGGAAAAGCTCTTGAACTTAACTTGTTGGGCTGGTGAATGAGAACGACTCCAGCAGTGAAGAATAGGCATGGGGATACTCTATTCAGAGGTACGTGAACGTTTTCTGTGCAGTAACTGAAGTTACTGAAAATTATAGATATTCACTGGGTCGGCTTGCTCCTTCGCAGCCTCCCTTACACGGGGTTATACAGATCTGGCAGTTCTTCTTCCTTTGGAAATGCCGTACTTTGGCTATTACAAATTGACAGAAGTACTTACTCTTTGTAAGAATGAAGAAAATGCAGTAACCCGTGTAATTATTGTGACTTCAGAGAGGAAGTAGGCGCTCAATGTTTTCTGCTGTTCTGTGTTGAGATCAAAATGATTCTGAGCATGGTGCAAACAACAAAAAAACCCTCTGCAAACTGAAAACAACTCCTTGGCTTATGTTGAATATAAATAATAAAGTTAATGCCTAAGGAAACATAATCCCCCACCCTGTGATCGTTTCAGGAATGTAATTTTATTTTTTTTTTTAAGCTCTTATCTTTATGGGTTTGTCCCCAGACCACGGTCCATTTAACGTACCCCTGAATTTTAGCGTAAATGATACCTAAAGATATTCAGTATTTTATGAACTTTCTGTTTCTACACTTGGGAAGAAATTTTGGTCCTTTTTGCGGGTGAATGCAGCGGGTTGCACTGCAGTTTCTTTTGCTGGAGATAGCATTACACAGCCCTTCCTTTCAAAGGTTACATTTCTGTGCTGAAAGCCACCTTTTTTTTTTTCTTTTTAAAAGAAGGCTATTCAGTGAAATCCAGTATCTTCTCTTTCAGTGTTAGAGTGAATCTGTGCCTTCATAAGGTGATGGGCTGAGTAGACTGCACCTTATTCCGAAATTATTTGTTGCCTCTCTTCAGATCTACTGCCCCGAGATAATATTGTGCAAGAAACCAGTGTTATTTAATGTAATTAAAATGGTTTTTAGAGAATGTTCAAATGCTGTCCATATCTTCCATGCTTACTAGTTCATATTTTTCATACAGATTAGTTATCTTCCTTTAAAATTTTTCAGTGAGATACAGTTTTCTGGGTAAAGTATGGTTCATTTCTACATGATAGAAATCTACAGAAGTGTAAATTTTACTTTCTGAGGAGTGGGGGTGGGGTCCTGGTGCATTCCTCAGCATCCCAAAAGTGAAGTAGACTCTGCTGTCTAGTTTATAGCCTGCCTCTGGATGAATTTTAAGGGATTGGTTCAGAATACCTGGATGTTAGGAAATCATTCCTTTTTGTCTAAACAACTGCAAAGTGTTGCTGTAATTTAGGCAATCCCCTGCTGTTCTCAAAGGAGGAAGCAATTATAAGCTGAAATTACTCTCCCAGTTGCAAAACTGGCTTTACCTCAGCCTCCTCTCTGCTGGCGGAATGCTTTGTCCTTAGTGCTGTGCCTTTCACCTTCATTCCATGTGGTAGAACTTGGTGAATAGCTCAGGGTTATCACTGCCTCAGCAAAGCAATGTGGAGGGAGACATAAAAAGCTCTGAAAACAAGTAGGGAAATTCAGATGTGACAGTTCATCTTGATCTGAGTGATTTCAATCACATGGCCCACAGTTGATTAAAAAAAAAAAATAAAAAAATCAGTTGTGTAGAGGTATTGTCCTTCTCCCAGACAGTGAGTGTGGGTTTTTTTTTTTCCCACTTTTCTGCCACTCATCATCTGGTGATCTTGTAATGAATGACCTCAGCTGTGAAAGCACTTGCCTGTCCTCTGACTGCTTCTCACCTTTCCTGAAGCCTCAGCTAGCGAACAACAAAATCCTCTTCTGAAGGGCTTCTTATAGAAGAAGTATTTGTAGAAAGAGAGATTCTAATCCAGCTATGAAGCTTCTGCTTTAAAATAACATATTAGATTTTCATTTGACCACCTGACTTGGGTCAGCATCACTCAGTCATTGGTGTATCTGATCCTCAAACTCTGATTTCCTATCCCTGGTGCCTGCTTTCTTTGGTCGGGCAGAGCCATGTGCCCTGGTTCCTGGAGAACCTGAGTTAATTGTGATTAACCCTGATTCTGCGTCAGGGAAAAGACACCATCAACAGGGCGCAGGATTTTGGCGACGTGATTCTTCTGCACAGCTGAGCCTAAGCCTGAGACGTGAACTTGGGACTTTCTGATATGGCTTCCCCCTTGAGAAGCCCAGTCGTTCTGAGTCCGTATCTCGTAGGTTTACTTCCTTCCTGTCTATGGTGGGTGGATAACAATAGTGCCACAACCCTAAAATGAATCAGGAGCTGGCTGTTGAGCCACGTCATTGCTGAGGTCGTCTTTTAACATCACAGAAAACCAAATGAGGGCTTCCAGATTTTTGGAAAAGCTTCCCGACTTTTCTGTAAACATAAAGGAAATGTGTTTTCTCGTATTGAATGGAAATAACTCTCTGTATGTAACATTAACTCTACAACTGGCTTCGCTGGTGATATTTTAGGCAGGTGCTGTCTAACTGCGTGTATGTAAGAAACTCTATCAATTATCTTCTGAGAAAAGTTTGGAGAATTGTTTAAAATAGTCTTAAGAACGGGTAGTCCTTATTTAGATAGAGCAACTGGAGTGGTAACCCCCAAAAAAATGAAAGATGAGAGAAGGATGTGTGGCAGAGGCTTTCACAGCCACAGAAATCCTTGTACAATCCAGGCTCTTCTTCTGTTATTTGTTCTTTAATTTGTCTTGAAAACTCCCACAGCCCTGACTCTTTTCTTCCGAGCCATGTTTAAGCAAACCAATCTTTCTTCAGGGCTCTTTGTATTCCTCAGTTGTGTGGAGGTTTTATGCTCATGCCATAGTCTGATCTCATTTTTGAACCCAGATGTCAAGAACTGTATCCACCATCTCTGTTACGTGCCTTCTGTAACATCCCCCTTCTCTTTCCGTGAGAAGCACTGTCTAACAGCATTTGCCACTGGCTACTGTTTCTGATGCCTTTATTACGCAGGTGACTGATTGCCACCTATTTGTAATTTTTTTAATCTTTATTCTTCCCTAATACATTTCCTCTGGAGTCCTATTGATATTGATATCAAAATAATGAGCTTATAGTTGTTTGGATTTGTGTGCTTTTCCTGCTGCTGTGTTTGCTCCATCGTGAAGTCATGTTTGTCAATTTGGGAGGTATATTGCACGTCTGACATATGGGACTTTTCACCTTTCTTTGACTAGAAGAGGCATTTTCTAGAATGCAAACCAGCAAAAGAGTGGATGTGGACCTGCCCCATCCCTGGAGAGGTTTAAGACCAGGTTGGACGGGGCTTTGAGCAGCCTGGTCTGATGGGAGGTGTCCCTGCCCAGAGCTGGGGGGTTGGAGCTTGATGATCTTTAAGGTCCCTTCCAACTCTAACCATTCTATGATTCTATGAGAGTTGCTTCCTTACATTCTCCGTGCCTGGGATGTTGGGTGAGAAAAGCCAGTTTCAGAGAGTAAAAGAGCACTCGTGACTTGTGTGCTTCTCTCTGTGCGTGAGTTCGCTCTCAAATCATGTGGTCTCTTAGGGAGTGGTAAATTCCCTGGCATTATTCATGTCTCCAGAGCTGGGTTCAACAGTAGTGTAAGGTTTAGAAAAAGATCTCATGGATCAGGGAGAGTATCAGTCAGAGACAAAACTCTTTAAGGCAGCACAGAAAGAAAAGCACAAAAGCCTCTAATCTGCAACGTATCGTTTGGGGACACGAGCTCTGAACTAGCAAGAGTCAGACTGGAAAGGAGTCAAGTTGTGTAGTAAGTGGCTGGGATTTGAGCAGGTATTCAACCATACGAGTCACCTGCATCTTTAAATAAGCAAAGCAACACTTAAAAGCAGGAATAGTAGGGAAACCAGACAAACACCACTTATCTTCTCTTTCCTGGACATGAAGATACCACACTAGACATCCACATGAGCGAGAGTGAGCTTCTAGAGCAAACTAATCATTTAGATGGCACCGGTGTGTGGGTCACTTGCATAAAGAGGGGATTTAAAAACGGGATTTCTCCTCAAAAATCATTAAAACAGTTCTGTTTCTGGAGGAGTGTGTAATAGCAAACAGCACATGTGAGGTTTTAAAAGAATATAGACAAATGATGCAAATTTACGATGTTGCATGTACTCTTTTTAGATTTTTGTTTGATTAAAAAAAAACCCCAAAAGAAACCAAGGAGGAATGTAAGGTCTAGTAAACGTGTAAATACTTTCTCTAGAAAGGCAAATCACCTCTCTTATGCTGCTGTGCAGAAGACTAAGCAGTGATGATGCTGGAGTTAAACTGGTGTTGCAGATCAAATTTTGTCTGAAGTGAAAATGTAAATAAGATCAATCTAATGTGGAAAAAACAAAGAAAAGCCAGCTGCAGGGGGGTGAGGAAAGGGCTCAGAGTTTGGTGCTAGATCTTGTTCATGTCGTGTATTTAAGTTGTGATAAAAGGAGGATGGGAAGGAAAAACTGCAGATAACACTTAAAGAAAATGCTTATCTTGGAAAATGGTGAATAAACCCCTCAATATCGAAGACAGAAGGAAAGAAACTTACTCTTTTTTTGACTGGGGATCTTCAAATGTTGCCAGAATTGCTGCTGTTATTTTCTGCCTGTATTAGGCCATTAGAAACGTGTAGTACTCCTGTCACTCATCTTCTCCTTTGTCTGAGCTCTTGCAGCTGGAGAGGGAAGGGTTTGCAGGTTGGGTCAAGGGTGTGTAGAAATATTTGAGCAAAGATTTGAACAGCCAGAGGTTCTCAAAACCAGGGTAGGATCTACCAATATGTGAAGGGAGCCTACAGGTGAGCCGGAGAGGGACTCTTTGTCAGGAAGCGTAGTGACAGGACACAGGGTAATGGTTTTAAACTGGAAGAGGGGAGATTTGAATTAGATATCAGGAAGAAATTCTTTCCTGTGAGGGTGGTGAGACACTGGAACAGGTTGCCCAGAGAAGCTGTGGCTGCCCCATCCCTGGAGGGGTTCAAGGCCAGGCTGGATGGGGCTTTGAGCAACCTGGTCTGGTGGAAGTGTCCCTGCCCAGGGCGGGGGGTTGGAAGTAGATGACATTTAAGGTCCCTTCCAAGTCTAACCATTCTATGATTCCAGCTGTGGGCATAGGTGCGTGTATTTTTTAGGCATGAAGTTTAACTTAAAACTCTAGAAATGAACCACTGTGAAGGTTTTAGGTTTTAGTGGGGTTTCAGTGGGTTTTTTTAGTTCATTTGTTTTGTTGGATTTTCATTGTTGGTTGTTCTGGTGGTGGTGGTGGTTGTGGGGATTTTTTTGCCGCCTTTTTTTTTAAAAAAAAAAAATAAATCAATTCCTAGCTCAGCTTTCACCTGAGGTATGGTTCTGTTCTGGCAACTGATGAGTCAGAAGTGGTAGCTCTCGTTCAGCCACGCTCACCCGCAGGGAAATCCCGCTGTGAACTCGGAGAGGTGAGGGCTTGTCAGCACTCGCTGCTTAATCCGGTGACCCGCTCCTGCGAGATCAGATGCAGGTTTGGGGTTTTGTTTTTTTTAATGGCTGCAAATGAACCGGATTTATTTCTTGGATGATGGACGCATCGTCCAAAAGGAACAGAAAGTTCACTCCACTGTGCAAGGGTTGTGACTTCTCCGAGGGCTGGGAGCTGCTGCGCAGCAGCTGGAGAATCTCCTACCACCATCTTCTGGAAGTCACCTAGAACTGCAGCCTCTGCCAGGGAGCTCTTGGGAGCGTCTTAAGATCGGAAAATAGTAAGTCAAAAAGGGAAGAAGGGACATCTTAGTGAAACGCGTGCTGACAAATATTTTCTTCTCTCTTCAGCCCATTTGTCAGGCAGCTTATAACAACGATTTCAACCAAGTCCAGCTCCTTTTGGAGCGCAACGGCAACTCTGTGAACGTCCAGGACAGCTTTGGTGGAGACACCCCTTTAATTTGTGCGTGCAAACAGGGACACAACAGGATAGTCAGCTACCTCCTAAAAAGAAATGCTGATGTCCACCTCAGAAACAAGGTAAGTGGCCACTGACTCCTGCTTTGCAGTGCCTGTTCTTTCAGGTTCTTGGACCGTGTCTGGGTCAACAGTGGCAGTGCCACCAGACCTGAGGTTTGCTTCCAACTGAGGCATGACTATAGCCCCCAAATTATAATTTAATAAGCCTTTATGTTTCCACTTGTCTCCCTGTTTATTTTCCTAACTTGCACAGAAGATAACCATTGCCAACCTGATTTTTTTTCTGTGTTCTCCTTGCCAGTGGTTTCCTGCTTCCTCATCCATCACTCTGCATTCACCTCACCCTTCAGCTCATCTCTGTCCCTTCTGTAGCTTTTCTTTTCCCTCGGTCTTTTTCTTCATCCTGGTTTAAAGGAAGGTCTGAAGGAGACCTTGCCCATCTCCTGTAAATGCATCCCTGAGGAGGGGCTGACTCCGCAAAAATCTTCTTTATTCCCTCTGCAGACCTGCTTTCATCACGTCGTTTGACACATAATGTGCCAGGGGGTGAGGAGGGAAACCTTCTGCTGTTCTTCACCCATTTTAAAAAAACCTGCCTTGCACAGTAGCTGTGACTGGCTATTTCCCCTGAGGTGATGAGCAAGCGTGGGTTTTATTTTGTGGTAGATTTCCTTGTAGGTTACAAATAAAAAGTAGCCAAAAGCTGCATGTTCTGGCTTCGTTACTAATTTATTCTTGTGATGGTAAGGGCGATAAATAACCAGGAGACAAACCTACAAGGCTGTCGATTCTGTTGTATCATCTCCTACGCCAAGGCAACATTGGGCAAGTTCCCACACATTTGTGGGCTCTCATATCTCTGCTTTCCAGTACATTTGGTTATTTCATAGAAGGGCAGCAAATATTCATGAGGGCAGTGGCATATTCTATCCTGTCTATTATTCTCGATGCAGAAGGCTCTCCATCTTACCCCAAAGTCCCTTTGAAAGGGCTCAATATTTTGTGGTAAGACAATTCTAACTGCATCGGCAGCTTTTTCTTCAGCTGTGTGTGGCTTTCTTAAATGCCTCTCTGCTTCCCCTTCACAGATGGCATCATGTCCTTGGGTGCAGAGCTGGGCTGTGGTGCTCAGAGCTGGCGACGGGGAGCAGAGGATGGCACAGAAAAGCTTCTCTGCTAATTTTGAGCCCCAGCGTAACCCTAGTTTGCCAAAGTCCAGCTTGACAACCTGCAGGAGGTCTAACATGGGTTTAAGGGCTCTATCCTTTAGCTGAATACACTCAGTATTCGAAGATATTTATGTTTTTTAAGCTCTCTTCTCACCAGGAATCTGCTGGGGATGTTGCTAATTGCTTGTCTTACCTGTGCCACAGGAGATGCCATAAACTCTCGTGTCTTTGCTTCAGAAACCAGCACTTTTTATAAAATTGTGTGATACAATTCTGTGATTCTGTGAAGAGGAAGAGCTGGGGAGGGGAATTTTCCTGCTGATTTAACTTGCTGGGCAGCGGCAGTAGCCACATCAGGTGTCCGCTCTGCCCTCTTTCCCTCTGCAGCAGTGTCCAAATTTGTGGACACACACAGGGAATCCTTATTGCACGTGTTGCCCAATTTCTGTGATTCTAGATGTGGGAAATATGCTTCTGCTTGAAGGAGGTAAAATGCGTGTGTCTGTTTCTGCTTAAAAACCAGAGAAATACTTCTAGTAGATAACCTAAAAGAAAGCTTGTGAAATATAGAATGGTCTACTGTTATCAATACTAAACAAATATAATCAGACTGCTTAATCTGGTACTAATCAGAGTTATTTTGTGTCTAGAAAGACCGCACATGTCTGCATTACGCTGTGAGGAAACGGTTCACCTTCCTTGACTACGTGCTCATCATAATCCTCATGCCTGTTATGCTGCTCGGGTATCTCCTCATGGTGAGTCCGGATGAAAGCAGGAAAGGCCCTGTACCTTTCCCTTCCCCCTGGCTGCCTTTCTCAGGACAGTATTTCAGGGGAGGAACCTGTAGAGAATATGGAGTGCTGTTTCTAAAGCAAGGACTGATGGAGAGCAACAGAAGCAGCAGGGATTTTGCCGTGGATACAGCTTATGAAGGAACAGAGTGGTGTCACTGCATCAGTCTGGCGTTTGTAGAAGCCAGAAACTCTTATTTTTGGTAAAAAAAAAAAAAAATGCACAGTATTTAGCTCAGATCTACTTAATGCTGTATACAGATGAATTGTCTTACTGTGTTACTCTCTCCCTTGCACCAAATAGGTCTCAAAGACTAAACAGAATGAAAACCTGATCAAGATGTTGCTTAGGGCTGGCGTGGATGTCAATGCTACAGACTCTGTAAGTGGGTTTGTACAGATGCAGCTGTGGTTTGTGTGCGTGCAATAATGCTAAAAACAGTCATTAGAACCTTCTAGCAATATTTCAGATTAGGATCAGGGACTGAACTGACTGGGATTCGGCAGGAGAATTCAGTGTCTCCCCTTGACAATTAGGCAATAGTTTTGCGATGTACCCAGAAATAATTCTCTGCTGATTATTCAATTCTCCCTTTCTGACCAGTAACATCTTTAGAGAATCCAGGCAAGCTGGTTTGAGATACGCATTAACTACCTGATCCTATAAAGATTCTAGTGATATGAGGGTCTGACTTTATCAGAATTTATAAGTTCTTGCACTGGAGCAGATTGGTGGGTAAGGATTGTGTCACAGTCCTAGACTCTGTGTCTTCCTCTGATCTTCAGAGTGCCCTGATCTGCCACATGTAGAGTTCTGTAGCCACCAGCCTGCTTGGGTGTGGTAAGGAGCTCCTCTGCTCAAAGGCAGAAAAGGAGAATCCCCCAATTTTAGTAGCAACCAAATTCTAAAACATTGAAGCGTGAGCAAACAGTATTGCTTAAGATGCAGCTGTTGAGATCAGGATCACGGAATCCTCTGAAATTAGTAAAGTATTGGCTCCCTGCTGAAGGTATCAGACCTGGTTTAGCAGCTGCATCCAAGGGAAGGAATGATTATTTTTCTTTATTGCTGTTGCTCTTATGATGATGTATTTGTTTTGCTGTGGTGTATTGTGATGGGAAATTGAATGTGTCTCTTGCATCCAGCTGCTAGGGAGGAACTGGCAAGGTAGCCACACTTGCCTGAGGTCTATGAAAGAAGTAATAGAACTAAAATTCATCTGCTTCTGTTTCCCTCCAGTCTGGTAGCACAGCCCTTCACTACGCTTGCAAAATGAGAAACCAGGCAGTCATTCCTCTACTGCTTCAAGCTCACGCGGACATCTCGGTGAAGAATCAGGTAAGAAGGTGAAGTCGATAACTGCATTTTCTTCTTATGACGGCAAACCGGTGCGTTGTAAGCCTCAGCTGGTGATCAGAGGGTTTAAAAAAGGCTGTGCAGCTTCCTGGCAGCAGACTCATTTGCTGTGTGGTGTGAAGCAACATTTGCTCCACTGCCTTTATTGGCAAGAGCAACTTTAAGGTCCAGATCCTTCACTGCTGGATTGCTTAACAGTGAACACTGCCTCTGTGTCCACTGGATCACTTAGAATCATAGAATAGACCCATAGAATGGTTTGGGTTGGAAGGGCCCTTAAATTCCATCCAGTTCCAACCCTCCTGCCGTGAGCAGGGACACCTCCCACCAGACCAGGTTGTTCAAAGCCCTCTCCAACCTGGCTTTGAACCCCTCCAGGGATGGGGCAGCCACAGCTCCTCTGGGCAACCTGTTCCAGTGTCTCACCACCCTCACAGCAAAGAATTTCTTCCTCTGATCTCATCTAAATCTCCCTTCTTCCAGTTTAAAACCATCAGCTTAGCTGTCTTTGGAGTACCTCTTCTTAACTCAGAGCTGCTCCACAGTTATTCCCAAGACACAGGCTGCAGGGAAGTGGTAAGAGCCTTCCATGGTGCTTTTTGTGCCACTGGACACCATACTTCTGAGAGGAGGAGCTAAGTGAAGCTGCTTCTGCCATCAGAAAAGCCCAAATGTTGCCCAGATAAATATTGGCCTGGGAGCATCTGCATTACTGAGTTGAGGTGAGCAATGAGTTGCCCGTGTTGCTCTTGGAATCAAACCTTAGCTTGGCTCTGCACTGACTTGGGACATTAGCCCCGGGAAGCGGTGGAATGGCTGTCATGACTGGAGGGGAGGGAAGGACTCTTCTCCCAGCTTCAGTGAGGGTAGTATTGGACCCAGCACCTTCTGAAACCTCTGTTGTAGAGCAAGGATGTGACAGTGAAACTTAACACACTGCATCTGGTTGGCAAATTCGGGGAAAGCTCTTTGTACTTGACCCATACCTGTCATACTGCAATGCATTTCATCCTTCTCTTTCAGGATGGGGAGACCCCCTTAGACATAGCCAGAAGATTGCAGTTCCACAACATCGAAAGCATGCTGAGGAAAACCTCCTAGTCATCAAGGACTTTTGAACGCGCAGAAAATTACCTCATCTGGCACCCCATCTTGCAAGGTGGTGGGAGTCCTGCAGAGGGTTGGGTGCTGTTACTCGATAAAGACTTGGTCCAAACCCTTGGAACAATTTATTTCTACAGACTTTGACGATTTCATGTGAGACTTCTCAGTGTCCCCAAGGCCACATGGGTTGAAAAGAGTTAACTTGCTTTTATGAAGCTGTGAATGGTTACGATGGTGCTCAAAACATCGCCCTTCCCATCTGCTTCCACAGGTTTATTGCTTGACTTGGGCAGAGTGTGGATTTTGAAAGCTGGCTGTGATATTTCTGGAAGCCTAAACGTCGCATGTGGCAGCTGGCAGCCAACGCAAAAAATAAGATATCCTTTAGAGCATGTGTTACTCCTTCTGATGGGGGTACGCTTGACAACTGAACGTTGTGCCACAGCGGTTTATGCAAAGCCTGGCACCATTCCTCTTTGTATTTCTCCTGCTGTGCTGGGAGTGACTGGGGAAAACAGATCTCCCAGCTTAGTGCTTCCACCCGCCCCTGCTGCCAGCTTCACACACCTTAATTCTCATTATGTTGCTATAAGGAAATTATTATCTTCCCTCTTTATATATATAAAAGAAACAGCTAAAAGAGACTCAGCAAGTTACTGGAGACCACAAAGAAAGCCAATTCCCATGTCACTTTAATGCATTAAGAAATAATAACAAAAATGTTTGCCGCTGTAGAAAAACAAATCTCCTGACTACCTTTCCAATACAAACACTGGACTAAATAAAAAATAAATAAATCAATAAATAAAATGCTGTTGATGGGAACCAGATGTATCCATCCCACCGGACTGGAGGGGATAGCCTGCTTCTCAGAGCAGTGCATGCAGCGGGGGATGCACATACTGAAATAATAATAAATTCATGAGTCTGCTCTTGCATAGGTGAAGGCAGAAGAAAGCCTGCAGCAGTAAGCAATGCATTAAGGTGGCCTGGTGCTTTGTGATTTAATAGTGCAGCAATAAAGGGGACTCTCCCTTCAAATGCTGCTGTGTCTTGCTTTCCTGGTCTAATGGATCTTTATTTTTGTTGATGGTTTGGGCCACTTCCCATAAGCTGTCATAAATTCAGGTGATAGATGCCATGATCCGCATTGCTAATGGCTGCCAGACTGAGTGCATGGACAAGCCAGCATATTTTTTTCCTGGGTTGCAGAACGCACATATTTTATTATTATTTTTTCAGTGTAACTATTCTACTGGATGCTGACTCCAACTACAAAGGATCTTGGTTGGGCAATGTGAGCCCAGGGCCCCACCCAGAAACACCCCAGGAAATAAAAGTACCCTGTCTGAACCTGTAATAGTGAACACTTTGGGTTCAACCTGGGGACAGGCACTCTGACCCACCAGATTGACTTGTAGGTGAGTAGATGTGAGGCACTTGCATGGACAATGAAGGTGCTCCCTCTTTGGGCTAATGGCCAGAAAGGGAAAACAGCTGACTGCTGTAGAAATTGCTTCAACCGAGAATGGTAAAGACACAGATCAATGTAAAAGTCAAAGCTGGTAGCTCAGAGTGCTCACAACGACTTTGTTGCCAGGGTCAAGAGTAATTCCTGGGGTGGAAGTAGCATTGGTTGGAGTGCATCTTGCCCAATGGGTCTGTATCTCCTCATTCCTCAGTTGCCATCCACGGTCTTTGAAGTTGGGGGGCTTAGAGTGTGCGAACAAGCCTTTGGGTGATGTGTAGTCGTGGAGGGCAGGAGAATACTTCTATGAGTTTTCCTGAATTTGGATTGCTTGATGTTTGGAAGTCACCTATTGCCTGCCTAGTTTCTTGTGTCTGAAGATTGATTGTGTTGACGTTGTAGGTAAATGTCAGAAGGAAAAAAAAAAAAGAGCCAAGTTCTCTGTCAAGTGGATAAAAGATTTAATTTAAACAAAGGTCAGTTGTACTTCAACAGAGAAATGAGTAAATCTCACTTTTGGTTCTTCATGGGAAGACACAAATTGGGCATGGGAATATCTCTGTGGCATACGCAAGATATACATGAGAAGAATAGAGTTTAGGCTTAGGAAAATCAGTTTTGTAGAAATAAAAGCTGTCCAAATTAAGGGATCCCTGCAATGTGTGCTCAAATACATTCACATTTTCAGCTCTCATTCCTATACACCTCAAACTTTTCAGGAAGGCAGCAGTCACAATAACACCATGGAACACCTCAAAACATGAGGAAAGCAAGAAACAAAAAAGTGAAGATAAATAGCCATACTGATATCCATTATGTGTCTGTGCGCTTACCTCTTCCCCAGACGTCACCCTTATTGCCAAATAGAAATTTTGGAGGTTTTGATTGGGTGAATCAATACTCCACATGTGGTTTCAAAAGTATTTTGCCATTAGTTCAATCATCTTCAGATACATTTTCTCAGTCGCATCAAGGCCCCAGATGAAATCAAGGTGCCCCCAAGAAGGAAAATGCTCGTGGTAAATGAGGTTAGAAATCCGAGGAAGCAGCTTCGCCATGTCTTTGGGGTCTGCAAATTTGTCCTCTCCACCGCTCCAAACAGCAATGGGTGTGCTTATCTTCTCGATGGGGTACGCGGGAGGAGCGGACTGTAAGAAAGCGGGCAGACCTCAGTGAATGCTCTTGTATGAGATGTTGTGTTTAGAGAAAGGATTCCATGGGACCATCTGTCTCCCCCTTCTGCACTCACTGCAGCAGAACAGTGAGGATGAAGGCCACCCTCTGAGTATCCATTCCCTGTTGGATGTGAAAGGGAATGAGCCATCCCATTCCTATGTCTTTCCTTAGTGCGTGGCTGTGAGCTGTCCTGCAGTGTGACACCTACTCCTGCCCTTCAAATATGGGAAGAGCAGTGTCCCTGTTTATCAGGACAGGACTGTAGACCTCACTCGTGTATATTTGGGGTGGGAAGATCTTTAAGTTTTGTTGGGGTGTGGAATGCAACTGTTGGTCTTAGTCATTATGCTTGGGACTCAAGTGACAAGGAAGTACTTTGGCCATTTATAATTTTGTTCTAGAAGGTTTCTGAGACAGTGTGTGTGAGTAGCTGATTATACCTCTGGAGGCTCTGTCTGTCTGCTCTGTGCCCTGGTACAGCACAGGACACTGCAAGTTGAATGCCCTGGTTAAAAGCGAAATGATTGTCAGCTAATTGGAGAGATCACTGTAGCTGTGAGATTCATTTCCTCCCTTAACTGACAGGCAGACCTGGGGGATTTTTGGGGGAAGCAAAGAGCTCCATATTCATCCGGTCCCAGAACTTGGGTGGCACTCACCCTTTTGGGAATGGGAGGTAAATGGACATGTTGTTGGACATATCCCTGCATCAGAAGGGGAGGCAAAACGTGAGGAACCATCTATGCCTTGTCTGTAAACAGACTTTTACACTTGTGAGTGTTAGATTCAGGTGAAACATTATCACAGACCACCCTCTTTCTGTAGCACTCACAGGTCCTAAAATCTGAATTCTTCTGTTCTTAGTTTTGCTGGGACCCAAGGATGACTTCTCGGGGAAACCGTATTGCCTTACCTGGTTGTATTTCTTCATGTTTTCCTTAGAGCCGTAGTCATAAGCTTGAAATCGGCCTGCACGTCTTAGCTGTTAAAAGAACAGATGAAATGTAAGTGTTGAGAGACCAAGAAGCCGAATGCAGGAGGCATTTTCCTGCCTGTGGTTGAAGCCAAGGCTCAGGCAGTGGACTCTGAGCTACTCCCACCTCTTCCTCTGGCTGTAGGCTTCCAGGGGTACTGAGGATGGACCATAGGCTGAGGGGCTTCATCACCTTTCCTCTTGTTAACTTTCTCTTCTGATATTCAGCGTTTTGTGATTAAAATTTTGCTTGACTACCTTAGTTAACGAGAGTTGGGTTCAGGTGTCACATGGAAAGAGTACCTGAAGGTCTAGAACGTGTCAGGGCTACTACTGATCTAGTGTAATAAAAGATCTCTGCTTACACATCTTTTGTGTTTCAGTTTTGTCTGATCTGCTCAGATTTCTAAAGGCTCTGTCCTGACAAGAGTTTGGCTCTGCATGAGTTGTGCTCCAACAGCAGTTTCGAGGTGGGGCATTAGAGACAAGACATCAGCCACCTTTAGACTGTGCTGTCTAAAGAACATGCAGGACTCTAGAACTGATGAGTGAAGAGTTAAGTACACATCTGTTTGGGGTGGGGTTTTGGTCTTTTTTTTCTTTTTTTTTTGCACAAACCTGACAGGTAAATTCATTTGTGATTGGTCGCATGTAATACAGGGTGAGAGACAGTTACCATCTGTCTGTTTAGAAAACCTCAACTTCAAGGCTTCAAGTGGCTGGGGATGTGCTAGAAATCTGCTTGCTGTATTGACTTTGCTGTTTTGTTCCATCCTGCTCTGTCTGTGTTTGCTTTGTAGCCACTTCACTTCCTTAGAGGCTGGAAAAACAGGCTGTAAAGCCAGTCAATGGTTTATCCCTATTTCCTGGCTCTGGGTAGGTGTATCCTGTGGGACTGACTGCTGGGAATTTTTCAGGAGTGTCCTCGGGAGCACACCTATATTCTAGACCATATTAAGTGTCTGCAGAAATGGTTTTTTTCCTACATGATGTATGCAGGTATATCCTGGCTCTGCAGGGGCACCTGGACTCACGCAGCGATGTGTTGCTTGGATGGGGCCATCTCACCCTGGTCCGGTTCAGACCATGAACAGAACAAGCTCGGATCTGCCAGAACTTAAGTAGAAACCCACCTTTAGAGAACTGGAATCCAGGATCTGGACAGTGGCAAGAGTGACTAAACAGAGTTTGGAAAAAACTGGCTGTTGGGAACATCCCTGTAGAGCAGTGTCCCTTGGCCTGTACTGCAGCAGTACATGGCAGTCCCTCACTTTGCCATTGTGCCAGAGGAAGCATTTATGAGGTTAATTGACTTTGGGAGGTGATCCAGGCTGCAATTAACTCTCTGGGAAAAAAAGCTTTAGCCTGGATCACTTCTTTCTCTGGATCATCCCCCGGCTGCTCGAGTTTCCACTATTCTCCTGCCTGCCAAGTGCCGGGACCATGCTCATGGTCACTCTCAAGGCAAATGTCTTCATAAGAGATAAAGACGAAGGCTGAAGCTGTTAGAGCCCAACACGCAGAGAGGCCTGATGTGCCCCAGGGACATCTCAGTGCCTGGTACCAAAGGGGCGATGGAGGTGATGGCCTGGGGAGCCACGGGAGACGGTGCTCCCCCCATGGCAGGGCTCTCGGCAGCACCCCAGAAGATGCGTTGGGCAGTTTCCCAGATCCACCACCTCTGGGCTTCCCTGGAGGCTGTCGGCTGGATAAAAAGCAGCATTGAGAGACTGTTTATACGCCGGTGCGTGGTTATACCTGTTGCCAGTGAATAATGTTCTGTACGGATGTTCCAGCAGGGGAATGTCCTACGTACGTATCTATTCGACTCTGGAGAGAAAGCAGAAGTGTTATAAAGGCAGTGACCCAGGGCTGTGAGAGAATAAAGCTGTGGAGGACCTGAGCAGTGTTAAAAACCCATGTTCATAGGTTAGTCTTCAAATATCAGACAGAACACTGAGAAGCAGAGTTTTCACTTTACTCCTAGTGCTAAAAAAGTCAGCTTACAAAATAGATTCCTTTTTCTTCTGTTTGTATTTTTATCGTATTTTTCTGTTAAGGAGATGTTCTAACTCCATCTCACTGGATTCCTCCTCAGGCTTGTTGTCTTGCCCAGACAAGCACATTAGTGACTTAACCCAAGTCAGGAAAGATCCTTAATGGTTTAGCTCCGTGATTCGAAAAGGCTGCAATGCCTTAATTGCTTTTGTAATGGACCTTTAATTCGCACTGATTTCCCATATGTGTTTTTACAAGTGGTTATAGATAGAGAAGAATGGGCCCCGTTTCTTACAGATACTGCAGCAATAAACATTACACAGGTCGGCTTCTGCGTACTTTGGCCACTGTAAAGGGAATTTAAGGCACACGACAGTGTCCATAAGCATATGGACAACCCTCCTGTCTCTCCTGTCCCCTCTGACGGATGCGCTGGTCTCTGTGAATCCCATGGTAGGTGTCTTGCACTCCTCTGCAGCTCTACAGGTTGTGGACTGAGCTGTTGGGCCCAATTCTAGTGACAACAAAAATGGGAAAATGCCCCTTATGTTATTTTTGTGGGAACCAAATAGTCTGAAGACTGGGAAGAGAAAAGGAGCTTTTTCCTCTCTTTTAATTATTCCAGTGTTCAGGAGACCCTGGTGTCTGCACGCTAAGGGAGGAAACTGAGAACTATGCTACCAAGAAGAAGTGTCCATCATCCATTGGCTCTTTTTAAAGAGCACCTGCGTACGACCAAAATCTAATTGGTTTAGCCCCCAAAGAGGGCACATTTATTGACATGTGTAATATAGCTCCAGGCTGAATTCAGTCCTTTCTCTCTGGGACTGGAATGTGCCTGGTTGTTGGTCCCATCCATCGTTAGCTCTAGTCCTGTTTTCCCACCACACAATGTCCTGGGATTCCCTCAGTTTGCTGAGAACCACCTTGTGGTTTATGTTCATTTTCACCCATGGCAGTTCCTAGGTAAGGACTGAGTACACAGGTGTGACTTCCAAAATCCCTCTAGTTTTACTTTGAGTAGGTGTTCTTGCGTGTACTCACCGTGTTCAGGTTTTTTATGTCGCCCCCGGCTATGTAGCAGAGTATGTGGCCACACAACTTATCCAGGCTTGCACATAACTGTGTCACGGGTCCTTTCAGAAATCCAATCTGGTGCGCGATTCCTTTGCAGCCAAATACTAACTGAGGGAAGGGAAAAACAAAACACATCTTTTTGTTTGTTGTTACAGGAGCATTTTATGCAGGGAACTGTTGCAAGTAACCTGGCCTCCTAACTCACTGCTCGAAGGTTGGTTGAACAACTTGCCCTCCCTGGGCCACTCCAAAACACCTTCTCCACAGTGCATCACATATCCTTCATCCTTCTTATTGCTGGCACCAGTCCTGGAGGAAGCCATCCTTCCAGTTCTGGTGTAGTGACCTCAACACTTACTCATTTCTGAAGTTCCTGAGATTGTCATGGCTGTTATTGTAGCCCTGGTCTAATTCCTCCTGCATGAGGCTGGCACAATATTAGTAATCAGCAAGAATCCTGTGATGAGACGGAATTCCATGAGTCTCCCACTACGCTGTGACCTCCTGCTTCAAGCCCTATGTCTCCAGTATTTTCCCCACAGAGTTTGGGAACAGATTTTTTTTCAAGAGCACTTAATTAATCCCAAGCTCAGTATCAGCACGTCACCAGAGTGGGTTCACTTCATCTCTGCCTGAGTGAACCCTGTGAAGGTAAGTCAGGCACTGAGCCTCTTGGAAAAATAACATACCCTGAGCAGTGGATCAGGAAGACTGGTTATCTTAATGAGAATGCTCGTGGCATACGAACATGTGGTTGCTGGGCCCAGAGCAGAGAACATTTTCACCCTCTGAGCCAGCTCAGGGTAAGTAGAAAATGCTATGAAGCCTGCAAACACAAAAGAGACATCCTGTGTTAGTGAAGACACCTTCCACAGACTAAATAAATAAATATGTAGTAGGTAGCAAACAAGAAGTGAGGGGAGATTTGCAGCCCATGGTCTGTCGCCCATGTTTTACCCAAGGCAAACGTTGAAGCTAAGTCCTGAAATGAATTTTTATTCAGGAGGCAAAGTTCATTCTGAGGTTTAGAGCAGGTCTGGACATTGCCTTTATCTGAACAGTTTTTGTAGATGACATGTCAATGAGGTTTTCATGATAAAACCAATTCCCTCTAAAGTTCACCAAACTCATAAAAACTGATTTTTCCAGATTATAGTCTCTATAGGTCTATGTTTATGCTTCCATGAAACTGTAGAATAATTAGCTGAACACTGGGACCTTTGGGTATTTTCAACTGATTGTTTGCATGAAAAGCAGCTGAAGAAAGCCTAGATGGTTAGTTTGTTTTGCCATGAGGGTCTTTAAATACTCTTATGAGAGGAAAAGAAAGAAAAGATCTGGCGCTGAGACAATGTATGATTTTCCCACATTTTCTCCTCCTTTTTTTCTGGGTAGTTTAATGAACTGGCAGTTGCTCATTTCTAATCAATGTCCATTCATGGGTCTTACACATAGGTTATAAACATCAGAAACTTTCAGCTGATGATAAAAGAAAGTTAGTTTCATTCAAAGGCCAGGAAGTGTGTTAATGCTAAAGGCTGGCACTAAGAAAAAATAAGTTATTAATGTGGGGGTTTTTTCATATTTTTCAGTCTCTGGCAAACTGTTAATGAACTATGCTTTAAATTGCAAGATTGCCATTAAGCCACATGACTTAGTAACATTGAGGTTCTTTTCCCTTGGCTTCTGTTATTTGAAATTATGTATTACATGTGCTTCTTATCTTTATAGTTTTTCCTTCCAGTTCATAAGGAAAATAATTGTATGTCTTAATAGACAAGATCAACTCAATGAAAATTCCTGTTGCTGAGAATTTAAGAAAAGTGCCCAGTACCTGAAGTACCCAGTAAATAATTGCTTTTGCATCTCTAATTATTTTAAAAGTTGAACTGTATTTGGATCTGCTGTTAGATTTCCTTGCTTATTAATGCCAGCCAAAGCTGGTTTTAGAAAAGTTTCGTATATTTTGGGAATTTCAACTCAGGAGGCACTTCTATGTTTGCCAGCCCTCCACAAACCAGGAAAACAACTGCTTCAACGGGGAGATCCACCTACTGAGGGTGGGAACAAGAAGGGTTGTGAACCCTGAGTGTCCTCACATTACCTGCTGTTGAGCCTTCGGAGTGACCAACATAGTACACCTCCTTCTGTCCAGTTTTATTCATGATGAAGTACAGCTCAGCTGGAATATCGTATTTGCCCATCTCATCAAAGCTATGGGGGAGAAACACAAAAAGGGAGCAGAGAATTTGTGGGCTACTGAATGTCAGATTTGTTCACCGTGCCAAGCGGGACTCACTAAAAGGCAAGGTTGGATGCTTTGTCTGCATCCTTGCTTGAGCTGGGGAATGGGGCAGGGGGCTGAGGCTGTGCTGCCTGATGCTTCCAGCTCTGCAGAGGAGATGCCAGTATCCCCTGTCAGCTGCAGCCCTCAGGCAGCTGAATGTAATCAGTGCTTTTCACTAGTGGGTTACAAAACACACGTATCCCTTGGTTGAATTCAGCTGTGAGAGATCAGAGATTTCTAGATAAGGCTGCTCAGGTGGAGGTTCTTGTTCTCTGTCTCACAGTATGGTCTCCTTTTTCCTCAGCATCCCCAGCCGTTTCCCAGTGTCTGAAATCCCAGCCGATACTTCCAACTGTGAGTAGCAGTGAGCATCCTTCTTTGTCTTGTTCTTTCCTCTCCTTGGTTGGTGTAGACCCTGTTCTGATGTTGGTTTAGATAAAAACCGTCTGTCTGAAGCTATCTAGTCCCCCTGGGGTTTCTGTCTTGAGTAATTCTTCCTCTAAAGAGTACCTGAACTGCCAGAACTCTTTCTGGGAGGGCTTAAGTATCTTGTGTTTTAAAGACCAAGTGTTCCCTCGGCTGTTTCCCATCCAGACGTCGTAGCCAGCATCTGCGAGGAGGAAGCCCAGGCTGTTGTTGGGCAGGTTAGAGATCCAGTGGGTAGCATCTGCCAGCAAAGCATGCTGTAGGAAGACTACAGGCTTTTGCCCTAGAAAAGATGAAAGTATTCTTATATTGGAGCAGAGCAATGTGTATTTAGGATTGGGGTGCAGGCTTTTGTTTGTGAGAGGTTTTAAACCTTTCCTTCCTCAGGAAACTCCCAGGAGAACTATGCACAGATATTGGTCTGAGAAACCTGAAGGATTTGTTCCATGGAAGGAGGAAGCATTTCATAACAGGACTGGCAAATTAAGAATTTAATGAGGAGGCCTGTCCCCACCTGCTCTTGCACTGGAAAGCCACCATACAGGTCCCTATATTGAAACCACATACCCACAGCTGAAAAGTGCTGAATGTAGAATAGTGTATGGAAAACAAAGAATAATTAATCCAAAGAAGCATATCTACCTCTGGGCTGAGAGGCCCCTGATCTAACATTGTTTAACCCAGCTTTGAGAAAGGGGCTGGTCCAGATGATCTCCAAAGGAGGAGATCCAAATAGGAGGAGACATCCAAAATATTCTGTTAAGTCTAACAAGGAGGAACAAACAAGGTGGCAGTATCCTGGGTATCTCAAATTACTGGTAGAATTTTTTTATTCCATTCGGAAAACGTGAAGAAACAGATGAAATGCATTTGCTTTTCATTGATGGCCTGATTTCTTATCATAGAATGGTTAGAGGTGGAAGGAACCTTGAAGTTCATCGAGTTCCAACCCCCCCTGCCCTGAGCAGGGACACCTCCCCTAGACCAGGTTGCTCAAAGCCCCAGGTTACTCAAAATCCTTATCATCTTCCTTAAGAATATCTGTCCTCCAGAAGGCTGGGAATTAATATTCATATGCCAAACCTGAGAGGTTTTTTTGTCAGACTTCTATTTTAAATATATCTTATTTTGGGTGTTAAAGCAAAACCTCTCCAGATCCACTCTACCAAACTCTCCCCCCGCCACACGAAGGAAAAAAAACCTGGGATATGGCAAAACTATTAGAAAAGTCTGAAATGAGGGCAGAGACACTGATTGTGTGGACTTGTGATGGATTCAGGATTCAGGCCACATTCCTGACTGGATGCTCCTGCTGAGATGCAAAGGTGTGGAACGTGCCATTGCACGTGCAAAGGGGAAAGATGGGGGGACCCATGTGAGAGCTGACTCTCAGACTTTCCTTATGCTCTATAACCATGTCGCACCTGTATTTCGGCTGTTCCTCCCAGCAGGAATTCTGAAAACAGCAAGAATGTATCCATCCTTTGTGGTAACTTCATATTCCTCACTGGGGTATCCGTGGTATCTGATAATTTCACTCTGTGGGAAGCCAAAGGAGAGTCTGTTAGTGTTCAAGCTGTCTGTTTTGGAGGGTAACCAAGCTAAGTGGCGTGTATGTGGGCTGTTCTGTGATGGTAGTGCAAGACCCCTGGCCACAGGGACCATGGCTCAGAAAAAAACATCACAGTCTTGTAAGACGATGCATGAAAAGTCTTCTTCAGACCTGTTTAGGTGGTAGTTGTCTGGTATTTGACCCTGTATTAGGGGACAAAGCAGAACTGTACTGAGCAACTAAGCTCTTGGGAGATAGCTTCTCATGTTTTGAAGGCTGATACAGATCGAACTTTCTAGAGAGTAAACATTCAGCAGTATCTGCATAAGACAGTGCAAAAAGATGTGGGTTTGGGTCCATAATGAGTCCTTTCTTGCCAAAGAGTGATTAGGCAAGTCAAACAAGGGTGGAGCTCTTGTCGTGAAGGAACTCATGAGACTACCTACACCAAATTTTGCATGTAGTGTGAGGAAATCTTTGGTGATTCAGAGCAAGGGGTCTTGGATGACTTTGTGTTGTGATAACCTGCTGTTTGAAGAAGGGGTTCATCCTCCCTTGCCACTGTGCTGAGCAAACAGGTTGGTACAGAAGGGGAGGACTTTGCTTCCCTTGAGACTAGAAACCAGCCTTTGCCTCCACTGCAAAGGAGCTCTTCTCTCTGGCAGCTCAGACTTTTTGGGCAGGAGCATCAAGGTTTCTTCTAGCCCCATGCACAGGAGGGATATCTTTGACCTCCTGCTACGATCGCACCCTCCCTTTCTTTGTGCGGTAGCCCAAAATACCAAGGTGTATGTTGGGAAAAGTGACTGCAAGAAAGTGTCATGAGGCTTGGCCAAGCCTTGTATTCATCTTTTCATCACGTATCTGTTGGGTGTCACACTAAATGCAGGCAGTAAAAGTCTGTTCTTCAGTTTGGTATGGCCCGGAGCATGTAGTCCATGCTTTGGCCACAGTCCAAGGCCGAGTCCTATTTCTGGGGCCAAAATTCTGTAGCCTGGATCTCCAGGGACCCTCAGGAGGTTCTGGGGGGTTGCCTGGCCTTTGAGCCAAAAGTAGCAGCTGGCATTCTCCATTGCAGTGCTATGGGCCTGTCCCCATGGACATGTGCAAGTCACATCTATCCCCAGCAGATTCAGAGCTGGCCCTCCTTGCAGTGGTGACTCTAGTGCAGGGGATTTGGAAAAGGCAGGTTGGGAAAATGGAAAATGTGGAAGGGGCCCTCTTAGCCTCCTCACAGGGACTGTTGGTGATGGGGCAGTGGCAGTGGTACTGGGAGAGACAATTTAGAAAGAAAGAGGGAGAAAATGACCCAACTTACAACGTTCATAAAGCATTCGGGGTTGCGAGTCTTCTTGTGCGGCCTGCTGTCTGGATTAGGAGTGGTGAATCCTGCTGAAAAGGCGATTCCGTGGGCACAGAGCAGCACGAGGAGGCACCACATCTTGTGGCTGTGAGAAAGAGGACACACAGGGATGTTTGCATTAGGAAGAGGGTGGTGTGGAATTGCACAGGAAGACCCAAGTGGGGAAAAGTTGCCCAAGGTCTATTCCCAAAGGGGCTGCTGGAATAAGTCCCTGTGTGAGAAGGACCATCCACGGCTCAGGGAACAGGGAAGGTTACAGAACAGGTGAGGAAAACACTTGGACACACCAGGCAAGAATAAGCCTGAGCTGTCTGCAGATGACAACGGAGAGGTGGTTGGTAGCCAGGGCCAGCTCTTGGCATGAGTCTAGCAGAAGCTTGACAAAGAAACATGAGTACCTGAGCTGAGTACCTCTGCCAGCAGGAGAGGTGAAAGGAGAAGAAAGCACTGTTTGTTGCTTGTCTCCTCAGGAATGAGGTGAGAGAGATTTGGGATGGGCTCTCTTTCCACCTTCCCCCTCCTCCATTGGGATCAAATGGGTCGGTGGTGTGCTGGGGTGAGGGATCAATCAATCAGAGGCTAGTGAAGGGTTCTGCAGGGACCAGGAGAGACTTAGACTCTGGGAGGAGACGTAACAGGCTTAGAGGAACATGCACCACATCAGTGCCAGCTTATGCTTTCACCATGAGGTGATGTGCCCCAGACCTGGTTCAAGTTCTGTTTGAGATTAGTTCCTCTGAGAATATGAAGCAAACAAGGTGACCATGTGTGGCTTCCCAGAAGATCCATGAGTCAGTTCCCAGTCAGCTTTGTCTTTCAGACTGAAACTGAGTTGTGTAGGTCTCCATTTAGCAACCTTTCGGGCTTCTTCACTAGCCCCCTGCTGCCCACTTCTTCCAAGAACCTGCTCCGCTCTCGCCAGTTGATTGGTTATTTTTTTTTCCTACTGCTACTCCTGAGCCCAAAGTTTCTGTCTCTCAAAATCAATGGCTGCCACCAAACGAGAAACCATGGAATTACTTGATTTTGGAGCAGTGAACAATGACCCTGAGAAAGACCCTTCCTATTGCCAAGGGTCCATCTCCTGTATCTCTTAGAAACGGCTGTCTATATTGCAAATCTTGTCAAGGTCATGGGCAGGTGAGACTTTACCCTTTCCTGGGATGACTGATGCTACCAGATTAGCTTTTCTGAATAGAGGAGTACAGTCTATCTAGAGTCATTTTATTCCAGCTCCACCTACAGCAGATATGCTTTATTTTCAAGAACTCATTCGATGAATGCAGGAACACTGCTCTCTGTGAGCTTCTTACAACTTTTTTTTTTAAATGTGCAAATTTTGACTCTAAAAGGTGTCCTAGAAAAGGGAAGAATGAGTTCTGTGCCCCAGAAAGCTACTGGGTGTTGGACTACGAGTTAAAACCCTTTGGAGAAGTGCTGACCTATTCAGTGCTCCTTGCCTACGAGAGAGCTGTGAGAGGGTAGGAGAAGATTTTTCTTTCCAGTCTGAAGAACTGTACAAAAAGGATTCATCCCTGAAGCTCAGGACTCTGCTTACACCTTCTGGAAAAGCCCTTATTCACCTGATATTTGTTGTCTGCTGGGCTTGCAGGTGTGAGGGGAGAATAAGAACTGTGAAGAGAAAAGTAGCAGCCCTTCTGCATGAGGATAAAGACCATGAAGACCAGGCAGACTACCAAAACATTCCACAATAGAATCCACAGCACACGTAATGCAATGTAAGGCTTAAGCACATCGAGGCATCTTGTCAGATTGCCTCACTAGTAATGACTGGGGACATCATTGCTCCTGTCGGCTTGGTTTCCTCAGGAGAAGAGGACATGCTTCTATGGCCACCACATGTTTATGTTAGTTCACCTTTCTGTCCATCCTGTAATTAACTTTTGTTGTCACTGGAGAATTTCGTAGGGGACCTGCATGCATTATAGAAGCGTTAGGAAGTTTAGCAGACTCAGGAAATAAGTCTTTCTGAGGCCAGGCATTCCTAGGTCCACCAGACATAGAGAATTCAGTTTTTAATGAGGAACAGAGGTTCTCCTGCAGCCACATGTTTCTGGAGTCTGCTTCTAGCATAAGACATCTGCAATGATGAGACATGCTGCTCTATGAAGTTTATCTGGACTTGTAAATGGAGCTACAAATCAAGAGAAAATTAGAATATTCCCAGGCAAGTAATGGGGAAGATGAGCAGGATTTCTGTGAGAGAGGGAGGGGTGACCAAGAGATCTTTGCACTTTCTAAATCTACTTTTAGGAGAATGAGTTTTTTCTTCTCATCTTCAATTTAACTTTTAAATTTGACTGAACGAATTTAAAGAAGTCAAACCTCCTGAGTCATCAGACAGTTGGACTGTAGCAGAGTTTGGAAACACCCAAAACTTGAAACTTGGCACCAAAACACATTCCATTAGATTCCCTTTGTATATCAAATACTTAATTTTTTGTTGTCAAAATAGGAGGCCTCACAACCACATACTCAGGCAGCACAACACCCTTTTTTGCTTTATGCTGTTTTACTTCGTTCTAATGGGAGTGAAATATGTCACCCTCTCCCTGCATGGGGAACCTCATTTGGGAAGAAAAAATTCTGCCAATGCCTCAACTTGTTTTCAAATCACTTCCAAGACTAGTTGAGGCAATGCAGAGGCTAAATTATTCCTCCTGTTAGGGCAAACTTTTCTCGATGCGCTCTGCAATCACCTGCCTTAGCTGGTATGGCTCACAGACTTCCAGGTGTTCACATTTTAAATCAGATACAGCGGGCTAAGACATTGGTTTGGATGCCCACTGCTCCCTGAAACTTCAGGGTTAGACACTTGACAGGAGCTGTTTTTATCTAGTGAGGTAAAGTCGTACGGAAACATTGGGCATGGTAAAACCCTGATGAAAGAACACATTTAGAAGGGAAAAAATGTCTGAGAGAGAAATGCCCTTCAAAGTATTTTAGGCACCTTTAAGATTTGGTGAAACTGAGGTACAAGCCCTTCAGAAATTCATCCATCTATCCCTGTTCTTTAAGCAGGACGAAATTTGTTTCATGTAAGTTATAAGGCAGACACAGACACACACACACACACATATACAGTCACAGCCAGAGCAGCAGGTCTCAATGCAGTGACTCAATGCAGGTGAGAATCTTCTGCCTTACTCATTAACAAAACACACACGTGCATAAAATTGCGAGAGCGAGTGGTCCGATTGGCACATGCTGTTGCAATCCTGGGACTTTCATTCCCTTGTTCTCAGACCGAAGAAAACAAGTAGAGGAAAATGAGGGAGTTGCTCTTTTTCTTCCTTTCTGTGCAGGTCAAACTCCTTTGCCTTCTAACTTGAGGAAATTGCACGCTTCTGTGCACGGCAACAGGATTACAGATTGGGGAGGCAAAAAGCTCTCTGTCGTTACAAGCAATCACACAAAACCGAGACCGAACATCTTTATGGAGACAGGCAACAGAGAAAAAGACCCTGAGCACATACGGACGAGCACCTTACCTCTGCTCTGACTGCCTCGCTGGTGTCTTCTGCCGATGTTCCTGGTCCGTCTCCACCAGCAGACTGATTCACTTCCAGAAACCTGCGCCGATAAAAGGAAGTCAAAACACAATGAGCCCTTCAGGGTAGCAGCCGTGGAGTGTCATGAGTTGGCAGTGTGTATTGTAGAGCGTGTTTAAGTGCTGATTTGGCAGTGCTTCGGAGGTGGGGAAATCCTTGTGATGAAGATGATCTCCTGGTCAAATTTGCAACCCCAACATGCTCCCACGGAGCAGGAGAGTTTAAGAAGCACATACAAATCAGTGGTTAGGATGTTCAGCTGAGACCTGGGTGTTCCAGTTCCCCAAGGCTGTGGCAGACCTTGACCTGTCCTATTGCCCAACTGAGGAGCTGCTCCAAATGTGATCTTTTAGGATGAAGATGGGGAAGCGTCCAGCGTCTCTCAAAGGAGTCTCTGAAGAACACCGTCTCTGCTATTGTTTTTCATTTGGTTTATGTTAACTTCTATTTTAACATTACACTCAGACTTCTAAGTCTGTTTTTCAGCGAGCAGCACAACTCATAAAACCCATCTCACTCCACATTAGTTGGTCAGAGTTGACAAGGCTTCTGTAGGGACTCTTTGGTGCCAAGGAAGGCTTGAATACATCATAAAACCTTTCTCCCAGTGAAGGAACAAAAAAGGGTTCTTGTTTCTCCCAAGCCATTTCCATCACATCTGAAAATGTGGTGTCTTTGGAGATCTTTCCCTAACTGTTGAATCAGATGTAGCCAGCCTGGAGGCTCAGTCCACACTGAAATAGGCTTGATGGCCATGGGCAGGAGGACATGTTCTAGTGTCCTTAGGCAGCTGGGCTACAAAGAAAGTAGAATCTTCCTCTGTGGGGACCAGCCTTTTCAGCCAATTAACTCATAAGTGTCTTCAGAATAACTTGCGTTTCATCAGGTGCTGATGAGCATTTAGAATAACACCAGATGAAAGGGATGTGTTTCTGGGAACAACGTTGCAAATAATAGGATGGCTTTGGGTGGAGGGGGAAGGAAAGGCATGAAGTAACAACAGGTTGTCAGTGAAGCCACAGTAACAGTTCTGCTTTACATACAAAGTAGAGAACATTTTTTGGGATGGTGAAAAAGGTAATTTGGTAATTTCTTGGTGAAAAGCGTTGTAACTCAACTGCTCTGATGTCTCCAAGTGACAATAACTTTCATCAAACCATAAATTAATTGCTCAGAAAGGGTTCTACAACATGATGTCTAGTCCCTCCTCATGTCCCCTGGTAGGATCAATAGTCCCCATGATGTTTTTAATGCTGCTTGCTCAACCTGTTTATATTGATTTTCTAGAAGATTCAACACCCTGCCTCCTCTATGGTCTCCCAGATTACAAGACACCTGCACAGCTGCAGCCTCTTCCTAGGTGAATTTAGGGGATGCTCTGGCTTCTTTCAGGTATGTTGCTGTTGCATTTCCTATCAGGAGTATTGAAAACTCATAAAGTAGGTCTCAAGTCCTCCAAGCAGTGATTTAGTTGAAGGACTGACTGTCTGGAGGGTATTAATCCTCAGGAGTTTACATTGGGTGTAAGGAAGGTCCTTGTCTGGAAGAGACCGGTTTAGTTTGCATCAAGCTCCGTTTGCATTTGTGGAGCACAAGGACATGGGATAGTCTTCAGCAACGGGCTCAGGAGATGAAGCAGGCCTGTTGTTTTTCTTGGAAAGGAAAGGAACAGAAGTGGCACCAGCCGTGGTTAAATTTTTTGGCTAAGAAACCATTTTGCACAGTGAGATGCTGATGCTTTGGACATAGTGTCACCAATGAACCGTCCTAGTGTAGTGGCTGTCCCTGCCCTGGTTAGAATCCCAGACTTGGCCTGTGTTAACATTTGATTCAAAAGGAGGATGAGGGTGTCATGCTGAAAGGAAACCCCAAAATGCACTGAAATTAAATATGATGACAGTTTCTTCGGCACTGTTTGCAAAGCAGTCCTTTCCACTAACGAGCAAAGTGCTCCAAAAACCCATAGGATGGAGATAATGGATTATTTCTAGCAATGTTTGGGTACTTATAATTTTAGTGTTAAACCCCAAAGAAGCTTCTTGGAGCTATGATAAAGGCTAGAGCAGCTCGGGTCTGGGGCAGCCAGTAGCTTCCATGTGAAATACCAGGAGATGCGAGGTTCCTGCTGGGTTCAGAGTGTAATTTTAAACCAAAGCGTCCCACTGAAGCGTTGTCATTGCCAAGAGGAAATCAGCTCCTTTGTCCCACCCTGGAAGGCTCATGTACACAGACCCTGAAAGTGTTGTCAGCAGAGATTGAGTCTGCCAAGATTTCTCTATCTCAGGGGGCACCTTGAACTCAATCTTCCCATCTTCCAGGTGCATGCTTGGACGACCAGGCTGGCTACTGCTTTCTGAGGCGTCTACCCTCCCCATATCCCTTGCTCTTCCTCATGAAAAAAGTGAGCAGCCCTGGTTCAAATGAAGACAAACCATCTTTTTTTTTCAGGAGTGAGTTTTTTGTGTGAACTCAGTTTTTACTTCCTTCATCATCTCATCTAATAATAAAATTAATCGATACCATAACTGCTAGGGTTAGTCTTGGCTTACACTAAGCCTTTCAAGAGCTGCCAGCCCAATAAACTGAGAAATAATAGGAAGAATGGAAAAGTTCTTTGGATCACTAACCATATCCAGAGAAAGTCAGTGCTTTCATTATTGTTAGGGTCTAAAGCAGAGAGCAGGCTGCAACCAAACCATGTCTCCTGTTAGCAAAGGATGGTTATTGCAGAATCCAGGCTGCATCAATTAAAAAATGATTGCTGACTTACAAGGTTGCCAGAAAATATGAAGTGTGCCATCAGGATGCAGCGACATGTGGTGTGAAAATAGCAGTGGGAGGAACCCTTTCCCTGACTCCAACAGAAACCACCTAATGCAAAAGAAGGTTCCATTTGTACCCCGTGAGAGCAAGTAGCATTGAATGAGTTGGGTACGGCTACCAGTTGCGGGTTAAGGATACTTCTGCATCAGGTCAATGATTTCATTGTACATATGCAAAGGTGCATCCAGTCCCCAGATGAAATCCAGGTGTGCCCATTCTGGAATCCTCTTATGATAGATGAGCCTCTTAATTTGAGACAGTAAAATGCCTGCATCCTTGGGATCTGCGAGTAAGTCTCGTCCTCCAGTCCACACCGCTGTTGGTACAGCCATCTCTTCCACAACATAGGGAGGAGGAGCAGCCTGGAAAACATGAAGTGATACAGGAAGGAATGAGCAGGAAAGCACAGCAAACATGCATTTGGGGCTTTCTTCCATTCATGTTCAAAGTAGTTCGGTTCAAAACCAAACAGTTTGTGTTTCTTAAACTGACAGAAGTGCCCTTCCTTGTCTCTTCTCTGGGCTTGCAGGGGTGACCCAGCTGATAGCACAGCCAAAGGAGAAATGCCTCCTCCGTTGCCAAAGAGTTACTGTTGGGTCTTTGCCCTCTCAGCTAGAAATCCATGGGATGGGAGCCTGGAACAAGACAGAAGATGTCAGGATGCCTCTGGATAAACCCCCATCTTGGTCTTTATGGAGTACTAGTCAGCCCCAGAAGACATAGATTGTCCAGTTAGAAAACACAGCGTGTGACTAGGGCAAAATGATAATCAAGTGACTTCTGTGAGACAAAAGAGGAAGTAGTTTGGACTCCTGAGTTTGGAAAATAGAGGCCAGAGCAAGGACAGGAGACAGGCTTATACAATCATGAATAGCGCGAAGAAAGAGCACAGGAAGTAATTATCCCATTACTTCTCGTAACACAAAACCTAGAAGGCATCCAGTGACTTTCCAAGGGCAAGCAAATTCAAGACAATCCAAAGGAAGTTGCATTTCATGCAAGCCATCATTAAAACATGTAGCTCTTAATAATAGGCTGTTGTAAAGACCTAAAGGGTAGGAGGGTCAAGCATGGAATTAGAGTCTTGGATGGAGGAGAGGTTCCTCAAGCACTGCTTAGAGACGAAGTCCTTTTGTCTCTGGCTGCTATTAGCTCTCCAGTTCCTCTCTTCCTAATGGTGCTTCCCTGATCCCTCATGCATTGGCAGCTGTGTCAGTCATGCTGATAGGCAGGATGCCTCTTTGGTCTGACCTGCTGGATGTATTCTTTTTTTTTTTTTTCAAAATCTATTTTCTGTCTTTCCTGCCCTTACTTCCTCTTATTCCTATTGATCATTTAATTGAAAAGGTTTGCACTCTCTCTTTTGCTATTGCCATTAGTGCTTGCATGTTCTCTCTGTTGACTTCCAAACTGGGAAGCAGCAATACGGATGGGGGTGGCTAAATCCATCTACTTGTATTCTGAAAATGTGCCTCCTACTACAGCCTTTCTCCCTTCCTCTGTGCTTCTGTGTTGTCCAAGGGTGATAATATTGTTTCCCCAAACTATACCTGTTGGTATTTTTCCATGTTCTTCTCTGAACTGCCCCAGTCATAAGCTTGGAACTTCCCTGAATGGGCCTCCTAAGATGATGAACAAGAAAAGGGTAGTTACAAAGCTGTCATTCAGGAAGATTGTGGGTTCTCGCCCTGCTGAGTCTTTGACTCCAAACTAAAGCCTCAGCTGAAGTTCTTCTAAGAGCTATGAGAGAGCCAACAGTAAATTAGTTAAAGTCTCAACCAGTGAAAAGGAACCAAATGTTTTTGTCAGAACCAAAAAAAAACCCAACCCCTCGCTGCTCCTGCAGAAAGCCCCAGGGATGTTTTTGCAGGCAATTTGTTCTAGTTTGTAAGATTGCTGTCAACAACTGCCTCCAGCCAGTTCCCCTCACTGCTGCTGCTGTGTCCTCTTCTGACAATCGTGTTGCCACCACTCAGCTTTGTGAGAGGCTCCTTCTTAGGTTGCCTCTTCCCTCTCTGGTTTGAAGGCAGAAGTCATCATTTCTAGTTCTTCCCTTGTGCTCCTTGGCTTTGCCTACACCATGGGTTGTTATTGCCGTGACAGACACCATCGAAGGGAAGGTGTCCATTAACTCAGCTCCCGCGAGCGAGCCCAGACTTTATGATTCCTTAAATGCAGGAGCCTAAAACCAGAAAGGCAGCTCCCATCAGCGCTGCTGCTGAGGATCTACCGTGACGGTATGTTCTGAGTACAGGATGTAGTGAGCCTACTAAGTAAAGGATTTATTATTTATAGTTCTATTGCTGTTCCAGACACCGAGAGCTTTGAAAGCAAGAGATGAAAATACAAGGGCTTTTACTAGTAAAATTTGGTATTTTACAAAGCAGCCTATGTCTTTCTCATTTCTAGATCCCACATTGGAAACATAACTAGTTTCCTAAGATAAGCTCTGTACAGGGCTGCAGACATCATCTGTATAAGGTAATGGATGCACAATAAGAAGAGTGATGTATACATCTGCATACACAGCTTCCGGCACACGTATTTTTACACAAATAACTCTGGCTTCAGAGTTACCTGTATCACATAGGGTGTCTCTATTCTGCTGAAAAAAGAAAAATCACTGTTTCTTACTAAAACAGTGTTTGGAATTGATATTTCAGTTGTAAACCATGGGTTACAAGTGTTCCCAGAAGTTATCGATGGCTTCACAGCAGGATATCAGCCGTACCCCATCCTATGCCCTGCACAGCCAGAAGTGAGAACCCATTTTGCCTTCCAGGAGTTTGCTGGTACCTGACTCCAGTGGACTATGTTCTGCACGGAAGTTCCAGCAGGGGTTTGCGCGATGTACACATCGATTCGGCTCTGAAAGAAAACATTCAGTGAGTATTCTCTTCCTCCTTTCTGTTCAGATGCACATAAAAAAAAATAATCTGCCACAGCAGTGTCATGTATCCATAAAACCAAGAGAAATTGGAGTGGGGCGATTGGAGACCCCCTCAGACTGACCCCAGATGTGGAGATGTGTCAGATCTGGAGCAGCACCAGAAGAAGAGCCCCCAACCAGGACATTTTCCAGGATGACTGAGAATCTAAAAGAATCTAAGAGGTGGAGAGGACAGAATAGTCTTTATACCCCAAATTTGGTGTTTTTTTCAGGAGCCTGTAACAGAACCTATGCGAGAGAGGACGGCTGTTGGACAGAAGCACAAAAGGAACTGCAGCTGCCTGAGGAACGCGTGATTATTTTAAACAAAACACACCTTAGCCTTGTGGGGCTTTCTTAACGAGTGGCTGTGTGACCCTTCCTCAGACAACATGCTCTGAAGCATATTTTGGAAAACACTGGAGCAAAAAATTGATGCTCAGGTGGCCTGGCCTACAGCAGGACATAACATGAGGAACGCAAGTGTATCCTAACCTCCAAAACTGTTCCATGCAATGTGGTGCTGCCTAAGAGACATTTAGAATTCATACCACAGGACAGAGGGTAAGTTTTGGGAGCAGAAACTTAAACTCTTGGTGAAGCTGGAGAGAGTTATACTTACCATGTCAATGTTTTTCAGGTTACAGCCCCCCAGACCGAAGAAGACACTTCTACAAAGCCTGGCAAGACCTTGGTGGCTGCAGAAAGGAACTACTAACTTTCTTAGACGTTCAGTCTGTGGAAGGAATTCTCTTTTGCCAAGCAAAGCCTGTGAAATACAAAGGTAACATCCATTTAAGAACGTACACTTCTATATTGTGCTGTTGTTTTTAAGAGGTGTTTGTGTCCTGTTCCTCTTCTCCAGCACTTTCAGTGGTCCCCACTTGCTTTTTCTTCATTTGTGAGATGATGTTCTCACAAATAAGAAAGAAATTAGGTGCTTTTCCGTTGCATCAGCCTCCTCAGGCATTGCGCAATTTGTGTTGCATCACTTTTAATGAAGAGATACGTTAAATGTTAAACTCCAATTCGTATTTTAGCTCTAAGCTCGCGCGTCGCTTGTGGCTTTGTCTATAGGAATCCTGGAAACCTTTGAGGATCTGCATCTCTGTCCCTCTCTGGGTGACCCCTCCCAGTGCTGTTGCCCTCGATAAAAAGTTTTTTCTTAATGCCCAGTCTGAACTTCCAAAGGCCTCAGTTATTATAACCTACCCACATGCAAATGAGGAGACTTCATAAAGCCCTAAGCTTTCTGTTTACCCGTTTTAAGAGCTGAACAAACAAGTTTATGGTTAAAGAGTTAAAGCCAAGATATCACATACCCTGAGCAATTTCTCAGGAAGGTAGAGGAGTTTTGTTACTGGGCTTCGGGCGTACTTAATAGTAGTGACAGGTGCCAAGGCAAAATAGAGTTTGATTTTTTGAGCCAGCTCTGGCATTGTTGAGAATGCAATGAACGCTGAGAAAACAAAACACACAAAAAAGAGGAGAAAACCCATCATTTTTCCATTAGACTGCTTTCAGTGTTTATAAATGCTATTCTGCAATTTCAGACCTACAAAGAACCTTGGTAGTTGTTCAGAGACTACGGTTCAGCCCAGATTTGCGTGAAATCCCTCTTCTCCACGTGTTACCAGCTTGTAGTTTTATTTCCCTTTTTTTTTTTCTATATTTTGCCTTTTGCAGCTTTCTTCCAAACCCATTTAAACATAACTGCACACTTCTGATGTACATTCATGGATTTCATATATTATTGGAATGAGTAGTTGTTTTTCTTCCGGTCAATCCAGTTTCATATTTCCCTTTTTTTTGTCTGTGTGTGGGTGTCCTGTCCAAACCAGCCAACTTCTCTTTCTGTACTCTCATCTTCCTATTTTGCTTATTTTGGTCCACTGACCATCTGCTGTTGGGCACACCCGTGCATTTTAGGAACAAACAATTTGAATGGCCCGCAATAATTTTCAGCATAATTCTAAGTTGACAGACCTCCAGCAGCAGTGCATTATGGTTTATTGTCTCTGTAATAAATTAAAAATGACTGCATGCTGAAAACGGCTTATCCTCTGCTTATGACTCTTGCAAAGAGGTAATGAAAACCCCAGGTATATTCAGTATCCCAAATCACGTTTTACTCCAGTTTTCCTGAAACATTGGTCTGTTGTGTGTCACTTACCGATGGTAGCACCTTGCGAATAGCCAATATAGTACAACTTTTCCTGTCCTGTTTTCTCCAGAATGAAATTTATTGCTGCTGGCAGATCAAACTTAGCCATCTCATCAAAACTGTAGGCGGGAGATTGAAAGAGGGGCATGCATAAATTAAAAGTCCATTTGAATGCACTTTTTTTTTTAATAGAGGCTTGTCAGCAAAGAAAGAACACAAGCCATTTAGCAAATCATTCTGCTATTTTAGGTTCTGTGTTTTTCTGGCACTGGATATAAAAGGTACTACTTAAGGTTTTCTGGGATATTTTCTCCTTTGACATCACCGGAAGGGCTGTAACTTCAAGAAGTATCAGATTGAATTGTAATGGTGTGTACAGAAGGAAGAGGTGGTGTTACAGTAATGGAGCTCCTTCCACAGAATCACACATTTTGTACAATTTGGCATGAAAGAAAAGGTCTTTTTTTAAATGTTCATTGAAATAAGTGCAAAAAAGATTTATGTTTTCTCCTTCTGCGATTTTAGTGTTACCGTAATCGGTGACTAGTATTTCTAAATAGCCTCCAAAATTGCCTCCAGAACCGAGATGTGGCTTCGACATGATCTGTGCTGGTTCCTCTGAGATGCTCTGCTGCTCTATTTCTAGTTTGAAGAACCTTTTCTAGTGTTAATTAGAGAAAAGTAGTCTCCACCATTATGAAAGCTCAACTGTGTCCAGGGCATCTCAGCAAAAGTGAATGTAAAGAGTGCTTTTTAAAAGGTAGCATATGTAAAGCCCTGATTTAGTCAGCTTAAATAAATATGTAAGGCTGGGCAATGGAGATGCCCTTTAATGGTTTGATCTACCTGAAAGCCCAGAATTCATCTTGATCAATGGAGTAATTTTGATGTTTCCTGGACCAGCGATTCCCTCTGCTATTTCCCATCCAAACATCAAAACCAGCATCAGCCAGTATGAAGCCCAAACTGTTGTTGGGTAGGTTTGTGACCCAGTTACTAGCATCTCCCAATAGTCCATGTTGGAGAAACACAACAGGTTTCAGAGCTGAAAAGCAAATCAGAAACAGAACAATTTATATTATTTTTTATTTCCATTTTCTGGTAGTCCAGGGACATTATTCTCCTATATTCAACACTGGGATTCATTCTCCTGACTTAAAGGGACACAACTATTCAGAAGAACAAAACGTCCCTTTCTGGAAAGAGAGAACTTATAAGCTTCTGCAAGGACTTATGGAAAGATCTACCTGACACCAGCAAAAATTTGGCTTGGCACCCTCTGGTCACTGTTTGTATCGCTCAACCACAAGAGCTTGAGATTCTCAACACTGATATAAAGAATGTAGGTGTGGGATTGTTGCAGAGGTTTCCTTTACCCAAAATATGAATCAGTCCCTGATATTAGGCAGGTGTAAGCAAAAGGAAAGCAAGATTAGAAGCTGGAACAGCTTTCTCAAAACAAGTGGATTGGGCAGATTACAACCTTTACCCTTTTTTCTTTTTTTTTTTTTCCTCTAACTTTTACTCATCAACTCTTATTATGAGGATATATGCTTCATATTATAGTGGATTTTTATTATAAATAGGTGTGCTTGACATAAATCCTGTTGATCTTGCAGGCTATTCAGGGCAGCCAGAATTCTCTGCTAAAATAGCACTTGCAGATACAAGCTTTGGATGTTTTAAAAACACGAAGTGGCTCTTGGCAGAACGTGCCCAATCTGGGCTGTTTTTGTCTCATGTTAAAGAACCGTACCTGGGTTTCCCCGACTCTGTGCGCCATCAGGGATTCTGTTAATGGTAAGGGTATAACCATCTTCTGTCATCACTTCATACTCCTCGCTGGGGTACCCTTTGTAAGTAACCAGCTCATTCTACAAGAGAAGGTAAAACACATCTGCTTGCAGAAGGCCATTTCAGATCTATTATGTGAATAAGAAATTCTCAATGAAGAAATGCTTGAGAGCAGATACAACCAGGGATTTAGTCTACATACAGTAAGCATCTGAATAAAGCAATATGAGATTGGGTGTTGTAACCCTAAAACTACAACAGATTTCCTTCATTCTTTGTGTTAGATCCAGGATTTGACTATTCAGTCAAGACCTGTTATAAAAAAACCTGTATTATATTGCCCTTGCATTCTGGTGATAAAAGAACCAGTGTAAGCTCACAGGAGGAGCTTTTGATTCCTGTAGTTGAGGTGAGGAGATGCCAAGGTGCCTGCTCCTGATCTGCTGCGATGTGAAGTGAAACCAGCTTATTTAAACTACCTGCAGAGAGATCATAGAGTCTTAAAATAAAAGACCAGGAGAGCTTCACACCACCCACCTTGTGAATGGCATATGGGCAATGAGCACCACCAAAAAACTGACTGTGTTATGGAAAAAAAAAAAAAACCAGGATCAGCCACTTGCATAGTCAGAAGGGAAATCCCTAGCACAGCCAATATTAATTTCGGAAAGAAATATTACTTCTGACCTGTAACCTTCAACCTGTTTTGTTACAGAAGAGGATTGTCTTTTATAACTTGCACTCGGAGACTTACACGGTGTGATTTCTCACGCAGGACAGAAAACCCCAAGATTTGAACAAGTGACTAAAGATCTAGACAAGAGGTGCTTGGCAAGAGGTGCTCTTCTGGAAAGCTGGCCCTTCCTGATCTACGCTGCTCATTCAAAAAAGGAGAAAACATAACCCGCTAGTTATTTAGAGCCTTTGCTGACGAAATGCTGGCATTCCAGATGTCAGTTTTTTAAGAGAGGGGCATAGTGCCAGCAAGAAAAAAACCTGGCAACTGATATTTAAAAGGGAATGAACGCTGGAGATTTACTGAGGAAAAGTGTTTGCCTTAATTTCTATCAAACATAAGCTGTGCTGTTACACATGCAGGCAGAAGAGAATAGAAGGGAAAGCAGGAGTATAGAGAGTGATTAGAGAGGATGGGTTAAATAAAGGCAGCTGGTCTACTTTGTTATTTCTAATGCCTAGAAACCCCTCTGCATCCCTTCCATCCCCAGGTCGCTCCCCTGAGCAACTCACAATATTCATAAATGCTTCAGGATCCACAGCTCTCTTCATTCTTCTGAGTTTTTCCGGATAAGTAAATCCCTGAAACAAAGACGACACAGCAACAAACAGCCATATCTTCTCTCTGGATAAAAGAATAATTCATCTGTCAGCAGTTCTGCTCTGCGCTCGTAATCCAGACAAGTTCTGTGCTTTTCTGATGAAAAGGCTTTTTCTGCCTGATACTGGAAGGAGCTAGTCTGGTACTGCCCAACTTGTTAATTAAATGGAACAAAGCTGACTTTAAATACCCGTCGGAGGGAGTTTGGCAACAACCTGGATTCTGTGCTGAGGTCTGGACCAGGACGCTGCTCTCAATCAGGGCAAAAGTATTAGTGAGTCCAAGGAAAAGAGCACAGCCTTTGGAGAAATGGAATTCACTCATTCTCCTGAGGAGCAAGTCGCTCGCATTACCATGCCAGGCGTTTCTTCTGCAGATTAATTAGGAAAAGTTTCTGGCTAACTCTGGGGAACACTGGAGTTATTGAGCAACCTGTAACTATATCAATCACTGTCACAGGAACGCTTTGGAGACAACCAAGCTGTTGGGTAGTCAACTGAAAAAACCAAAGACAATTGAAAACAAACAGATTAAAATATTTATAATTTAATTAAGAACTTAGGAACCCAAAGAAAGCACTTATTTATAGTTGCCCAGCATAATTTATGCAAAACAGCTCAATGGCAAAATTTATCCACTCCTTGAAATGAGGATGAAGAAAGGAGAAGAAAGCTCTGCTGAATGTAAAGGTAGGTACAGAGTGAGCGCAGGGATGTCCAGTTTTCTTTGGGGAATCAGCCTGTGAGCTCCCACATACTCTTAGCTCAAAGCGAGGCCTTGAATTATCATTTTCTCTGTGCCACACAAACCCCTCAAGGCCACATCAGAGACCCTGTTTTCCCAGTGACAGAGCTAGAGCTCGAAGCTGGACTGAAGCAGCCAACAAATCCATTGCATTCATTATTATCAAGAGGACTTTGTAACTTCTTTTCCTAAATAATGTGAGTGAATAGCCTATTTTTTCTTATCATAGAATAATTTATATTCCGACTTTCTAACACTGTATTCTGATATGATCTGTACCTTGAAAATATTAGGCTCCTTTTGTAGAAAAAGGAACAGATGTTTTAAAGACTTTATTTTATTTGAAAATAATAGCTAGCCTCCTTTGTTTTTTATTTGAAAGCCACTGCAATCTTATTCCCACACTTGCCATTTCCCTGTGCCTCTCCAGTTACCCCAGTCACCTAAGTTCAGGTTAGGTGAGTCATAGTACACCTCTTTAGCCAAAAGGAATCTTTTAAGAAATAGCTATTCTTTGAGTTACAAACAAAACAACACAACAGAATATATTTGTCCTCAAATCATAAAGCAGCTCCTCAAGCCTGGGTTTGATACCGTCTTTTGCAGCTCCCACAAAGCCTTCACCAGCCTGGGGTCAGAGAGAAATCAGAGCGTTACCCACCTTGTGGCAGGAATCATGTGTTCGGGCTGAGGGACTGAGACGAGAGAAGAATGGAAACTCGGTTCCCGGGTGTTGGGAAGCCGTGCTGGGTAAAGACAGCTCTGAAACGATGGTCAGCCACTGGTTTTTCGCCAGTCCTGCAGCATCTTAATAAGCATCTATTTCTTTCCCACTCCTCATTCCTTCTGCTGTCACTTCAGCTTTTCCCTGAGGGAGCACCAGGGAGAGGTGACTCCTTTTATTATCAAACCCCGTGCTTTTCATCTCCTCCACCACCACGGCTATAACAAGGCTCTTTTTACTATCACAGGTAGATAATTTTTTTTTTTTAAGGAGAATACCAGCCTCTGTGGAGTGGTGCAGCAGGATCAGGAATTTTGAAAACAAATATGTTCACAGATATACCTTATCGTACCTAATGAAACTGTCAATAAACCCGTGACAATTTTCTCTTCTACTAACAACATGCCAATTCCAGCTTCTCGTGTTGTGTGGAAGGGATGGAAGGAAGGAACGCTGACTCTTTGATACTTCTATAGATGTTATTGCACCTATGCTTTTTCTTGTTCCTTTCATGCTCGTGTTGCTGTTCCATAACTCTATGTTGCTGCAGGAGTGGTTTCAGGAGATTTTCTTTTATTCATGCTTCACCTTTAAAAAGGCAATAGAATAAAATGAATGTTCCTTAAATGTATATTTATGAACATAGAATGTTTTTTCATAATCTCTATGGACTCAGGAAACATTACCATAGTAGCCACTTGTCCCAGAGGTCTCAATCTTGCTGGGAGTGGGCCAGTATTGCCCAGCAGTAGAAATTAGGTGGGTTTGAGTAGATTGTTAGGTCTTCAGGACAGGGACTTCTGTGAGGCTCTCCTTTTTGTGGAGTACAAGCATAACGCAGCCATGTTCTCTAACTGGTCTCCTGGCTATTAATATAATACAAACTTTGCAGAAGTATTATTGTTGCTTGCTTTTTTTTTTTTCCTTCACTTGCATATTCTGGTATAAAGCCAGTGGACTTTGCGTCCTGCCTGTTCCAGCTTGGTATTTTTAAACCTTGAAACTAACTCTTCTTTCTTCTTCAGTTCCCCACACTTGTTCCTCCAAATATTCACTCTGTCTTATGGATACTGTTCATCCACACAGAGAGATTCACTTCTACACTGAGATGAGATGAACATCTACCAACAGTTTGAGCCGGCTTTGATACTCCTATTTATATTACAGTTTGTATACTTCCTCCTTGAAATGCTGGCTCTCGCTTGGAACAGATTTATTTAATATATCCTCAGAAGTTATTTTCTTTAATATTTACAGACCAGAAAGAAATACGAAAGAAAGTCTCAGGAGAAGACCTGTTCCTGCAGAATTTGCCAGCAGGCTTTCAAAGGGAGATATAAAGGTCCAACTTCTGGTTCTGGCAGGGAAGTAGGAGAGGAAATGATTTCCAAAAGTCTGGTTTAGAAAGTATTACCAAACATTGAGTCGACACATGGTTTAATATTTTTTTTAAAAGTCTTCTGTTTGTTTCCTTTCAGGTACTTCAGCACCTTGCACCTTCCCTCTAAGAAAACCAGGTTTTCTCCTATTTAAAGTCCCAGCGTCTTCCAAAGCTCAACGTGAATTCTTTGGAGGAACTGTTTAAATATGTACTTGCCTTCAAGTACCTCGTGCTATTCCAGCTAATTAAGACGTGCTATTAACTCCCTCTGAACAAAGCCAGCTTCATTCTTTAATGTAAAGCAATGCTTCATTGACAAAAAGAGCTCAATATTGAGTAAAAGGAGAGCATATAAATGGCATAATACCATAAAGAGAAAATTAGTGGATAATGTCATCGTTACAGGTTATTGGCAGCAGGTGTTCGATGTGGGTGTTTGAGATGGGAAAAGAACTTGAACAAAGGTGAGTGTTTGGCTGATTTTTATTTTGAAGACAGACATACACCCTCTGCTGTAAGTTGACAGGTCTCAGAGGAATTTACTCATGCTATAAAGAGGTGCAGGATTCAGTGGAAATGCTTAAAGGCTGAAATGTCACTGTTGGAGGCGTGGCTGCATCTTAACGAACATGGCCATATGCAAATGGACTTCAAACTGGTCAGTCTAGGTGCCCTTATATAAATAAGTGGCTTCATGCCTTTGTATAAATTGTTGATTACGTGCTCAGTCTATGAAACTTTGGCTCCTTCCACTGCTCTTTCTGGATAAAAAAATCTCAGCGATGCACAGGATTTAATCCCTAGCGTTTTGGTGTTTTCTGCAAACTCTTTGCTCTCCCCATTCCCTCCCATTTCAGGAATCAGACCTGGCTTTGCAAGTGACTTAAGAATGGAAGATATTTGCGGGCAGCTGAATATAGCAGTTCTTCATGGATCAAATATGTCCTTTTGGCTTCTTCATCCAGCCAGTGTGCGTAGATATCAGAAATGTTTGACTATTTTGAGTATGTTAAGGAGGGCCTTTAGAAGAAGGTATGCTTTATTGAGAGACAGACTTGTTTTTGTGCAAGTTGCCAGCAAGGAGTCTCCAAGGGAACACGTGGCAGCAAAAAACAGAAGGAACCCCTCCGTGCACTCATAGGGCTTTAGAAATATTTCATGCCGTAACAGTGCAAGCAGTTGTTTCTTGAGAGTGAGCAAAACACTGAGAACCAAGAGCAGGGTCTAACAGTGCATTCTCCATGGCATCCCTGGGACAATACCTGGTTTCTGGCAACGCCTGCCCTCAGTCCCCCCCACCCCATGCTGTTGCCTTGGCTGGAGCGCTGTTGGCTCCCAGCGCAGACATGTCTGGGGGATGAAAGCAGAGCCCCCTGACCTCCCCTACACCTCCAAAGAGCGAAAGGAGTCATAGAACCACAGAATTGTAGGAGTTGGAAGGGACCTTCAGAGATCATCCAGTCCAACACCCTGCCAAAGATGGGTCACCCAGAGCAGGTTGGACAGGAAACCATCCAGCTGGGTTTTGAATGTCTCCAGAGGAGGAGACTCCTCACCCTCTCTGGGCAGCCTCTTCGAGGTCTCTGCCACCCTCCCAGGAAAGAAGCTTTTCCTCATGTTGAGACGGAATTTTCCATGTTCCAGTTTGTGCCCATTGCCCCTTGTCCTGTCACCAGGAACCACTGAGAAGAGCCTAACTCCATCCTCTTGGCATCTGCCATTTTGATATTGATCAGCATTGATGAGACCTCCTCTCAGTCTTCTTCTCCAGGCTAAACAGACCCAGGTCTCTCAACCTTTCCCCATCAGAGAGGTGCTCAATCTTTTGATAATCTCTGTAGCCCTATGCTGAACTCTCTCCAGCAGTTCTCTGTCCTTCTTGAACCGGGTCCTTCCAATGGAGTCCACCCACAAAGAAATACAAGTGCAAAAGCATAAAGCACTAGGGGGAACAGGGGCTGCTCAGGTGGGAGATGCTCCTCAGCTCTGTCAGGCCTGCAAAAATATTCCAAGTGCTCATCATCGTGGGCTGGCCTGGAGGATTTCCAGCAATTAGGCTGAGCATCACCCTACTCATAAGCAATGAGTGAGGTAGCTCTGAGTTGGCGCTGACATAATCATGAGTCTTTTATGTGATGAAGGTAAAGTAAGAAGCGTCAAAAGGAAGGGCTCACGAGGGACAGAGAGGTCCTCATGCCTGTTTCTTTTGCTCACGCTGCTGACATCTCATCTGGGAATCTCCCAGGCAGCACTGCCCTCCTGCCCAAGCCTCAGACACCCCTAGAAGAGGCAGCTCGCAACCAAAAAGCTCAGCACTGACCCCTCTGTTGACTTATCCAAAAGAAGCACATCTGAAGAAAGAAGTCATTTCCACAGCGCTTCTTGGCTGATGCTGAAGTTTGTGAAATATATGCAAACCAGGATTTCTTCACCTCCAAGGGTGGATGAAGATGAAGTCTCTGTTGCAATTCATGACCTTTGCCTAACTGTTCAAACTGTTTTGCCCCACAATCCATGGGTAACTCTTTTTATCCTCCTGCTAATTTTGTAGTAACGTATACATCAGAATCTCCTCAGCCCCATGTGAATCAACTGTAATTAGGAAAGAAAAAGGAATTCACACATCTGCATACACATGTGCGGAAAGCCAAATTAAGTACACTTTATTTACCTTGCACTTGTCGCTAAATGAAAGTCTTGGGAGAGTGAACCCAAATCCTGTGGCAGAAGAACTGGAACCAGTACGAACACTCGTTATACTCAGCGTGCACTGGTCAGTCCTGGTGAGTGTGGGCCATTAAGCACTGGGAAGTGTGGATTAATGAATGAGGCCGGGGTTGGGTCAGGCAATTAGCCCCAGTCAGTTGTGTGTTGGCATCAGCAGGAGCCACCCAGCTATTTTTAAGGCCGGGTCAGAGGGTCTGTGGGCAGGGTGGCTCCTGTTCTTCTTAGAGCCAAGAATCGAAGTAACGGGTTTGCTCCAACACAAAAGAAGGAGGGTTAGAGATGTCATTGCAAAACCTCTGTCTTCTGTTCAAACTGGGATTTTTGCATATGCATAACTGGGTTGGGCTGTGGCCCAGCTGGGCAGTGAGCTGAGGCTGGGACTGGACTCTGAGGTGGCTACCAGCTGGGACCACTGGCTCTCTCATCCCATGAACACCTTTCTCCTTGCTGCGTTCTACTGGGAAAATATCTTCAGATATGAATTCCCTTACTAATTAACTCAGTCATAGCTTGTTGATTTTTTTTTCATGCATAAAAACCAGCTTCCCACTAACTTTTGCTGGGTCAACAGCTTGGGTAATCATAGCTTTGTCTTTCCAGTTGTAAAGCACTTGGTTTTCCCTTTACCTTTACACACAGTAGGAATTTCTTTTGAAAAAACAAAGATAAAGCTAACTTATAGATCTAGGCTTTTTTCTTTAAAAAGTGAAGATACAGTTATCAATACAAATTACTGGTCTGCTCTGGGCATCAACACTAATTTTCACATTTTAATAGTCCGCCATAAAATAATAAAAAATAAAATAAAAATAATTACAGAATTAAGATTATTACTTTGCACTTAGATCTTAGAATATTGTTTTGATCTTTTGTAAAGAAAGCGGAACAGGACAAAATTGTTTTAACCTTAGCTATAGAAATGCAATTTAAATTACAAAGCTGCGTATCAAACACAGTCTCTGTTTTCAATCAAAGCTTTCCCTTATAAAGAAAAAATTTGCCTGATGACCTCAAAGCGGTATTTTTTGAAGCCAAACGAAGAGTCTACATATTCTATTTTACTTGTGTCAACAATATTTCATTCTCTTGCTATGCGAAGGAAGTTTACTTCTAAAATGCTAGTGCCAACACATAGTTTCACAACACTGCACAGAAATAGGAATGGATGAAACTTATGGACCACTTCCAAGCTCTGCTGCATTTGATGGACATTCAAAGTCTCCATGAAACTAGGGGATAGTCTTTCATTAAACCAAGTAATATCAGACAAGGGCATAATTCTTACCATTGCAAAGGAAATCCGTGTCTTTTCTATGGTCGGGATAATGTTTTTGCTTTGGAAGTATTTTGTGAAGTGCCTTGAGGCAGGAAGATCCCTTCTCAGGGTGGTCTCCTGGCTGTTTCTCTTCCCTGGAGCAGGTAGCAGTGGCCATCTGAAAAGTGGTGGATTCCCAAGGTCGGTGTAGGAGCATGACATGTCCCTCAGCAGGATGATCTCTGTTCATGGACTGTCAATCTGCAGCTGAGAAGCTCCAATGTCAGAGGAGAACCAGGTCTGAAAAGCCAGTAATTTGTATTTTCCCTTTGAAAGCCAACAGGAAAACTGGTCACGTCTTCACTGCCCAACAAGTTGTGGTGCGGTGATCCTCAGGCTGATTCCGATCTGTGCTGGCGGAATCTCTACGGAGTGGTGTTCAGAGGTACCAGCTCACACCTGGCCCCAGCAGCACCACATGTGGGGGTCCATACCCCTTGTGCTGGACCTGCCAAAGCATCTCCTGTCCCTCAGCTGGCAAAGCATCATCTCACTGCTGCGTGCTGCGGCACCGCTCACCAAATCTCTCTGCACTTGGATACAAGGGTCATCCTGGCATCTTGAAATAACTGGTGTCCAGGTCTAATGAGTAGGACACTGAACCTTTCACCACTGTTGTGCCATTCATTTGCCCAAGTCATTTTGACTTCTGGGGCTTTTGTTTCCTTTTCCTTGTCCAGGCTGGCAACTCCAGCTCTGAGGACTCTGTGCGCAGACTCTTCTTAATACTTGACTGAACAGTGTCTGAGGGATATTTCAGTTCAGGCTGCGTGCCTGTTTATCTGAATGAATATTCAGATACGTAAATGAAAACCGTGGCTGAAATCCTTCCTTTCACTCCCTAAGGGATGTCAGATTTTATTCATATGAGCCACAAAGACAGACATGTCCTCATTGCAAGTTGTGGTGACAGAGACTTAAGAGAGTGGACTACTGGAGATAAAGAAGTCACTGAAGGGTTTTTGCTTTGAAAAACAGGAAGGAATCTCTGAAAAAAGAAATTAAACCATTTTTAACAGACAGGTAGATTCTTGGAGGTAGCAATGCTTCCAAAATTTTCATTCGATCCTACCAGAATTCTTCTGTGTTACAAAAAATAATTCCCTGAGCATTTGATGTAACAACACTGGTTTCCTTTCCTTTTGTACCTTGCAGTTGAGTGCAATCTGCAGTTAAGTGTTTCTAATGACTGGGGTATCTCTTTTGCTCTTCTGCTTCCTCTTTTAATCTCGTCATCATGTGGCCATCTTTACTGGTCAAGACACTTCCAGTCTTTCTTGTCTACTTGGTCATCTTTTTTTTTCATGAAACACATGGAGTATTAATTATTTTGCAGAGGACTGTGCTGCCATCAGTGAAAATTGGCCATGGGGCTCAAAATTTATCAGGGAACAGATGGACAGAGACATAGACAGCACGATTTCCTGAGCATTGTTTCCTTAGGAAGGCAGCTCAACCCTCCTCCCCTAAGCCTTTGAATAGAATCACTGTAAGGTTCTGTACCGTGGCTGGATTGCTCTTGTCTTCATGTTTTTAAAAGAAATTGTGCCATTGCAAAACAAAACTATTTGTTTAGACCCGTAGAATTTTCAAATCATAAAGATGAGTACAAATACTTTGCAGAATTGTATTTTGCATATTATTTTTTCTGATACTATAAACCCCCTGATGACAGACTCACCCTTAGTCTTACGGGCAATGTGCAACATAAAACTTGTACATGGGGCATATATTGGGCACCTGCCTTTTCCATTTCATAAGAAAGCATTTGTTTTCCACAGAAAACACCGGTGTTGGAAGTTGGTGCCGTTGCTTTCTGCACAGCTGTGCACGGTCCAGTTTCAACAAGGAAAGAACTGAAGTTAGACCTGTTTGGAGAAAGACTTGTATGGCTCACCTAAACATGGATGGGAGGTCCCTGTCTCCAAGGGTTCTGGCACGTACATGGAAGGATACATTACCATTTTGCATAGTGTGAGTTCTCCCCTGGAGGGTTCAACACCCTGGAGGTGGTTCCAGACTGCACAGAAGTGAACCGTGTCACCCTGTCATGTCCTCGTCACACCTTTTCTCCTGGCAAGGCACGGTGAGGAGGACCATTGGGATGATGTGTGGAAGGAGCCAGCCTTCCCTTCCCCATGATTGCCTGGCTCAGCAGATTTCCCACACGATGCCTTCCCCACAAGTGATGACTTTCCCACGTGATACGCCGTCCCCACGCTGTTTGCTGCCACTGGCACCGGGGACTGGTCAGCTCTGACACAGCTTCTGTGACCACTGGTCTGTAATTTTCATTTTGGGACTGCAGAGAATTACAGGCTTGGAGTTTGTTTATTTATTAGAAATTACAAATCAAAGGCAGAGCTAGAGAATTGCCTCTGGCAAACCCACTTCTCCCCGTGGCACACCAGCCATCAACTACTAGTGGGTGAAATCATAAATACAGGGTGTATGTGCACACTCAACCCTCTACTCACAATGGCTATTTTTTTCCCTTAAATGACAACTTCCCTCAGAGTTTTGGGGACTTTTTTTTGCAGAATCACAGAATTTTAGCCACTAATCTGTCTGCTTTTCTTTAACCTTTGGCCATTGCTACGTAGGGGACAGTGGACAAAGAAAAGGCGTGTACCAAGATAAGAGGCTACTGGAGGCGCCAGTTATCAGTCCATGGATCCATCAACAGGACGTAACCAAACATGGGGTTTGGTGCCATTTGAGATGTCCTTGGGCATCCTTGTCTGCCTCTGGGATTTGTCCTGGCCTTTGTGAGTATTCATTTCGGCTGAACCAGTTTCTTACTGGATTGTGTCTGGAGGGCGTGAAGTGTTTTATCCTTATCTGTTGCAGATCGCTATAGTTATGAAAATATTAGTAAAATAGCAGAGACTGGATTTGCAGGTATCCTTCCCTTGATTTATGCAAAGCAGCAGCCAGATTTTCAGATGCAGAAGAAGCTTCCCATCTGTGATGACTGATGGGCACAAGTTGGTTAAACTTGTGGACATCTGTAGTCTGCAAAACGTTCGCTATTGGTAGCTGAACATCATAGGAAAAGAAAAAGGATGAATAAAAAGTAGAAGGTAGCTTATGAGAGGAATTCTAAACAGTTTTTCCTTTCACAAGTGATGCAGACCAGCTAGTTCCCTGCATTCAAAGCCACGCACAAGCTCCCCAGCGTCACCAGGAGCTCTCGGTTTTCAAGATTTTTTCTTTATGACTGAGACATCTCTTGGAACAGGAGCTGGGTGTCTGATGTCCCCTAGTGACTCCAGGAACAGCAGTTCTGATGGAAACGCCAACCAAACTTTCCATGAAATCTTAGTGAATTTATAAATTTATAAACTACAGCAAGCTTGACAAGTATTAGATGTGCATATAGGGTTTGATGTTATCCTTGGACTTCAGAATACTTGATGGGTAATTTCATAGTTTTTTTTTTTATCCAGTTCTTTGATGTTGTGCCAGTTAAAGGGGTTTTTTGGGGTTTGGTTTGGTTTTGTTTTTTTTTGTTTGGTTGGTTTGTTGGGTTTTCATTTGTTTGTTTGCTTGTTTTCCCCATAACTGATATATTTGGTTTTGGTAGTAACTATGTTAGTGAGGCTACCTCACGCCCAGAATTTTCTAGTCGTGGTGTGTTTCCTTGCATGTAGCAGGCCATGGTGCTTGCCCAGGTCTGTGCGACGCAGGGCGAGCGTGTGGAACTGCAAAGTGTGCGCTGCAGAGGTTGGCTCTGTGCTGATCCTGGAGGGTTTGCTGCCTTCGAACCATCAAAGGCACCATGCGTCAGCCACCCAGCCTGCACTCACGCGTTTCTGGCTGGGAAACCACCCTCAGAAATAGTGTAACTGCACCTCATTGGAGCCGATCATCCTGGTACTTTCCATCGAAGCAAAGAGGATTTACCGGAGCGACAGAAAATGAAATAGCAGGCTCTTACCCTGCAACGCACATTTGTCTTATTAGTAATAGATATGGGAAGTCACGTGGGACGATCCTGGCTTGCTAAACACAATTGTATTTGGAAAGGTGTGGTGTCTCCTGTAGGAGCTGAGGAAAAGCTGCAATCGTGGTGCTACAAGAACGTGCCATTCCCATCCACACCCTGGTGCGCCGTGTCTCCAAGTCCCATCCAGTCGTCTCCATCTGCACGGCAAGGTGGTGAGCACCATCCCGTTCTTCCTCCCACGGAGCCACACAACTCTGCTGCAAGAGGCAGCGCGTTGCACAATGTGTTCGAACCATCTCAGAGTTAAAAAGCTGATGGAAAAGTTGTACAGGGTAATTAATTGTCATGTACCCACATGTTTGCTTATGTTTGCTCTGTGTTCACTCCTTTCAGTCGGCCTTCTGGTCTTTGAAGGGGAAGGAACCACTCCTAAGATACGGGGCAATTTCAGTTCCAAATTCAAGCCTATGTTGCCATACTTCTTCTGCTCAGGATGAATGAAACAAATCTGCATTCAGCCTCTTCTTGTCCATGAGGTGAGACCAGCTCCTAACCTGTCCCTTGTCTTCTCTTCTGTACTTCAGTCTTCTTTGCAGAAGAACTCTTGCGTGTTCCTCAGCACCTCCTGTCCATCGTGTTCACTTTTCATTTCAGCTTCTTGCCATATTTTCTTACCCACCTGGCCTTTTGCAGCTCTTCAGTCCTTTCATAAATTCCTCCTGTTTCTCAGCTTTCCCACACACCTTTTTGTTTTCAGCCTTCGCAATCCTCAGGTGTATTTTCTTGCCTCACCACCGTTTCTCTTCTGTCCATCTTCTGTACACCTTTACAACCCATTGAGTCCTCTGGCATATCAAGACCCCAGGTGAAATCCCAGTGCTTCTAGTCATGGAATTTCTTCTGCTAAATCAGATTATAGATCTGAAGAAGCAACATTTCAGTGTCATGCCATTGGTCTCTTTCTCCAGAACATCCAGCAGTTGGCATGGCCTTTTTTTGAGTTTACAGAGGGAACAAGCAGATGTAGCAAAAATGTACACTTGAGAAATTATAATAATTTTAAAAGAGAATCACTAACTTACATTTGGACTTCAGCCCTGGTCCAGCAATTAACAACAATTCTACTTTTCTGGTAGTGGCAACTTGAAATTATACCTATGTTGGAATTGCATTTATATTGGAAAACTGAAGCTATTCCTTTCCTTTCCATTCTAGTCTAGTTTCATAGAATCGTATAATCATAGAAACATGGAATCATAGAATGGTTTGGGTTGGAAGGGACCTTAAAGATCATCGAGTTCCAACCCCCTGCCCTGGGCAGTTTAGTCTCGTCCATTCCATCTACCCTATTCCTTGATCCATGTGTTCTCCTGAAACTCAATATATTCTTTCTTATAGAAGAGACTACAACACAATCTGTTGCCTCGTGTCTTTTTCTGAAAGCCAGGCACATATAGTAGATGTGATTTCTGAGCTGTGGCCCAGGAAGCAGTCCCCTGACTGCTACTTGTACACGTCCATTTGCGAGTGATTTATCCAAGGCAGAGTAAATTTATGGACTTGTGAACTCAGAATCCTCTTATGACTGGCTTGAATAAATCAGATTTTAAATGTGATTAGATAGAGCAAATGAAATCTAAACCACAGTATAGTAAAACAGACATACTACTTGGCTTCAGTGCAGCTACTTAGCAGCTATCCCATGCAGGTACACTATATCTTTCATCTTGGTAACTACAGCATTAAAAAACATCGAGACTGCCAAAAGAAATGAATGTTTTCAGAAATATGATTTGTCTTGTAATTTTTAATTACTGTTACCTGAAAGCTCTGCAAAACTTGATTACAGTGGAATAACAGCAACCTTATGAATAATGTCAGGTTACGAAAACTAAAGATAATTTGTATTTATAACTATCTGATAAATACATGAGCAGAGGGACTATCTTGTGCTTTTGTTTGGAGTTGTGATTTAAAAGGAATCAGCTTGAATGAGGGGATGTTTGTGCCTGTGACTACTGGTTGGAAGCGAAGAAATCATAAAACAAGCTAGCATGGGGTTGAAAAAGTAATTATAGCATAAGTGGATTAGTTTAGTACTGGATAAGAGCCAGGAGAAGTAACGACAACAGCAGATCCTTCTCCATTTCCAAACCAGTCAGCAACAATTTGTTTGCGATTTCCTTCTTATGGCACTTCCACGTGAGAGATGTTGACAGTAAGATTGTCATATTTTTACACTGTGGCTGCGTGCAGTCCCCATGTGAAACACACAACATGCCTTCTGCTGGAGAAGATGCTTTGGCTTCCATTTATGCAGCTGGCGATGGCTTCCAAGCCTGCAGATGCCTGCATGAGAAACAGATGCTGAGGGGGAATAATAAATAATTTGAGAGGAATAAGATAGGATTCACTTTCATGCCTGGGCCTGGGGTTTTCAGGGGAAATTGGGGTTAAAAGATGTAATTCCCTTCTCAAGCCCTTCCCCTCAAGAACCTTTCAGATGAAGCTTCCATGCTGTGCTTCACCCACCAGATCTGGGAGCATGGAGAGGATCCGAGCCTTGTAATTCACCTGCACCTTCTTTGGCAGCCTCCATCTTCCTGAGCACATGAAGAGGGGACGTATCTCCACAGGGTGACATCAAATGGGATGTGGCCCCTTCCTCTGCTCAGGCTTGGAGGCCGGCTTGCTCCCATGCTGGGGACTGACTCCTCAACAGGCACAACAGGGAAAGAGGGAACCAAGAACCTGGACAGAGTTTTCCCACCTTGGAATGGAGAAACGTAGTGCTACTATATCAAATCTGAAAGTAATGTCACCGTACCAAAATTCCCCAAACCCCCAGGAATTCTCCTTGAGTGTGGTCGAGAGAATAACCAATGTAGATGAGCTGCTTCAGCTCAGTTTTGTGCACAGTGAAGCTCTTTTTGTGTACTTCTCTTTTCTCCTGCTATTGAAGGAAGTAATGCCATCCAGCACATTACAGAAAAAAACCAAAACAAACAAACTTGCTTTTTCATGGTCCAAAATTTGTAGCCTGTCAGCAGGCCTCCAGGCTGGAAGGTTGAGTTTTGCCCCAAAAAACAGCAGAAAAACTGAATAAGTTTGTCAGGGCTGCTCTTTTTCTGGGTTTGCCTCCTGTGGATGCTGCCTTCTTTCCTTCTAGGCACCTCTAGGCGAGGTGTTGCCTCTCTCTGCTGTGTTGAAAGCCTCATCCAGGAGGGCAGTGGCAAGTGCAGGTCACAGGAGGTACAGTTTTGTTTAGCAGGGACTGATATTTCTTTTTAAATAGCTCTTCTGGATGAGGCCGGCTCTGGGGTGGAAAAGGTTGGGGTGAAGGAGAGGTTGGGCAGAAGGAAGAGGTGGGAGTGGGATGGGGATTAGTGCTAAGATGCTGTTCACGACTTCGTCCTGTGCTGCATGGAGTCCCCTATAGGTATAAGATGGGTTGAGGAAGAGCTGCCGGGAAACGTTAATCTTCTTTTCTTTTTCTTTTTTTCTTTTTTCCTTTCCTGCCCC
>VXAK01023568.1:70157-110257 GCA_013399435.1 Arenaria interpres
TTTTTTTTTTTCTCCCCCCCCCCCCCCCCCCCCCTTTCTTTTTTTTTCTGTCTCAGGTACAGGTTCCCTTCATTATGTTTGATCCAAAGACCTTGCTTGGGAAATCAAGTTTCTGGTATTTTGCATAGAACCTCCAAATCGGGTTCCATAAAGTCACATGCTGAGTGAATAAGTGCCTGGAATTAGTTTCCTGAAGGTACCTTAATCATTCACTAGGATATAACCGAAGTGCAGTCATTTTACCAAGCTGCTATTTGGCAGCTGGAAGACAGATTCCTGCTTTTTCTCACGCCGTGCCGAGACGATAAGGGAGCTGACAGCTCCGAGGAACCTCAGGCGGGTCTGGGATCTGATTTCTGGTTCCTGTAACTCCTTGCACAGCATGAAATGCAGGAGTCCCGCCAAAACAGAACCTGCATTTCTGGTCCAGTGCATGGGAGAAGCTCCAGAATGGGCTGGGAGAGGGCGCGGGGCTGAGGAGCGGTAGGGTTGCAGGTGTGTGAGCACACGGAGTTTGTCATCGAGTGGAGACAGGTCGTCTTCTGCATGTGGACATGACTTAATATCAAATGAGGAGCTGCCCATGACAGTGACAGAGCACTGCAGAGTGTTCCCAAATCCATATCTACATGCAAAGCAGGCAAATTTTATTTTCCTCCAGCAGGGAAACCTTTGGTGGAAAGTTTGAAGAAAACTCCTTCTGCCAGGATTGCCTCACAGAGCTTCACCTCACACATTGTGCTTCTTCGAGATGAGTCATCTTGCTTCCTTTCAGTAGGTGAATCTGTAGGAGTTTATAGCTTTATACATTCAGCTCCAGCTCGGTGGCTTAATCTCAGCAGATTAGCTGTGTCGTGAATTAGCTGTAATGCAAGCAAAAACTATACAGCAGTGTTCGTGTGGTGCTGCGTGGACTTACAGCTCAGGCAGCTCAAAGTCAGCTATCGCTGCACAGCTAATAGTGCCGAGTTCTTCTTCTTTTCCTTTTCCTGGAATTACCCCACATATATGAGAGTTTTCATATATAGCCCCCCCAACAGCTCTCTACAGCACCTCTGCTGCTTCCAGTAGCCCCTCACAGCTAAACGTAGGGACAGGGGCCAACACAAAAGAGCACGCTTGGGCAAATAATCTCTGAGCCCTCTGCAAAACCCTCTGACACCTCCTGAGCCAAAGATTTCCTTTGCACTGGGATTTTAAAGAAAGCTTGAGGCTGAATTTCTTTAAGCAGTTGAGCTGCCTCCGAAAGGGGTGCTTTTATCCCCTGTGTCTGGACCTTCTTTCCATGAATTTATTTGGCTCATTTATCCCAGAAGACAGTCACCCCCTTTCTTTCTCCTAATTATTATTATTTTCCCTTTGAGCTAACGAGCTCTGCCTGCTGGCAGAGAGCACCAGGGGTGGGGTGGGTGGCCAAGAGCAGAGCAGGGATGTCCAACAGAGTCCTTGGCAGGGGGGGGAGGACCCGTTTGCTGATGTTTGGGGTGCAGCTCGGCTGCCTCTGGAGCATCCAGCCCCCAGCTCTGTGTTCCCAGCACTTCCCCGGCACTGGGTGAGCTGGCTGTGGACCTTAACTGGACAGACAATTTAATAGCACAGAGAAGATGAGCAGCTCTTTCCCAGCCTTCATCTCCTGAGCCAGTTGGCTGTGAGGTTGGAGAAGAGCCGGGCCAACACAAGGGAGTAGGCAAGAGAAGCCAGCAGGTCCAGCCCTGTCTCTGGGAAGGCTGAGAAACCACCTCGCCTGTAGCTGCCCTTCACCTGGCTTCCTTGGAGAAACCTTCAACAGACTTCAAAAAATGAGCCTAAAAACTGAAATACCTAATTCTGCAGACTCTAGCTATTACAAACTCATTTTACACATTTCGCAGAGCTATGAAATTTGCTCTCCGCACACAACTTGCTTCTCCCCTTGCCCTGCTGCCCCACCAGTACCAAATCTGGGGCTAATTGACCAAGGGCTGAAGGACCACACTCACAAAGCAGCTATCCCTGACCCTGGACCTTGGCTCAGGGCTAGAGAGGAGGCTGCAGAAATGTGGTCTTTCTCTCCTCAGCAGATCTCCTTGATCTATTGGGAGCGGTGCCTTTTCAACAAGCCTTATCTCTCTCTGTGTGTAATTAATTATGCAAAGTTCAAAGAAGAGCCCTGAATGATGCAGGAAGCTGAGCTGGCTAATGAGGGCAGGTCTAATAGCAGAGCAGATGCATGATGGAGCTGAGGAGCCAGCTCTGAGCGCAGCCTTTTGAAGAAAATAGCTTTATTTTTATTTAGAAGAAAATAGCTTTATTTTCATTTCTTAACATCATGAATACACCGGCTTGAGGGTGGAGCTGTGGCTGGATCCTGGGCTTGGGGCTCTCAGTCAAGCGGTGCCAGGCTGTAAAAAGGGGCCACAATTTTCTGAAGGCATTTTTTGCAGGTGCAAAACCTCCCTAAAGGCAGGTGTGTACGTGACTCTCCCCCAGCAGGCATTTATGGGGTGGAAGTTTAATCTGTGCAGCCAGAAGGAGGAGGTCTATAATCCCTGTATCGTCTTTAGAACAGCTTGGTACCGGCTATCATTTTAAATGTTGGTAGTGCAACAAAAACCTTTTTTGGTGTAGGAATGACAAGTGTGTGCAACCATTCAGAAGCTTCTCTTGTGGCCAGTTTCCTTATCAAACACAGGCAAATACTGAGAGTCAATATCGTCCCCATCCATCTCCCACACTAGGAGTCACTTAGTAAGAGTTGATTAAAAAGTAGCATTGGGTTCTTATCTCAATTGCCTTCTGATTTTTGAACACTTACACTTCACATTTTCACGCTGCAAACTATGAACACGGTGATCGAGCAACCTGGTCTGGTGGGAGGTGTCCCTGCCCAGGACAGGGGGTTTGGAACTTGATGATCTTTAAGGTCCCTTCCAACTCGAACCATTCTATGACTCCATGATTGTGACTGAGAGAGCTGAGATCTTAAAAAGAAGAAATAATGTATTTCCAAGAAAAACAGCCAGCCCCACTGGCTTCCACTTTATAAATAGTCTAAGCAGGTTTCAGGAATCTTCTCTCCTTCCCACCACCTCACCCCAGTGCTGTTTGTCTGGGCTCAGAGCGGTGACAACTCTTCAACCCAGCAGCGGTGACAGTGTGGCCTCATGTGCCATGTCCAAGAACACCCAGCCACCCGAGCTCTTTCCCTTGTGCAGCCCAAAGAGGGGCCTGATGCCGATGACGAAGGTCTTGGTGGTGGTATCTGCAGGCACAGACAGCATTTACCAGCTTGAAGCAGAGAGTCTTAGTCCTCAGGTGGGATAGTGCCGAGGGGATGAGTTGAGCGGGAGAAAAATGCCAAATTATAGGTGGACGGTCCTCAAAGGGAGGAATATGTGGTAGGATTAAGCCAGAGGTGAAGGGTTCAGGGAAGAGCTGGCATGGAGGGGACAGAATTGTAACTTTATTATTGCCTTTGCCCTCTGGGGCCCATAACTAACAAACACAGGGAGTTACACATGGTCTGCTGTGCCAATGTGGTGCTGAACCTCATGACCTGAGCTGCTACATCATTCCAAAGCTCTTCTAACGCAAGAGGGCTGTGTGGGCAGGGGACACCAGGAAACCCCAAGGTCCTCCCTGCTCCTGCATAGATGTCCCTAAAGTCAGAGGTGATTTCACTGATGGGCTCGCAACGTGTCTCAGGGGAGGGCACTTTGTGGGTGTGGGTCCCAGGGAAGGTGTGCTTGGTTTCAGCCCCCTCTGAAATGAAGTTTTGGATTCCCTGGGCCTGCTGCAGCCAGTGCAGGTGCTGTGAGGGAACCTGCGGTGCCCTGTGCCGGATGCGTCCCATCATCTTCCATGTGCAGCGAGGGCAGGAGGGAGACAATTGCCCATGGTGGAGGCTGCTCTGGGTACATGGAAGTCTCCTCTCTTCCTGCCTGCTGCTGCCCGGTGGGAGGTCCACACCACAGTCATGATGCTAGGCAGGAGGAGATGCTGTGATGTGCCATGACCCACACGTGAGGCCGTGGGAGCAGAAAACTCACTGTCCTGGCACCACCTTGGCCAAACCACCACCCTGGCCATGGTGTTGCAGGGGCTGGGAACATCCACCGGCCCTGTCATAAGGCATGGGACCGCGTAGTGCGAGCAGCCCCTTGGAAAGGGAGGGACACAGTTGTCACCCTGGAGGCAAGGAGGGCAAGGAGGGCCACCTCTTTGGGCTCCTCAGCTGATAGAGTGTCAGGGAGAGATGCCAGCAGCAGGGTTAGCATGTCTACCCTGTCCTTCTTCCTGCTGAGGGCTCAGAAGAGGCCTGTGGAGCTGAGGGGAGCGAGGATGACGGGGGCATCAGGTGGGGTGAGGATGGGTGTTGTGTCTGACGTGGTCTCCTCGGCCTCACTCTCCAAGTCCTCCAAGCTCTCGCTGACCGAGGGGATGATCTGCACCACCTTCTCCTGGAAGTGCACTTGCTTGCGTGGGGCTGGTGGGGCTTCTGGTTGGGCAGGAGCTGCTGGGGCCAGGCTCCTGTCCTTGCTGCCCTTCAGGATGCTCTTCATGTGGCCCAGCAGCGAACGGTGCTGCTCCCTCTGGGCCCCGTGGAAGGTGTAGGTCTGCTCAGTGTCACCAGCGATGGTTGGGGCTGCCATGGTGGCCAAAGGGTCCACGTACTGGCCCACCTGAGGATGTGTCTCTTTGTGCTCTGGGCTCTTCCTCCTCTTGCTCAGCAAGAAATAGGCCAGGGCGGTGAGCACCAGCATGGACCCTGGGGAGAAGGCAATGTTGATTGAGGGTTGGGGCAAAGTGAAGAGCTCACCAAGCTCTCGGTCCAGCTGTCTCAGTGGTCCCCACAACCAATCCACACTCTGCACATTCCCACCCTCTCTGCCCCCCACCATGCTTCCATCTGCATGATTCCCTACCCCAGCACGGGCTCCTCACCAGGGATGGTGACGTGCCAGACAAGGACGGGATGCAGGAAACAAGCCACTGACAGGAGCGTGTACCCTAGGAATTTCTGGAAGCTCCCTGGGCGTCTTGCTCGTTTCCAGCAGGCCTGTGCCAGGGAGTCAGGCTCATGTCTGGGGAGAGAAACAGAGGTCCTTGTGGGATGGGGCACCAAGTGCATGGCAAGAAGGTTTGGACCTAACAATTGCCCATCTAAAGGTTCGGATCCTCACTCTGGCTTTGCCAGAAAACCACTGTGTTGGTCAGGGAAGGTAAGCAAAGCCTGAGGGTAAGCAAAACCCTCCCATGGGGGGAAGAAGCTGGGGGCTACATCTACCAGAGGTTGGCATCTCAGGCCACCTCTCCTCAGTGTGTTTGCCCACCTCGCAACTAGTCAAGTGCCTGGAGTAAGGCATTGCCTCCGAGCTGTCAGGGCTTTTAGTTTATGCTCAAAGACAGCAGAAGTGCTCAGCCTCTGAGCACACATGGATTTTCTACCCTCTCACAAACTTTCATGCTGTCTCTGGGAGGGAGCAGCAGCTCACTCTGGGGACTCTGGCTCTTCCTTCAACCCCAGTCCATTGTGGGACATCGTACTGGGTGTTAAGCAGGTGCTGCAGACCAGGGTTTATCCTGCTGATGCTCAGCAAATTCTGGCACAAACCTGGGTGAAAACACATGTTTAACTGGCTGTGGACATGGCCCCCGTTACCCCCCCCACCTGAGTGCACTTGCCGTGGCAGTAGGGACAGGACCTTTGGTTTGGCACTTGCCTGCGCTACTACCTTTGGCACTTGGTGTGGCGTTGCCTGTAAAGGGGGCAAAATTGCCTTAGGGAAGTCCCACCAAGGCTGGAGAAGACTGGACAGGGTCTACTCACGTGAAGCACATCTCCAGGAACAAACTGATAAAGAAGAAGCCTTCACAGACAGTAACTGCAACCCCTGAAAAACTGAAAGGTGGAGCTGTCAGGGGGGCAGGGCTGGGCTTGAGTATGCTCTCCAGATGGCAGAAGGGGCACAGAGGGCCAGGATTTACTAGCCAGTCCACAGCAGAGTTTGTGTGCTGGGGTCTGGACACGCTCTGCTCAGCTGAGGTTTGTGGAGGAGACCTCAAAGCCCTTCTGTTACCCCGAGGGGTCACCTTGCAGCCAGTGTCACCTCTGGCCTGCCTTGGTCTGCAGTAGCGTGGGCGATGTGGTAGCACAACTTCTTCTAACAGAAATAGCTTATCTGAAACCTAGAGATGGAGATCTGGACTCCCCCAACCCTTGGACACTGACGCTGCTGCAGTCTAGCCTGGTGCTACATGTATGGTGGCGGGGTCAAATGAGTCACACATCTCCCTGCCACCGGCGCTGATTCCAAGGACAAGAAATACTCACAGCAGATAGAAAGCCAAGCTTTTGAACTGTCCTCGCTGCAGGGTTTCCACGCCCACGCCGATCAGCACTAGAAAGAGAAGGCAGGAAAGATGCTGAAAGATGCAGGGTTGGTCCCCAACTCTTGGTTGCCCCACCAGCCCCCGGGATTGATGTCCCCGGTTTCCCTAGGGGCTGCTGAGGTGGGTCCCCCCATGCTGTGTGGCACATTGGGACTGCCACCACCAGTGACACACCAACCCAGGGGGGTCTGAGCTGAATGATGGCCTTGACACGCAATCCAGAGACCCATCCCAGCTGCACGCCTGTCACCGCAGCCTTGTCACTGTGTGGGCTGGGAAGAGGTGCTCTGGGGACACCAGCTGGCCTTAGAGAGCTGGGGGAGGTGAGCAGGGAGGTACACAGGGACACAGGAAGGTCCTGCGTCCCTTCTGCCCCCTGGATACTACTTCAGCATGGCTGCTGCAGGGTCTTCCCTCCTACTGCCCCATCCACCTCTGCCTCCTCCCTTTCTTGGGGACCTCTCTGTCCGGGTCCCCCCCAGCACCCACCAGTCCCTCTCCCCTGCCCTCCCAGCTTGCCCGGGCCTGCTACACCCAACGCATGGCTGCAGGGCAGCAGCAGGACAGGGGAACCCTGCCAGATGCCTTCATCAACATCCGTAGCCGTAGCCATGGCATCAAGATCCTTTGCTAGCCAAACAGAAAAACATATAACGGGAGCAAGCAGATTAAAAGCAGGGAATGAATGTCCCCTCGGTGCCCCGGCCAGCACAGCACACTGGGGAGTCAGTTTAAGGGGGATTAAGAGTATTAGCGAAGCTAAAAATCTTCGGGGGGGGCGGGGGGGCAGCAGTTTCAGGGGATGGAAAATTTCCTTCAACATCCTTCAGTTCCCCCACACGACTCTTTCCAAAATGGTGCAAACTTGAAGTGCCTCACACCAGCTGCAGCAAGCCGGTTGGTCCATGATCAAGTCATGGTTCCCAAGTGCCAGTGGTGTGGGGCTATGCAGGGACAAGGTCTCATGGCCAGGGCATGACTCTAGGCAGTCACTGTACTCCTGTCCATGCTTGATGTCTCCACATCTCACCAAGCAGGTCCCAGCCCATCCTCTGGTGCTCAGCAATTTCACTGCTGGTCCTGTTCAATGCGTCGTGGCCAAGGCTGGAGGTGCTGGTTGGCTTCATTTATCTGAGCTGTGCAGTAGAGTGCCAGGCTCCCAAATGGGGGTGCAGACCAGTGTCCATCAAGCTCAAGAGGTGGCTCAATGCCAAGTGACTGAGCACACAGCTCTCCCATCCGGGCTGAACAAAGCCCCTCTAGGGTCTCCCTGTGCCACCTGCAGCTGATGGCCCCTGTCAGCTTGGGGAGCCCCACAGGCCACCCTTCTCCATGGAGGCAGAGACACAGAATCACAGAATTGTAGGAGTTGGAAGGGACCTCTGGAGATCATCTCCTCCAACTCCCTTCCAGAGCAGGGTCACCCGGAGCAGTTGGACAGGAACCCATCCAGGCGGGTTTGCAATGTCTCCAGAGAAGGAGACTCCACCACCTCTCTGGGCAGCCTCTGCCAGGGCTCTGCCACCCTCACAGGAAAGAAGTTTCTCCTCACATTGAGATGGAACTTTCCGTGTTCCACCTTGTGCCTGTTGCCCCTTGTCCTGTCACTGGGCACCACTGAGAAGAAGATCCGGCCCTGGGCAACCAGTCCCATCCGAGGGCTGTGGAGCTGTGTGAGCTAATGCTACATGCACGGTATTGTTCTTTGCTATCTTGTGACTGAGAAGCCTTCTTTATAAACTTCCCTACAAATATGGAATTGGTTCATTCCCCGGTTCATTCCTGGTGGATGAAGGCAGAATTCAGCAGCTCGGCTGTTCCGCCTGAGCCTCTGCTCTGGATGGGGAGGTTTCCTGATCCTTGCACAGCTTCTGCTTCATCCACAAAGCTGTTTGGATGAGGAAGCCGCAAGCGGCAAAGGGCTGTTTCCGAGGTGTTTGTTTGGACTAGTCGCTGCCCTGGTTTGGATCTTGTCCAAAGCATGTGGCTGAAGGCACATGATTCGGAATTAAATGGTTGAAAGCATGAGAATTAAGAAATAAGTAAGGACTCTCTCCCTCGATGCAGAAATCACAAGGGCTCAAACCTCTTAACAACAGAGATGCCCCAAACACTGCAGAGAACTGTGGGGCTGTTTGATGGCTCTTCATGAGGCTCTGCTCTTCATGGCGGGGGGGCTTAATTTCTCAGACACAAGAAACCCCGTAGCCCCACCATTGCGGCCATTGCATTACAAGATCCCCGGGAAAGAGGGGGGGTTTATATTCTGTGGGTAACCTTCCGTTGTTTGCAAAGCAGTTTATGGAGCTGGCCAGGCCTTCTCAGAATCAATTAGGGAGGCTGATGCACTCTCCTCTCCCTCTCATATTTTTTTTCCCAACTAAACCCCTGGGACTGTCTTCTGCGTGGTTTCCATTTCATGCAGAAACCTCACACACCTCATCAGGCACTGAACACTGCGCCAGGCTGTTTTCTCAGTCCGTTGAGACGTGGGGAGGAATAAAACACAGGCACCTCCCATTCTTCACCGGCCTTTTGGGAAAGGCAGGTGGTGCAGGGAGCGCATCAGAGCTGTGGAAAAGCCCAGGGATGGGTAGAGAAAAGCCCAGGGATGGGTAGAGCAGCTCTCCACGCTCTGTGGTGCTCAGCAGGGAGACTGCTCATCTCAGGAGCTACAGAAAGAGGTGCAGATGATGCAAAATGATGAGAAGAAAACAGGCAGGAGAGAAGGGGAGATACTCTATTGCACTAAGACACTTAATTGTAAGCTATTTTCAGTTTTGCTGGTTTAGCTCTAGTTTTCCCATGGTAAAAAGCTCCCGTTTTCTCCCAGGAAGGCCTCTATGAGTTTCCGTGGAGCTTTAACCCTGCGGGCCCGAGGGGGATGGGGATGGGGAAAGGAAGAGATTCGCATTTGCTGGTTAAAGCTGTGTCCCAGCTCCTATCTCTCCCAGCCTCATCACGATGAGCACTTATCTCCTGGGAGTTTGCACAAACTCAGAGACTCAGATCTCTGCCCGTTATCAGTCATTTAAAGCACATTCCAGAGCGCAGCCTCCGGTGTCCCAGCTGGGCTTTGGGTGTCCTTGGGGACCTGTGCTCTCTTCGGCCGACCTCTGTGCTTTCTACTTTGCCCCTGACCCCAGCAAAGTGTCTCTCGTGGCTGCAGCTGATAAAGGAAAGGAGGAGGGAGGAGGGCCCCCTGCGACCTACTCTGCAGTGTCTGAGTCCGAAATTCCTGAGGGTCTGACACAGGAATCACAAGAACCACCTCAAGTCATGTCTCGCCAGGAACCTCTGGTTCACACCTCCAGCTTTTAGGCAGGTCAGACTCTTTGATCTCTGCTCTGCTGATGGGGAAACTGAGGCAGGGAGCGCTGCTTGCCCTGTCCCGTAACAGTGAGTCAGCAGCCGCCCCGCGGTGAACCCCTGAGCCCTCTGCCTGCGCTGTTTCCCCACGTCCCATCCTGAGATGCCCGATACGGGAGGGTTACTCGCCACAGTTCTGGGTGAGACGCTGTGCCTGAGGCACCCGGCTCAAAACACCTGCGTTTCACCCGGATGTGTCACCAAACTGGGAGGACACTGGTCCCGAGCAGCCCCTGGCAGCCGGGGGGGGAGGATGCAGCTAGCCGGCTGGGTGGATTTACGATGTTTGTATTGCAGCTATCACCCGAGACGCTTCCCTGCTCCCCGATGGGTTGCTGGAGAGGCAGAGCAAGCACTTTGGCAGTGGCTGTGCCACCATGGCAGGACATTTCCATCCTGCCCTGGCACAGGACGACTTGCTGCCCACAGCACAACCTGCTCCTCCTTCATTTTCACATCCAGCCTGGCCGTTTTGCACAGCAACGGGTATTTTGCTTTTCAGTTTCACCCACACCTTTTTGCCCATGTCTGTTCTTGCAAGAATATAATTTAGCTTTATTTTCCCTCTGTGCTTTAGCTTGTCCTCCCCCATACCGACTGCTGGCTCTTCCTTTGGGATGTCTCCCTGTGCTCTCTCCCACAGCAGCTGGAAAGAGCCTGGCCAGGGACCCGGTACTCTCCCTCCCTGTGTCCCAAAGGAAAATGGATTAAATTTCCTTGTCCCCATCGGAGGATGGGGCAGGGACACAGCTCAGAGGACCTGACACCCGCTCAGCACCTTTAAATGCCCAAGAAGAAGAGAGTTCACTCCTACCTGCTGCGGTGGAGATGCCCAGCAACCGGCAGGTGTACTCCAGGGCACCCCAAAGCGCCTTCTGCCCCATGGCGAAGAGATGGAGACCACGGTGGCCGATCAGGGCAGAAACTCCCTCTTCAGATCTCCCACCTCAGAGCCTCTGGCACCCAGGACCAGGCGACCTCCCTGAAGGAAAGGGTGAAGGACAGGACACCTCCAGCGGGGCCACCTCCAGCAGGACCTCCCAGGGCAGGGTGGCTGGAGGATGGTCTGCCACCACGGGGAACCGGCCAGCACTGCTTCCCGCGGAGGCTGCCGAGGCTTGGCCTTTTCCTGCTTGCCGCTTGCTCCCGTTGCCGGCCCAGCGGTGATTAATGATTGCTAAGGATTGGTAAGGGGAGGGGGGGTGCGGCTTTGGGAGCATTTGCACCCGGGGTGCACGGCCTTTCCTGCTCCCGAGGAGGAGGCTCTGGAAGCCCAAGCTGATTAAATGCATGTGAAGTCATTAGTGCTGTGCAGCTCCCGGCAGGTTAACCATTTGTGAGGATCATAGAATCACAGAATTGCCCAGGTTGGAAGGGACCTTTCAGATCATCCAGCCCAACCGTCAACCCAACACTGACAAAACCATCACCAACCCATGTCCCTCAGCACCACGTCTGCCCAGCTTTTAAATCCTTCCAGGGATGGCAACTCCACCACTGCCCTGGGCAGCCTCTCCCAAGGCTTAATAACCCTTTCAGTGTAGAAATTTTTCCTGATATCCATCCTAAACCTCCCCTGGTGCAACTTGGGGCCGTTTCCTCTTGTCCCATTGCCTGTTTCTTGGGAGAAGAGACCGACCCCCCCTGGCTACACCCTCCTTTCAGGGAGTTGTAGAGAGCGAGAAGGTCTCCCCTCAGCCTCCTTTTCTCCCGGCACCAGCTCCCTCAGCCGCTCCTCATGAGACTTGTGACCCATTCCCAAGGCTCCTACAGACCCAGGCTAAGCATTGCCGGGGAGATGTGTATTTCTCTTCTTGGGAACCTCAGTGAAATGTATTTCTGTGTTGTAGTTACCACAGCCATTGGAATGGTACCAGGGTCACACGAGTGTCCTGCCATGTGGAGTTTTCCAGGACAGCCATATGCCTGAGCTCATGAAACAAGTCCCTAATTCTTGCAAAAAAATTCAGGTAGTGTTTTTTTCTGAACACTGATGAGGTGGTGGGTGGAAAGGATTCTGCAGCAGGCAATGCTGACAAGGTTTGGGGGCAGAGCATATTTTCCATATGAGCACTTTCCAGCAGAGAAGGGCTTCCAGAGCATCCCGAGGGGCAATGTTGAATGCTGCAGCCCCAAAAGGTGTCTTTTAGCCCGGGCACTGCCTTTGGGTGTCCACATCTGCTCCCATCCTCCCGCACCACCAGGGGTGTTTGAAGGAACTGCGGGTTTTCTGCAGCCAATGACTCAGCTGTGTGTCAAAACCTCCTTTTCAAGAGAGACATGGGAGGGAAACAGAGGCACGCCGGTGGGGAAGGTCACGCCAAGGCATCCCACTGTGGCTGGGCACCGCCTGGGAGATCCCCATGCCCTCTCATGAGGAACATCACTGCAGGCTCCTGGAGCAACCCCCTCTTCCAGAAATCCCCAAAGGGTATTCAGAGCCCCAAGGTCGTGCAAACAGTCCAGGTGCCTTTCTTCCTTACCGTCTTGTTGTTGTAAAAACATTGATTTATTGAATTTCTGTACAGACGTGAAAGCTAGAAAATTACTTAAAAAGCAGAGAGATGAAAGGCAGATGCAAGATTCTTTCAGAATCACTTAGAGCCACGAACTTAGGCTTGAATAAAAGCAAACACCACGGTGTAATCCTGAGCACTCTCAGCACCCAACCTTCAGCAGCACCAGCACCTCCTGGGGTGGGGGTCCCCCTTGGGGACATGGGCAATGTGTTGGGCTGTTCCTCTGGAGCTCTCATTAAACTGCACCGAGCTCTAACCCAGAAACAACATGACTTTGTCTAAGTGCCCTTGATTGCAACGTTTCCTTTCTGGAGAGCAGCAAGCCCTAGGGGTTTAACATAAACGTGAATTTATGGGTGGTGTTGGTGATGGAGGAACAGAAGCCTTTTGGGAAAGACAGATTAATATGTTAACAATTGAAACCTCCTGCTTCCCTCCCGTGTTCCCTTAGCTCTTGCCCAACCTCCATCCTCTGGGTGGGCCTACATCAGCCTTCCTGAGTGTCCTTGTCCCCTGCCTGGGGACATCCTTAGCCTGGGGTCACTTAAAGTCTTCTCCACTTGCCATTCACTAGAGCATTAGTGCTTCGTTGGAAGACGTGCTCAGCAGGGGAGCACGGAGTGAGCAGGACAGGTATCCTCAGGCTTTGTACAGACACTTCTTTAACAGCTCCTTCCTTCCATTTAGGAATATTTTGGTTTGTGGTCCTACCAAGCAACCTCACATGAACCTAATTTTTCTTGGTGGAGGGGCCCCTTCTTGCTCTGCCTCTGTTCAGGTGGGGAAATGATACCCTCAGCGAAACTATGAGCCATTTGAGTGTGTTTTGGTGAGGTTTTTAGGAAAGAGATCATGCAGTCAGAAAAGGACTGAGAACTTGTGCCCTTAGGGGGGTTTAATAGCCTGTAACCAACACTGCAAAACCTATGCACCAGCACAGCCTGTTCTGGGACGTGTAATAGCAGTGGTCCCTGCTGCACATAAAGCCACTTCCCCTGCACAGAGGTTTGCCATTTGCACTTTGGCCGCCAGCCAGGATTCACATTTACAGGCTGCTTCCAGTGATATATGGCTTGAGTTGAGAGGATTTTATTTCACTGTTAGGCTTCCATGGTGATGCTAGTCCTCATCTTCATCTCGCACACTTTGCTCAAGTCGTTTTGCTGTGGCATAGACATGGCTGTTCTTCTGTGCCCAGCAGCCACCCTGGAAAGGCTGCAGGGGAGCACTACACACCTCGTCCCTCGCCTCTGTGACACAGAATCACGGAATGGTAGGGGTTGGAAGACGCCTCTGGAGACCATCCACCCCAACCCGCTGCCAGAGCAAGTCCACCCAGAGCAGGTCCCACAGGAACGTGTCCAGGTGGGTTTGAATGTCTCCAGAGACGGATACTCCACCCCCTCCCTGGGCAGCCTCTTCCAGGGCTCTGCCACCCTCACAGGAAAGAAGTTCCTCCTCATGTTTAGATGGAACTTCCTCTGTTCCAGTTTGTGCCCATTCCCTCTTGTCCCGTCCCTGGGCACCACTGGAAAAAGACTGGCCCCATCCTCCTGACACCCACCCTTTAAGAATTTATAGGTGTTGATCAGATCCCCCCTCAGCCTTCTCCAGATGAAAAAGTCCCAAGTCCCTCAGCCTTTTTTCATAAGAGGACATGGTGATGCTGCAAGGGCACTGCGGCGAGTGGAGATTCCTGTCACGGGGTGTAGGGCACCGCAAGCTGTGCTCCAGAAGAAACCTCTGGAAACACACTTGACTTACTCAGCGATTCTCACTCCCTGCCCATCGTGTGAAAACAGTTCCCAGACTGCCTTGCACAATGCTCCAGAAAAATTTTTATGCTGTTTTCCCCTCTCTAAGCCCTCAACCACCATGTCAAGCAGCCTTCGTCCCCTCTCTGAGCGGTAGGTGGGATCTCCTTCCACCAATGTGTCCATCAGAGAGAGACTGACACCAGTGCTCTCTCTTGGCTGCGTAAGGGCAGGTGGGCAGCTGCCCACAGCCTTTGCAGTAGTGCCATGTCATAGGATCATAGAATGGTTTGGGTTTGAAGGGACCTAAAGATCATTGACTTCTACCTCCTGCTCTGGGCTGCCTTCCCATGTCCTCCTTCCACCAGGTCATAGAGAGAAAATGGATTTTCATGACAGCTGGCTGATGGTAAATGGACCCAGTTGACTGGAAGCACCAGTGAATCACAGCTGTGGTTGCACTGAGGACAAATATCTCCTTGTAGCCAGCGGGAGTTTCCCTCTGCCTCATGTCACCAGTGCTCCACAGCTTTCCAAACCAGCCTGCATGAACCCAGAGCATCCTGGGGTGAGCTTGGGCAGACCTCCCTCCTCTCCTGGGGCAGGGGAAAAACACGACAGTAAGGTGCCTGAAACCACATAAACAGAGCCACGTAAGCAGAGCTGTGGGGAAAAAATCTCAAGTGTACCCCCTCTTCCTTTGCTGTAACCACAAAATCGTGCCCTCTGGAGTCTTCAGACCTGGGGCAGTGCTGCAAGAAGTGCTGGGGATGCCCAGCAGGGGACAGCAGGATCCCACCGCTGCACCGCCAGCCCATGATTCCAATCTTTTATTGCATTCCATGATTTCAAATCATGATCTCTGGGGAATGACATTTAAGCTAAACCTGGAATGTCACAGTGGAACAAGGGAGAAGAGGCATCAGAAGAGCTGAGACTAACTTTGAGGCACTAAGTTCAAGACTCTAGCCCCAAAGAATCAGGGTGACTCCAATCTGGCTGCTCCCTCCATCAGGGATGTGCCTGGTGCTCCAAGATATGGGCTGCTCTGTGTCGTGGGCATGAGCCCTGTCCAGTGGGATCACCTCTGCTGAGCTGAGGGACAGCACAGCAAAGGAGCTGGTCTCCACCATCTCCACCACCTTGCCTGCACTGGGAGGGACTGGGGTGAAGGGGAGACCTCCGTGTGGTGGGGTTGCTGTGGCAGGTCTGGGCCTCGGTGGTGGGTACCCGAGGGCCCCATCCCTCTTCTTTGGGAACCTCTGGCCTTCGGGACCCTGATCTTGGCTCTCGAGTGGATGATAGGACATCTCGACTTGGCATGTAGAGAAGGAAAGGAGACATGAAGGAAGCTGAGTGTGTGATCTTGAGGTACGGCTACACCCCGCACAAGTCCCTGCGTGTCCTCTATGTGCCTGTTCCCCCTCGGTTCCCTTCTTTCTGGCAGGAGTGTGGGCTTGGTCAGCCTCCCCTGCCGTGAGCTACTCCCATACGATGGCTGCAGGGACTCCAGGCATGTTCAAAGACGAGCTGATGTGTCATTCACACACCATGTTTGCCTACACATGCAGGAACTCCCCAACATGAAGCAGTCAACCTGCCGCAGGACGTGGAGAGGCTCGTCATGCTGAAGATGGCATCGGTGACTCCGGACGGACTGCCACACTAAAAATAGACCCATCTCCTTTTTTCCCCAGAGCCCGCGTGTCTGGGCTGGAGTCTGAAACACTCCCAGAGTATACTGAGTATATTTGATCTGACAAAGCCCTCTTAGCAGGGCTTGGGGTCACTTGCTGCAACACAGACGTAGCCTGAGATCTGGAGGTGAAGACCACAGATTTCAGGCCCGTGGGAGGATGCGATTCCTGTGAGCACACATCCACTTTTCCCACTGGCACTGAGAAATTCCTCACCCCGCCAGAAGCCCCCATGGGACTGGAGTGATCAAAGAGGGAGGTGAATAAAGGGCTTGAAAGACCCATCTCCACCTTTAAGAGCATTTCTTTTTTCTGACAGTGGGACGTGGTAAGAGAAGTCCAGCCCCACAGCACAGGTCAAAAGGAAGCACAGAGCCCAGGGGGTACCACAGATAACGACCCAGGAGCAGTGCAGAGGCAGAAAAATTACCCGTGAGACACTGCAGAGCAGCCTCAGCCGATCTGTGCGCAGCTGAAGGAGGGATGAAATCAATCACACGTATTCTCTCAGAATCAGCAGTTCAGCTGCTGTTCGGACCCCTGAATAAAGACTGTGACCCGCTCCCAAGGCCGGCCAACTCCTCCTTCAGTAGCTGCCAGTGGATGTGAGCTCTGGGCTGTCACACCAGGAGGTGTCTGAACTGCTGGCCAAGCTGTCTAAGGCTGCCTCTCCCCTCTTCCAACTTCTCCATCCCTTTGCCCCCCCCGCTATGAAAACATTGCTAATATGAGACATGTAATACGGGAGACAGCAACTCATCGCAGGAGGGCAGGAGCCACGTGCAGGGGTGAGAGGGCGTTCACAAGGGGTTCTTTGCCCTAGAGAAGCGTGACATGTTATATTTTATAGCGTACTGTATATGCAGGCTGACTCCCATCATTGAGACCTGACAACAGATCTATGTCAACACACAGCACACGCTCTTAGCTTCTCCATTGCACTGCCTCATTTTCCTTTCGGAGGGGGGAAACTGAGGCAGGGCGATGCCTTCATCCAGGCGGTGTCCCACAGCTCACCCAAGGACGGTGAGTCCTGGATGCCCGTCAATGAGTCTGCACATCCCTCGTGAAATCCAGCGGCAGCTCTCCATCAAAAAAAAAAAGAGCTACTCAGCAAAACTCTGACCCAAACGAACACCATTCATTCGCAGGACTCAGAATAAAGCCTTAAAAGTTGCGCCGTGATGATGAAGAGTGAGATCCACCTCCGCGTGGAGTGGGTCTGTAACATGACTGATACCGCCTTAATGCCACAGAACAAGGCTGATGTTTTTATTCCTGTACAGAGAGGAGTTGCCACCACAGGAGGAAATGCAGTAGTGTCAGAGGAGCTGACAAAGAGAGCAAATATTCCTCTGCAGGCTCTTGGTCTGGAGTGCATTTCATAAGGACGGATGGAGGAGGTGTATTTTATCAGCCAGCAGGAGGAGGGAGCGCTGGTAACTCTCCGTACAAACAAGGTCTGTGCAGGAGGTTCAGCCCACAGACATTTATCCATCCATCAAAACCGTTTGACTTTTTGCCCTCTTTTTTTCTGGCAAAGGGGACTGGTAACTTCTCCCTGCGTGGGAGCAAACAAGGTGTGCGCAGCAGTGATTGATTCACCTGGTGATTGAGACATACATCAAAGCGCCCGCTCGCTGCAGTTCGAGGCCCAGTGAGCAATTTATAGAAGGGTTTTATGCAGATAAATAACCAGAGAGATTTACGTGAAGCAACACAAAACACATGTTTTTGGCTGCAGAGATGGAGAAATGCTCAAGTACTTGCAAGCTGTGGGGCAGAGGTTATTTATAAAAATGTTCCTGTTCAGTAGGATTTATTCTGGGGCTTCATTTTACTTGGCGTTGCCTCCAAGAGGCCGCAAAGCAAACAAGGACAGCAGGATCCATCGCCTCTTTTACTATGTTGTCTGAAAAGGTTTCAAGTGTAGAGGTTTTAAACCAGGAAGTTTGCCACATCACCCCTAGTCGGGGCTGGGAATAGCAAGAGGCCTGAGGGCAAGGAGAAGCGGCAGCAAAGGAGACAGACCTCCTGCAGATGGGGGTCAGATGGGGTTAGATGAGATCCTGGAGGCACCCTGTGTGCCAGCTCTCTGTCCCCCAGCCTCAGCACAGGGCACTGGAGCAGAAAAGGGGAGGCTTCCTCTGCAAACCCTGTGACCCTGCCACGGCTGGTGTGATTTGGCAGGAGAGGAGCAGGCTGTCCTTCCCGCTCTCAGCTGGAAAGCTGGAGTATAAACTTGAATTTGGACATCACATCAGATCTCCAGGGGTGAGTTTGTGGGTCCGGGCAGAAGTTTCTGGCCATGTAACTTTTGGGCAAGTTTCAGTCTTGAGAAGGCTCCAGGGAGACCTTAGAGCCCCTTCCAGTCCCTAAAGGGGTTCCAGGAGAGACGGGGAGGGACTCTGGATCAGGGAGGGGAGCCATAGGACAAGGGGTAATGGTTTTAAACTGAAATAGGGGAGATTGAGATGAGATCTGGGGAAGAACTTCTTTGCTGTGAGGGTGGTGAGAGCCTGGCCCAGGTTGCCCAGAGAAGCTGTGGCTGCCCCATCCCTGGAGGGGTTCAAGGCCAGGTTGGAGGGGGCTTGGAGCAACCTGGTCTGGTGGGAGGTGTCCCTCCCCAGGGCAGGGGGTGGCACTGGGGGGGCTTTAAGGTCCCTTCTGTGGTTCTATGTATTTCATTTTTTCTGGCTTGGGCATCCCCTGCGATTCTGGGTACCCCTGGCTGTGTCGTACCTCACTTTGCACCGAGGTTCCAATCCCTGAACCTGGTGTGGGCTTTTCTCTGCCTGCTGAAGATGAAGAGTAGGAGCAGGCTCAGGGCTGTCTATTGTGACAGGGAGACAGAGCTCAGGGGTGCTCTCACTGCTGTCCCACCCCATGAGCCCACCCTCTTAGGTGGCCAAGTGCCCTGGACCACCTTCTTCCTGCCCCTTTGCGCCCATGGGGAGGCACAGAGCAGCTTGAGGAAGACCTCTGCAGTCCAGAAGATGACTATGGGGCAACATCTAACCCAGAAGAGGGTGTGCACCAGGGAGAGCTCACACTTTGCACACCCAGTCCCCCAACCCTACACACAGCCTCCAGCACGTCCCCTCGTCTGGCAGAAGGTCAGAGCCCCCACCACCATGGGACATTGCACAGGAGACGGGGAGGCAGCTGCCCCCCTGACCTATTTTTCCAGCCTGAGCTGCTTCTCTTTCAGGAAGGATCAAGAAGGGAGTTGCTCAAACAGGCGCAGAGCTGCCCCCACACGGTGTGCACCCTTGTCAACGCTGATGTACACATACACCAGGAACAGCAGGACTGGAAAAATCCTTTCCCTTCTGGCCGCGTACCACTCATCCATAAAAATTCCTCCCAACACGTCCTCCTGCTTCCTGACCCTCTTTCCTCCTGGTCTCCATCTCCTGGTGCTGAAGACTCCATGGGAAAGACCCCCTGCCCTCGTGTACGCTCACCATGTGGGCCATTTTATTTACATCGCTGGGTCCACACACTTATATTTAGCATGTTTGAGAGGCCACCACAGACTTAATAAGCTAAAAAAGAGGATGGAAGATGATGCATGAAGGGTAGAGAGGGGGAATATGTGGGAAAACTGAGCAGGCTGGAGGTAACTCCAGGGTTTGCTTGGCTGTTTGGCCATGAACGTTTGGTGTCCCCTGCTGAGGGAGAAAGGGCCAGAAGGACCATCTCCAAAGATGTATGAAATTTTCTTGCCTCTTTCTCCAACGCTGCCTGAAGATTTTCCACTTATATACAGCCTTTTCCAAAGTGAATTCTTAGCAAGCTCTTTGCTGGGACTGTCTCCTCTCTACTGCTGACGCTTTGGGGGATATCATGAACATTTGCCTTGTTTCTGCTCGAGAGAAAGGAGAAGCATTCTTAATTTAAAGCATGAAGTTATAACTCGCTTTGAGGCACAAACCCTTTGACAAATTGTTCCCGTTAACAGGAAGGCAATGTTTCAGGCACATTGTTATGCAAATAAGACCATGTGCCTGAGCACAATGTATTTGCATCTGATCATGAACTTCACTTGATAGTGTGCATCGCTGCAGCTTGCCCAAGCACAGCTTGCCATCGTGCCCTCCAGAAATGTTCTCAGTATGTCGTTATGGGATTATCCAGTGTCTAAACCTGTGTTCTGGGGCTACAAAGAGATATTGTCACTCATCTACTGGCTGGTACCCATGTGTTTGTTTCTTCCCCAGCCATTCTCCTTCTTCCCAGGCTGTGGTTGAGATTTTGGAGGTCAAGATTGGCTTCACCTGGGATAACCCGGGAGGAGGTCACCCCTCAGGTGAAGGGTGGGCTCAGCTGATGGTGGTGGCCTATGGGAGCTCAGCAGGATACTTAAATTTCAAAGGCAGGAGCTGAGTAGGGTTTCCTGGGGTGTGTTTGTTTCTGTGGAGAAGGCAGATCTAAGGTGGTCCCAATCACTATGGTTTGGGAATTGGGTTTTGAAGAACCAGGGGGTGAGTCCTCCCCTCTGTTAACAGCACCTTGCAAGCTGAACCTGACTGGCAGTAGGAGCTGGAGAGGCACCTGGTTGAAAGGCGGGCTCTGAAGGTGAGTGTTCTGGAGAAAAACATGACCATGTGGGTCAGAGCTGTACCGCTGAACACCTGGCTCTGCTGGAAACTGGGGGACTTGGTAGCTGCTCGGGCTACTGTGAGGAAGCCATCCTGGTGGGGTCTGGGGCTGGGTGACATTTCTCCTGAAAGGCCTGCTGGAGCCTGTCTGTGTCCTCAAATGGCCTTGGTCCTAGCTGAAAAACTTCTTTTTTTTTCTTAGCATAAACATATTTGTTAGAAATGTTGTGTTTGGTGCAAGTTGTTCTTCCCTTTAGCAATTCCAGGGGAGTAAGTGAAGCTTTCATGAGTCCGAAGGACATAACTCTCTTTGGAGCCCCAGAGCCTGTTTCTCTGGCCATACTGCAGCAGCAAGGGCTCTGCTGGTGGTGCTGGGGTCCTTGGGGGAGATGGTGTCGCTCACCCAAGCTGGTGGTGAGGTCCTCTGAGGGGCTTTGTGGAGCTGCTGATTGAGGTGGTTTGTGAATGCGGTAACTTGGTGGTGCAGGGCTTATGGACCACCTGTTAGCCAGCAGCCTGTCCCTATTAGCCATGGGAAACTGGGGAAAAGCCACTGACCCCTTCTCCTTGAGGAGCTAAATTGCCCTCATGCCTTTCGATGAGAAGAGCTTTAATTATGAAGAGAATGAAAAAGAGCAATGGGGTTTCTAGGGAATGGGGTTTTCCCTTCCACACTAGGGTCTCCTGAGCCCTGCAAGGAGCTGGGGCTTAGCTGGCTTTTTTGATGCCTCTTGGGGGTGTCGACAGACACAAATTTCACTTACTCTCACCGTTTTGGTGGCTTAACACCTTTATGGGGTAGCCATTGGCAGCATTTTCAATTAAAAGGTGTGACATTTCTTATGTTAAGGGCTGCAGGACTGTGAGTCTCCTGTAGTATGTGCTAAAACTTGTCTCAACTCAAAAATTCAAAGGGAATTTTAGCCTTTTTCAGAAAGTCAGGTGGAAAGGGAGGCCTTAGAAGGAGGTGAAATTCTCTTTGAATGAATCCAAGCTCTCTTAATCTGATATTTCCCATTTCAATTGAAATTATTCTTGCTTTATATTCATGTCTGCCTACAAAACTCTCAGCTTTGACTGGGAAACGTTTTCTTATGAGAGAATATTGCATTATCCAGCTCTAGTCAGAAGCCACCCAATTTTACTCTAAGACCATGTAAAGTGGCCTGAGGGAAGATGATACTTTTTTTTTTTAAGCAGCGTTATCTGTGCTGGTGAGAGGGATTCTGGGGGATTACCTTTCCTCTTGGCACAAGGAGAGATAGATGTGGAGGCAAGATTTTTTGCTCTGTGACCTTGATAAATCAGGCACCACAAATCACTGCAAGCAGAAATCTGAAACACAGATCCTGGACTCAAAAACTTCACATCCCATAATGGTGGGAGGCAGAAGTGCCCTATCATTTGAGAAGATCCTCCTGTTTCTTGCCTGCTAATTTAGCAGCTCCCAAAATAGCAACCCATAGTAGCTGGATTCATAATTCATAATTAAAACTCCTACCAGTATTCAGGCTCCGCTGTTGGGTTGACCCCTGTGCCTCTCCACCATTTCAAGGGGGGCTTGCCCTCTTCTCGAGGAGGGCCCTGTGACTTATCCCATCCAGTTAACAGAAGGTCATATAATAGTCATAAAAATATTATGCATCCCTCCCACATTCCTCACCCCTGGCAAAATGCTGCAACAGGGAACAATCAGAGCTTTCTTGCTGGGCATCCAATAAATCTGGGGAGGTATTAGGCAGAACTGAAGCTCCACAGCTGTCGGGGTGGAGGGTGAGTGCAGATGGATGGCTCAGAAAGTGTCTTTTTTTTTGTTTGTTTTTCTCTGTTACTATTTGGAAGCCAACCTGTACTTCAGGAATGTTTTTAAGAGGTGTAAACGTTTCATTTGTTTAGAAAGTGTTGTTTGCTGTGTATTTGTCAGCTGTGTTACGCAGGGGTGTGCGTTCAGGGAAGTGCAAGTAGGTTTGGAGAAACGCTGTTGGGCTCGGTTGCTTTCTCAGCAGTGGCTGTACCAGTTAAGAGGTTTATTCTGTACGTGACCCACCCCAAGAGCAATCTCTCCCCTGAAGCCCTGTGCTGTTCTTTCCTGAAGTCTCACTGCTGCCAGATGAGCAGCTTTTAGCTTTTTTGGGGTATAATTCACCCTTTCTTGCAGAAGAATTGTGATGTCTCCCGCAGGCTGTCCTTCTCTAGTCCACCAGGTCTTCACCAGCAGGCTGCTCTGTCCCAGGCTCTGTTTGCAGCTGACGACCGAGTTCTATTTGGCCAAATGGTTTAGTCAAACATCCTGGGCTTGGAGACCACCTGGAAATGGGACTGGGTCCCCTCTCTAACCCTGGCTCAGGTGAAGGTCGGGCATGAGGAGAAAGGAGACCTCAAGGGATGCTTCCCCAGGGAAGCTTCTGCAAGGACAAAAAGCTGAAGCCGCTGGAACAGAGCCAGACATTGATGAAGGAAAAAACTAATTTCCCCTCCTTGTGGAGCTTGCAGTACAGGAAATGTGTCCCTCTGGGACAGATGTAAATTTAGGCATGTTAACCCAATGCCATACTTGTCTGAGAACTTCCCAAATCCAGGATCTCCCTGTTAAGCAGTCAGTCAGACAGTCAGAGATGGTGTCTGCTGCTTCTACTCTGTCCCCGTGAGGCAGTTCCCAATGTGGTAGGTGAGGGCCAGGGAAATTGTAAAGTAACTGGTGTGAGTTATTTCACTGGATTCCTTCAGCTTTCTGCATAATGTGTGTAGGTCTGTAATGTCTTGGCTGTTTCTTCTGCTCTTGCTGGGCAGGGAGGTAAAATGGAGCCCTTCAGGCCCTGCTTCAGGTGTAGGTAAGTGCCCACAGCAGTCTGTGTGCTTCTGTCTAGTAGTTCTGCACCTCATCTTCACCTGAGACTTGCCTCAATGGGAATGGACCCTGGGGAGCTACAGGACCTGTGCCTTTTTCTGTCCTAGTGGTTTTGTTTGTGATGGGGTGGCTTGTTGGTGAAACCAGAGTCTCAAGAGTTGATAAATCTGGGTTTGCTTTCCAACTGTGCCCCAGTAGCCACATGAGAAAAGATGCTGGGGTGCATCAAATTCAGCACCCATAACTGTTACGCTGTTGCTCATCAACTGTGATGTCCATAGCTGTTGTTACAGCCCAAAGCACACACAGTCACTTGCCCAGGGCTTGGTGGTGTTAGGCATCTCAGCAGAAATTCCTAGAAGAACATGTATTGCTAATCCGGGATGTATTTGGCTATCCCAAAGAGTGGTCTGTGCCTTTAGGAAGTGGCGTGTTGCCTGGGATGTGCCAAGAAAGAACTAAGAGTAAGCAGATAAGTTTTCCTTGCACACAGAAAATGTGTGGGGTAGAAACCTAGAATTTCTATATATCCCTAAAAATATATCCTGCAGGATACACCCCTGTAGCATACCCATATGCAGCAGGGGTAGTATTTAGCATGCATGCAAAGTACTCTGGTTCTATTTACAAGCGCCTTTTGTTGTGTTAATTGTCTGTTATCCAAATGTTGTTTTCTCACCAGGCTTTTGAGGAGCAGCCCAGCCAGATGCAAACCCCTGCTCTTGCTGGCCGGGGCAGCAGCTGTGTGTGCTCGCTGGCTTCACTTGCTTTTCAGCCCCAGGGAAAGGGGGATCCGAGTACTCAGCTGTTCCTAAAACTTTGCTGGTGGAAAAAACCAAACTGACACAGCAGGGATTTTGAAGCGGACAATTGTGGAGCTGAGATTTTATTTTATTTCTCCCCCCCAGCAGAGCTCAGCACCTGTGTGCTGGCGGCCTGGGCTCTGTGGCTGAGGTTGGGCTCCAAACCAGCCCCAGGGAGCTGCCCCCTGCCTCGGAGAAGGGAGAGAGGGGCTGGGGGGCAGTCAGACCCCCAAGAGCCGTGGGGCAGAGGATGGGGTGTGAGGGCAAAGAGCTGAGTCCAGCCCGGACTGGCAGGGAGCATGTTACTGCTGAGGACAGGCTTACAGTTTGTAAAATTTTGGTGGTTTCTTTTTTTCTGTATGGTCTGTGTAGGTTAAACAAGAACCCATGTGTTATGGTTTGAGGAAAAAAGTAATGATTTATTGCCGTTTAGACAATTATTCTGTCATCTGATGACCCCTCCCCACCAGGGATGGGAAACTGGGGAAAACAGGGAAACAAGAGGGTTGAAATATAAATAGATTTAATAGGATAAGACTAAATAATTAACAATAAGACTAAAGATCCAGTATTAATCCCGATACTAATATCAGATATCCGAGGATTATACCCAGCCCATTCCCCCAGCAGGAAGCTGTGCACCCCCAGCAGGGACAGCAAATGGGGACCTTGTGAGCGCTGTGACTTTGGGAGCAAGGGAAGGGCTCAGGGCTCTGGCAGTGGGACAAGGAGTTCTCTGGACTAACACCATCAAGGGAGAGAGAGAACTACACAGCAAACTTTCTAATTTATAGTGAATATGGCGTTCATGGTATGAAATAATCCTGGTGGCAGCTTGGGTCAAGTGCCTGGGTCTTGCTCCTCCTCATCCCCACACCTGGAGAGCCTGAAAACACTGACACCTTGAATCCCACAGAGTCTGGCTGGCTATAAAATAAATATTTTCATGAATTCAGACACTAGAATCTTCTAAAAGTGCGGTTTTCCACAGCATTAGAAGAGAAGTTAGTCCTGTGTCTCTCAACCATGGACACCATCCTACCTTGGTCCATGTTGGAGCACCATCTCCCGTTCCTGCAGTGAACAGTGAAGCATCACAGTGATGCTGCTGATGGCAGAAGAAGGGGGAAAAAAAAAGCAACCCCTATGTGATGCCCAGTTGTGAAAGCTCATTTCATTTACTGCTGAGAAAAATGCCAGTCTACCTTCACAGCCTTGTGTCCCCGGGGGACCAGTAAGGCCAGTTTATGGAGTTGCTGGCATCCCCACCAGCTCCTTGCGGCTGGAGCCCTCAGCTCAATTGCTCTGTCATGTTTAGCTGAGGGGGAGGAGAAGGGGGTGAGGGGATGCTACCCAGAGCCCTGTTGTTTTGGGGATCACCCGGAGATGCGGGCAGCTCTCGAATGAAGCCCTTGGTAGCAGACGGGTTATATCAAACACGGGGTGCCCCGGCAGCACTTCTGAAAGCCAAACCCAGAGTGAATGACAAAGTGTTTTTTCCGTTCCTTGGAAAGTACACGCTCCCAAACTGCTTTCCTTTTTCCCTGCCCCACCATTCGCTGCACACAGAGGATTTGTTTATCTTAGGCTGTGTAAAAAATAAAATAAAAATCTGTGTTATCTCAGAGCTGGGCAGATTAATCCCGAGGAAGATTTACTTGAGTGTAAATCAAAGGCTTTGTTTTCTTGGATAGATCTTCAGTGTCTTGAGTCTAAATCCATCATGTTATCCCTGCAGTGCTCCAATATTTCAAAAGAATTTGGAAACTTTGCTATCCAGTCAGTAACCAGACTGGAAGCACTGGGTGTATTGCTGTCCTTTTTTTTTTTCCCTTTTTTTTTTTCCTCTCCTGCTTTTGGAGCTTCTACTCTGCTATCTTTTATCTCGTTTATTTTTACGCTATGACTAGTACTGAAGAGCCCTGAAGCCCAGACGAGGGCTGTACAGATAAAAGCCACCCCCCAAATGCATGACATGCACTCCTGCTCCTGTGCCACCAGATTCTGAGCTGAGCCTGCGTATCGGCGTGTAACCCACACGCCTGGGGCTCTGCTTAACTGACCTCCCTCTGCCCAGAAGCAGGAACATATTCCCATGGCTCCTGCACTTTCCTAGTTTTCCTAAGTGTTTCAGGCAGGAGATACAAGGGGCGCTTTGATTTAAATTGAATAAAAATCATCCCCTTGTGTTCCTTGCGGCAGGTGTTGGATTATTTCCATTCTCAGGATGCTGGTGTCCTGCGGGTACCAGCCTACCTGGGGCTGCAGAAAAATGGTTGGGATCAAGAAAGTCTCCTTCTCAACAGGTTTGTTACCTGTGTGACGGGAGTGGTGATGAGCTGCTGCTTGCTCTGACACCTTCTGGGTGTCTCTGTGCGGGGAAGGCTTCAGAAGTGGCTGACGCTTTCATTCCCAGCTCCTGCCTCTGAAACATGAATTGGTGGAGAATACGGGTCTTGATATATTGACAGCTGGAGATGGGCCGTCCCAGAAATGTTGGCAGAGCTCCGGAGATTCAGCAGAACAACACTGTGGGTCTGGGTTATTTAGAAAGTTGGGCAGGATCAGTTCTGAGTGTTGACAGATAGTTTATGGTTTGTGTAGAGCAGCTTGGCTTCCTGGGCTGGTCCTGGTGTCCAGCGTGATCTGGAGGCATTCCTGGTGAGAAGCTGAGTCCTGGCTCCTCCGCTGCATTCACAGGGCAAGCTGGAAACCCTGCTTTTTCCAGCAGCTGTGAGTACTTTGCAGTTGATCACATGTACGAGAGTCAAATTATTTGTAAAAAAAGAAAAAGATATATAACCAAATAGTTGTCAGTTGCTGATGTAGCTCTTGAGCCTGAGCACAAAGGAGAGCGTGGTGGCCCCGGGGCTGAGCCCCACATCTGGGTGCCGGGCTGCGGGGAAGCCGAATGCGAGGGGCTGGCCTGGAGGAGGTGGGAATTCCGACCCTCAGCCAAAGGCACGGGGATCACAGGGAAGGATGGAAAACCCAGGTGCGGGAGCAAGAGTGGTGTTTTCAGGGTGCCGTTCCAGAAAAAGGGGCAGAGAGCTTAAGAGATAAAAGGTTAATTAGCGAGAGCTCTGGGTGTTGTTTGCTATGTGTCTGGTCGTGTTAGGGAACCAGCATCTTTAAGGAAGGCTCTTCCTTTGGGATATAAACGCTGGGTTCAAATAGCAGTCAGAACAAGGAGGAGCTTTGTTTCCCATGTCACATCAAACTGGAAATGGCAAGACAGCCAAAGCAATTGGCTGCTTGCACTGTCAGGTGCAGGAGGCTGAGAATCACCAGCCAAGAACTTTCCTGGGTTGCTCCTTTAATTTCTTCAAGTCACCGGTGTGTAAAATTGCTGCCTCCATGGTTTTTTTTTTTTGTTCTGGGCTCCCTGAAGACCATCTTCTCTCCCTTTTGGCTTGGGGATCACCAAAGCAGAGCTCAAGCCACGAGCCTTGTGTGCAGCAGCTTTGAAGCACAGCGACTTTCTCCTCCACGTTTTGCGCAGCTGCGGGCGGTCATGCACACTCCCAAATTTTTAAATTCTTGATTCTGTCCATATTGCTGGCTCAGGCACCGCAGCTGAGAGCTGGATAGAGCGTTGTTCCTGCGTTGCTGCTAGAGATTTCTGCCTCGGTGCTGACAATGATAAGGTTACAGTTCCACCTTGGCGTGAGGCTCCAGAAATCAGTGCTCACTTCGGTCTCTCAAAACATACCTTTTGGTGTATTTCCAGGGCTAAAAAAGGTGTTTCCCACAAAAGTGAACTCATGGGCAGCCTGTATGATGCCTGTCGTGGGATTATTTAATGTCTTCTAAAACCTTTATCAACTAAATGATGGATGCTCTGCTGCATTTGTCGTCTAAATTGCACATGAGCATATTTGGGAGACAGACAAAAAATGATGTATTCTAAACCATTCAGTAGTTCTCCCAGTGATTTCCTTTTACTGTGGTACAAGTCTGTCCTGGTGAAGCCAACAGCAATTCAGACAACTGGTGTGAGCAAGATCAAATTGATTAACTTCTAAACAGAGATCAAAATTTATTTGGCAACTTTCTGGATAAATAAAAAGCCTAAAATCTGTTACGGGGGCACTGTCTACTTTGTCAAAGGTTTCAGGGAAGCAAGTTAGCTCTGGACAAGAGGCAGCTCTAAGCTGTTTGATTTTTTGATCAGCAGTTTGTTGAACAGGGTGGAAACATGGTTTGTGCTGGGAGTAGGTGAGTTTGATCCTCCCCATAATTTGCTGCCAGGTCCCCTGGGGACACAGACAGTCACCGCAACCTTATGCCCATTGCAATTTCTCAGATATTGTCACTTAGGTAATAACATGACCGTTCTCTTGCTTTATTTTTCAGGGTTCATTCCTTTTCTGTGATATCTAGGTGTGATAAGTTCAGAGCCTTGTGTTCTGCTTTTCATGTTATCTTCCAGACCCATTCTACCTCCACCCAAATCCCATTGGCATAATTCTCTGAGCCCAGGTTTTTTTCCACCTGGCCCAAGGGAATCTTTTTTTGGTGGGCACTGGATAAACACCAATTATTTCTATGAATTCTGCCTTACTTGGAAAGGCCCTGCTATTCCAGTCTGATGTGAAATCCATTGCTCTCGTGATGACTCAGCCTCTCCTTCCACAAGCTGCATCCTCTATTGCTACAGAGATGCTACTCCCCTGAATGCTCTTTTTTTTTTTTTTAATTTTTAACATGGTTATAAAGCTAAAAGGCTTTTAGTACTTAAAATTGGATGACACGTCATGGTTGGTTGACATGAGCACGTGTCTGACCTCACAGTTGGCCTGGTTTTAAAGCCAAGTTCACATTTGTAGCTGCCAAAACCTTAACAGGATAGATAGTACCCCAGCTGATGGCAAAGGCATTGTCAAGGGGGCTGGGATGGAGAGGTTGTTGCTGTCTCCAGTCCTTGATTAACAGCATTCATGGACATGTGGGGACATTTGCAGACCCCAAGTGAGAAGCCAGACTGAGGATTTCATTAAATCTGTAATTCATTCTCATCTGCCTGCGTATCTATGACTGGGCAAACGCAGCCACGTGAGATCTGCAGGTATTCCAAATTCCTGGAAGAGTTGACTTCTAGGGTAAAATATATTTAAAGACAAATAATTTTCCTGTTATCTAATATTTCTTTGGATTCTGGTAAAGATTAAGTGCTTTCTAAATGGCCTAAGCCACTTTTATAAGCCCCAATAAGCAATTGCAGTGCTCACCTAGAGTCTCAGTCCCAGCCACCATCTAAGTTTACCTAATCTCTGCTTTCCTTCTGGTTTTTCAGGTGGTCTCCTATTCAGCTTCTGGCTTTCATGTCACTTTGGCCCAGCTTTTGACTTCTGATGTTAAGCAGGGTCCTACACCTCTGAGCGTATTGAATTTTCTAGGGGAATTTTAAAGCTCAAACAAGTTATCCTGCCTCGATGTTCCCTTTTGATTGCTGTGCTGTTTGTTGTCCCAGTCAGTGCCTCATCAAACTCCCTTCCAGATGTTTTCTCAGACTTTGTCCCCTAGGAGGTGCTCTGAGATAATTTCCCACTGTTGATGATAAACTGGCAAGTCTGTTTTGTGTGTTTGCTCCTGAAAACTTTGTTTAAAATACACCAGGACAGTGTGATAGTGTGGTGGTTTTCTTGGTGTGGTTTTTTTTTTTTTGCTACAATCTAAAACTAGGCAGCTGAAAAACTCTTCCTATGAAGGAGAATACTCTTCAGCTAGTTATTTTGTAACCAAAGCTTGTGGGAGAAGGGCGAGGAAAAAAGGGAAAAATCTTTCTGGAAAGAGTGGAAGTTGCAGCCTGAACCTGCTAAAACAAAGGAGTGTATAATGCGCTGTTTAAACTGTAAATCCAGGCAAATATCCTTTCAGAATTTGCTCTGGGATTGATGCTTGGCAGCAAATCATGACTGAAGACAGGGATAGTTTTGGCCCCAGTTAGGATTTCCCTTCGTTTTGTAGCCAAGTGCAAAACCACCATCCAGCTGTATCGCTCGATATAGCACTGACCTTTTTACCTTATTGGACCACAGTTGGACTCTTAATTGAAATTGCACTGTAATTACACCTTGTGTCCCAAGGGACACTCGTCTGCCTCATAAAACCAACACAACATATTGGAACAATCTGCTCTCAAGTGATGGAGAGCAGGCTCTGAGGAGCAACTGCCTCTCATCTCTGCTGGTGGTGGTGGCTCCTCCAGGACACCATGGCCAGAGCTGCTATTGAAGGAGGGGTACACCTGGGTTTTAAAGAGTCGTGGCTGATTTCTAGAGAGTTGGCTCCTCCCTTTAGCTGACCATCTAAAACGTTCCCATGAAGTCGAAACAAATCCCCAAGGTCACTGGGGGGGGGGAAAAAGCTTCCTTGAGGTCCCACAGCAAGAAGTTGTGTTTGTGGAGACCATGTGTTCCTTCAAGCCTGCTGTGACACTGGCACGGGTCTGTAGAGCAGTGTGTGTGGGTTGTGCCCAGGTGACACTGCCTTCAGGACTGGAATCTTTGTCCTGGCTGTATTTTAACCTTGTAATGGGAAAAACACCAGATCCCATCAGCTCCACTGCCTTCTCCCTTGCAAAGGCACCCTGAAGGACAGAAGAAGGCTGTTAGACGTTTGGCCGTGTTCCTGGTCTGGGCAATTAGAATACCAGGAGCATGAGGACATAAATGTGCCGCTTGGTTTAACATGTTTACTTTTGTTTCCTGTGTTTCTGATGCTTTCCTGATTGCAAGAAAGCGCAATTTACACCAAAAGGCTCCGTGAACTTTGTGGCAAGGAATATAGGGATATTTATCTGGAGGTTCACTTGCTTTTTCGGTCTGTACCTTAATTCTCTGCTGAGGAAGAGGGGTGCAGAAGGGTTTTCTAACACTGGCTGCAAAGGGGCCTGGCTGATTTTGAAGGTCAAATGTGAGCAGGATACAGCTTTCTACCACCTAACAAGACTAAGATGAGTGAAAACAGGAAAAAAAAAAACAAAACAGCTTCTCTGTGCAGCTGAAATGATTTCTGCAAAAAAAATGGTGCAGGAAACAAGTGCTATAGCAGCAAACCAGTTGTGTGGTGTAGTGCTGAAATAATAGTAGTTATTGGGCATGTGATCCATGTGAAACCTTCCTGAACTCGGTCCAAACTACCTTTAATGGTCTTAAGTAATGGGAAATCTGTCACTTTCCTGGACTCCTCCTTGGTCTAGGGGCCATTTCTTCCTATCGGCCTCTGTTCACTTTCTTTTGGTCAGATAGAGAAGTTGGCCCTTCCTTGTGCAGATTCCTCCTCTTTGCTTTAGATGTGCCTTCGAGAGCTGCACAAAGGGTCTGCATCCCTGGTAAAGTTACATGTCCCAGGAGGAAATGCCCAGTGCTGTCAGTGGGCTATCCATCATGATAAAAATGCCTTATGGAGGCAAAGGGAAGTGGGGAGTCCTGGGGACTTGCCTGAAAAGTTGGGTAATTGGTTGCACGTGAGGCTGGTTAATCGCTGTCACCCACTGGTGTGTTGAGTGTACAAAAGGAGGGTCGTGTGGTGGCTTGGGGATGGCCGGTGCTGCAGAGCGGGTTGGAAGGTGCTGTTACAAGGGCAGCGTGGCTAAATGGCTAATGCTGCTTAAATCCCAGGAATACAGTGTAAAGACTTTGTCTTTACCCCAAAATGCCTGCGTGCATTCGAGATGGCACAGGACTGAGGGACAGGGGTAGATGGCGGCCGTTGGTGTTAATTTGAAGGGAGGGTGAAGGGGCTGTGATGACCCCACTCCGAGTGGGTGTCTAAAAGCAGGACTTGATTTCTCAGCGTGGCTACTTTTGGCCTTCAGCTCTGTGGCTTGCTGTTTCATCTGTAAATTGGGGGTGGTGCTGCCCTACCCTCACAGGAGCTTGTCAGATTTAGTGTTTGCTGGGCACTGAGGTTGAGCAGGATAAATTAAGGGAGGTGAAAGTAATAGCGGGGCTTAGGAGCCCACGCTGAGCAATGGGGGGGGAAGAAAAGAGTGAGAAGCTGCTAAATCAGTCCTGTCCTTCCTGTGTGCTGATGTCTGTGGAGCAATAGACCACAGCCTGTATTTTCACACTGGCTATACTGTAAAGCCGGTGGGGGTTTTTTTGGCTATTATAATGGTTGTTTTGGCTTTTCTTGTTCGTTATACCTCAAGAGGGAGTGTGTGTATAAATTCGGTGTGACGAAGCGTATGAGGAGGATGTTGGGGAGGTGGTAGACACAGCTGATGCTCTCTGCACCCTGACTTCTCCAGGCATTTTTCCTCTTCAGCAGGGCTGCAATGACTCAAGCTGGCTGGGTGAATGTAGGGACAAAGGGATGAGGAGAAAATCCTTTCCTAAGAAATAGCAAGCCCAGAATGATGGACGTTATCTCTCTCTCGTGAACTTGTGGAGCCTTGGTGGCAACACTACTGTTTTGTCCCTTGATGGAAACCCTTTCCCTGATAAACTATTTGCATTTACTTGGTAATCAGCTTCCTCCAGCCCATGCCATGCCATCTGGAGATGACCAAAGCCTGGCTGTTAACAACTGGCTTCTCAGCTCAGCAGGGAGACTTTGGGCTCCTGATTTGCTAATCAGAGAATCAGGCGGTTGCTGCTGTCTGGGCTCATGGTGTGAAATACAGCATGCTGAGGGCAAGATTGCTGTGTGGGGCACTCTGGATCCCAGCAGCATCCCACCCACCCTCCTGTCTATGAAGAGTGGTCTGTGTACATCCATCAGGTGAAATAAGCAGAGGTTGAGTCTCCTTCCCAACTGGGGACCATTTGTACTTGGGATGGGATGCCCCAAATCTGTTCCCTGTAGTTTAAGGTCCAGGGTAAAGCTTTCCCATCTACAGGATTAACTTGAATTTTCTTGTCTCTATGAAGAAGGGAAGGGAGTGCAGAGTTTTCAGTAGTTAAGAAAAATCTGTAGTGAAAAACCTGTAGCGAAGAACCTGCAGAATCGCTCGCAAACTCACAGACCACTTTGCCCAGGAGTTCCCCATAAAGGCAGGTGGATAAAAAATGTGGACTTTCTAAGACGAGATATTTGCAAGCTGTGATTTCCCAAGGAAAGCAAGGATGACTTTTCCAAATGCCTCGTCTGAGTAGCCACAAACTTCTGCTGTAAAAGTATTTGGCCAGAGACCACACAGGATCAACTTTAAGCAGAAATCATTCACTTGGAGGGAGAGGTCTCAAAACAGGATTTCTGGTGGGAAAAAGAGTTAAAGTTGTAACAAGATAGCATTTTTTTTTTTTCCTTTGTCAGAAGCATTGTGAGAGTTTCATTGACAGATTGACTCAATTCTGTTCTTGCTCAATGAAAATAAGCCCAGTTAGTTGCAAAGCCAGTGTCTGTTGTAGACTCTGCAAGCATAAGGAAGATGAGGAATAAATCCCCTCTGCTCCTGGCTAATATGTGCATTTTCAAAGAGAAATGAAGACTGCTAATCCTGCACCTTTGCTAATGAGTCAACCATCTGGAGCTCAGTTTTCTCTTCAAAATAATTATTTATTTATTTTTTTTAAACACACTTAAAAAACAAAACAAACCCCTCCAAACTCCACAGTTGTCGCTTTCTTTTTATTTCCTTTCTGAGTTTTGAGCAGATTTGTCTGGGACACATTTTCTAGCTTTTTTTTTTTCCTTATTCACTAAAATGGCTGGAAACCTGGAACATAATTTGATTCTCTATAATGTAACCAGCACCCAGGCTGGTGTTCGTGCCTCTGACCATGTCCACACCATGGTCCCACTCTGCCCTGATGCAAGCCCATCTCATCTTTCCCAACTGGAGTGTCCTTTCTGCTTGGCTGTCCCTGTGCTGCCACCTGGGTGAGAAGGTGGGGTAGGAGCTGCTCAGGTGCTTTCATATGTTTTTCTTTCAATGAATAGTGAGGCTGGAATCAAAATCCAAGATCCTCTTTTCCTTGTCTTAACACTTACTCTGGATAAAAAGCCCTGCATGTTAAAGAGGTAGGATGAAAATCACAAGACTTGGCAACGCCAGGGTAATTTCTTCTCAAATTTGGCCTATGCTTCAGGTTTTTGAAGAGTAGCTTTTATCAGTCTTCCCAAGAGAGTACTTCTAAACAAATAAATGTTTTTTTTCCACTGATGTTTACAAGCAGAAGGGGCAGCCAGAAAACTCAAAAACAGTGAAAAATAAATTGGTCAGTCAGTGTCTTTGCCAACAGTGAAGTAGATCAAAATAAACAGCATCTGTTATGGAAATATTTTTTATTTGGAAGGTGTTGTCCAGTCCAGTCTCCCAAAGACTGTTAGCGCTGCTGTTGAGGACTCCTGGCTTATATCTTTGATTTATGTTTCAACTTGTTAACATGCATCTAAGTGTTGAGAAATGGCCAGTTTCACAAACAAAGCCTTTTATTCATAGCTATTCAGGGTTCGTATTGCAGCTTTGTGTACAGATAATTACTTTGTGTATCTTGACATTATCGTTTTTCATGTTTGATAGGAGTTGCCATTGTTTGCCAACAATTAGTGTCTTTTGGGGACCTCTACCTTTACTGCATGCTGTTGCTTTCTTTGTAATTGCCATTGATTCAGCAAAGCACTTACATTTTAATTTTAAGCATACGAAACCAGCTCTTGACCCCACAGGTCTGCCTTAAAGTTTAATGTTGAGTAGGTCTGTGTGGCCTAATCAGGAAGTGTTCTCCAACACAAGCCAACCTGAATAATTAATGTATCTTTTGGACATCAAAGATAGATATGAATGGGTCCAGTTAATCTTTGGGGCCACAGCTCAACAATGCTGGTGTCCATACTGAGCTGAGCTAAGGCATTCAGCTCCCTGTGGGATCAGCTCTGCGTGTGGATCTCTGCTGGTGGGGTGGCCTGTCACGGGTATAGATGCGAGAACTTCTCTTTGGACTTGGAGCCAGTCCCAGAAAGATTCATGAGGACAACAGGGAGGGGTTAGTCTTGGTGAACAGAGACTCAAGGTTGATTCTTACGTTTTGGAGTCCAGGGATACAGAGGATCTGAGGCCCGCTGGCCTCAGACTCCACCTGGAAAAGAGATATTGGCAGCATATGAAGGGGTTTGAGCTGCTTTGGAAGTGGCTGGTACAGAAACACAGCTCCTCTTGCATCTTGACTGTTGGTGCTAGGCTGGATGTTCAAAGAAAGAGTCCCTTCTACACATCACACAGCTAGTGCTACATGGAGTTAAGTGGGTTGCACTGATGACACACTGAGGCTGAAAAGGAAACCCTGGTCACCCAAAGTCATCTTGAAAGCCATCCTGGACTGGCCAGAAGGCAAAGACTTCAGAATCTCACCAGAAGAGGAGGTGATGTGTGCTGAAGAGGCCCCACTGTATAATAAACCACCAGAAAGTGAGAAGCATTTTGAACAGAAGCCCTGTTCACTGAGGAGTCCTGCCATATGGTAGGAAAATACGGAAGGTGGAGAGCTGCTGTGTGAAGTCCTACATGATGAATCGCAGAAGCTGCTGAAGGACAAGGTGACTCAACTGGTAAGTCAGGACAGGCTCCCGTGTGCTCATGAGGTCTCCAGAGATAACTCTGTCTCCAGTCAGAGCTTCCATCAGCCAACATACAGGGGAAGAGAATCCTGTGACCATGAAAGGAGAAGGTGCTGAAAGGAGAAGATAAATCCTTCAGAGCAGAGGGGAACTGTGGTTTAGAATTAAATGAGGAAAGAGTTTCCTACCTTACTATATGTACTTCACACTTTACCAGAGAGGACCCTGTTTACTTTAAAAGCAATAGGTTCTTCAAAGGACTTTCCTTCCCTGGTCTGTTGAATTTTCGCCATTGCAGTCAACGTGCTCCATCTTTCTGCCCGTGGGAGAGGGAAAGGACAGCAAGGAGGGGAGACTGCTGGAATTTCTCCTCTTTCCCGATTGCTTCTTGCAAGCGCGATGTTGGACCTTGTCAGTGGGGAGGAGGATAGTTCTGGGAGCTACAGAAACCCATCAGAAAATCCTGTCAGAAATTTTCCATCAAAACTCATCAAGTTTCCGCACCAGCCTGTAGGAGGGTCTGGCAGACAGGTAACAAAGATGATTCCCAGCTCAAGGTTTGAAGTTAATCAGAGCATCTTGGTTTATGACCCAACCATGGACTTCAAATGCATGCATGCAAAAAAAAAAAAATCATAAAAACCTCCCTTTGTTGCTGGCAGTGATTCCTCAACTGCTTTAGAAATGTCTGTACTCCACAGAATTATCTTCTGTATCTTGCATAAGACTTTTTTCTTATCAGCTTGCCTTACATGGTGTGCAAACAGGAGAGCTGCATCCTCAGGAAAGAGCTATTATTTTTGCCCTTCTAAGGACATGGGAGACATCTAAGTGCATCTTTGTGTCTTGTGGCTGAGCACTCAAGAAAGCAATTAGGTGCTTAATTAGGAGCTTAATATTCATTGAAAAACAACACTGCGTGTGGTGTATGCTGGCTGTCTTGATAAGGTGGTTTCACTTATTTTATCAACCTGAGCTCCTTGGACCGTTGTAGGTTGTATCTGGCAGTGTTAAGTGTGCTATACACAACACAGTTAAGTTTTAAATTAACTTTTGACTGAGCTTTCTGCTCTGTAAGACCATTTGGGCAGCAGGAAGCACAGTTTAATCTCATTTATGCTCACTGTGTGCCTTAAACTGATCAGATATGTTTGGCCATCCAACATTCAGTAAAACACCACTGCAAATGAAAGGAATTTTGTGTAACTCTGCAAGGTAGTTAATTTAACAGCCAAGCCATCAAATTCCCAGCTCTTCCCCTATGTCTGTGTGCTCCTCTGATGCTGAGCTGTGGATGATATTAGAGGAGAAACCACTTCAGAATGACATTTAATTGCTGAAGATGGGCAGAGACATGAGCTGCTTCCAAATTTTGTGTGTCCTTTTTTCACAGCTAAAATTTTGTGCATGATCTCCTTGTCCTCTCCAGGAGTATTCTAGAAATCTCTTCTATTGACCAGCAGTTGAAGATCATCTTGTAGAGCCAAAAGTTGGGATGGTGACAGCCTTGACTGGTACAGGTTTATTGGACTAGCCCTATAACAATACTCTGAAAATTCCTTTCAACAAGAACAACATTTTGTGGTCTAGATTATATTGCTGACAGAATATTAAGGGCTCTTGGTCAGTTGGGAAATAATTAAGATTTTTTTTTTAAGGTGTTTTTTTGTATTGGTTGATCACAAATGAAATGCAGATGCAAGACTGCTTGAGCTATAAATCTGGCCTCAATCATTCCTAACATTTCAACATCATACTGTGCAAAACGGTCTCCACTTAAGTCATTTCCAAATGACTGAACTGCACATTTTTCTTCTGTTATTGTCATCAGCCTCACCAGATGTCATAATCAAGGAAGACCCACTAATGGGAAGCTGCTGGTAAATTTGGCATGTCTCAGTCACTTCCATGTGAATACCTGGAGAACAGACTGTGCATCTACGACTGCCAGCGTGAATCAGAACAAAACTACCAATAAGAACGTGGATGTTAGCTGCTCTTTCAAACTGCTCTGTATAATCCAAATAAATAGCCCTGGCAGTGTACAGAAAGGCAACAACCTGCCTCCTGAAACAAGGTGAACCTTTCCAGCCCTGTGATTCCACAATTGCACCCTACAACTAGAGCTGGAGACACCATTGTCCTTTGCACCAAACTGAGCAGCGACTATTCTACAACCCAACCTCAGTTATTTTAAGATATTATTCGTACAACTCAGGTACAGCTTGCCTGAGATGACCTACTGGAGCAACCAGATATTTTCTTTTCTTTCAAGACGATATATATCAAGACAGCAAAGAACCATCATTTCAGATTGTTCTGTTGCTGTAATTGGTGTGGTCATTGGCTGTGTCTTTCCATCATTAACTCCATCATTAACTCTTTCTTCTTCTCCAGAGCAGGCATTTTCCAGATATTTACATGGTTTAACACATGTGTTTACATATTTCCTCATCCAGACAGATTTTCTCACTGATTAAGTTTGAGAAAGCCAATGGAGAGAGGAAGAAAATGAAGAGGAAAGTGTGTGCAACATATTTCTGTTGATGTATATTTTTATCCAGCTGCTCTTGTCACTAGAGGTGATGTCTGAGAAAATTTTGGACACGAACTGTGACCTTCAGCGAACAACGGCCCATCCCCAACAGGCTGAGCTGAATGTTCTCAGACGAAAGATTGTCCTCAGCCTCCCTCCAACATGCAAGTTCCCTTTCCATGGATCATCATGGAACAAGCCAAGATCCAGGTCTCAACACCTAAATACCTTGGACAAAAATATAACTCCGGGGCCCCTTGTGGCTGCTCTTTACGACTGTAGGGAGAAGTGGTCATAAAGCTGAAAGCTGCTTGCAAATAGTTTGTTGCATCCAAAGCTCAGTTTCCATCTGGCCCCTTTTGTGCAGCTTTCCCTTTTTTGCTCTTTTGCGAGTTCTCCCACGTGGGAAGATTTACATTGTTGATGGGGAGTGATTTTTGAGCCTGTGGCCAACATGTGTTTCGCCAAGAAGTAGATTTCATTTTACTGTTTAACTTTGAAACAAAGGTGATGCATTGAAGTCAAGCAAGGCCATGCAGTGACCAGAAATCACACCGTGTTCTCCAAAGGACCAGGGACAAAGCCTAAGCAGTAAATTATCTACAATGGATAGACGTGGGTTAAGAGCAGTTTGGGAATCACCTGGTGCTCTGGTCCCTTGGGAGAAGTTATGTTTGGCTCTATTAAATGAAAAGAGGGATAAATCCCCACAATCTACCAGGAGGTAATATGTTAACAGAGAGGTTGGAAAAAAAAGAGTTGAAAAATTGTCCACCAGTTCTAATTATTTAACTCCTTGGGTATGGATACTCCAGGAGTGGAGAGGGTGATGGGACATGTGTGTTAGAGAAGCCTGGATTGGATCCAGACCTCTAGGATGATTTTCTGTGACAGTTTGGTTAATTATAAGAACCACATGAGGAAAAAAAAAAGAGGCACGTAAACTTCATCCTGTTCTGTTTTAAAACTTTCCCCAGAGCCTAAGTCCTTCTTGAGAGGTTACCCTCTGATATGTAACACATCCCGTGTTGTTTTACTCAGCTCTGACTCCGTAATAAGTGTTTGAAATTTACAGCTCCGGTTAGTCGTAGACTTGAGAAGTGTTTATTTTTTCTCAGTTGTTCTTGCGATGTAATGAATGTAACTCACTGCAGTGCTCTCAGGCTCCAGCCCTGGACTCTGGCAGCCCCCTTCTTTCCAAGAAATAACACGTTGGCTCCGACACCCTGGTAATATGAGCGAGGTCCTTCTGTCCTATTATAGAATAATAATTTGCAGACTGAGGAGGGGAGACCCGAACCAAAGTCACACGAGGTCATTTCTGCCTGAACTGAAAATAAAACCCATGTTTTAAAGGCAACTTAGTAAAATTGCAGGCACTTATCTGTATTGGTTTACAAGAAAGAGCCTGGCTGCCTCTTTGGATGTGGTGGTTGCAAAATGGGGGGGTTCCTTTTCCATAAGTAACTCATTTGTTTCGGTGAGTTAAAAATCCCTATTTGGATAAAGGTCTGTGACGGCTGGCAGTGGTTTGTGATTAGTACCATGTTTTGAGCAGCTCGGGGTCTCTTGCAGGCACAAAGGGAGCTGCTGTGCTTGAAGGATTCTGGATCTTCTTCAGGAGCCTTTAGAAGCATTTGTTTGTCTTTTGAGAAATAGGGAATGTGCTTTGTGGGAAAAGGAAGTGCCACCATTAATGCAAGACGTATGTTCAGTAAATGACCAATGCAGCAATTAAACTCCAATTAAAACTGCTTCTGTTCATCAAGACTGTCTAGCAAGTGTTTATGGCAAAATATTTAATTTATTGAGTGTGTCCGTCGTGTTCTAAACTGCATAGCTGTGCAGCATGTATGTAAAGATTTGCTTCAAAAAAAAATAAAAATCTCAGTGGACTTTTGCTGGGTAGAAAATCTGTGCCCTTGTCCCTCACTGCCTGCATGGTAGTCACAGGGTGGGCTCCCTGAGTTGCTGCCCCAGTTAAGCAGTGGTTGCCCCCCCGGCCATTGTGGTTGCCCCGTTGCTGGTGTCTCTGCCAATGTTTTTCTGCCTAAGATGAAGCTATTTCTTTCTTTTTCTTTTTTTTTTTT
>VXAK01023568.1:115683-184533 GCA_013399435.1 Arenaria interpres
ATGTTTTACTTACCTATGTATTTGTCAAAATCAGCAACCTGAACAATAACTGTCTTGGCTGAAGGAGAGGGAGAACTGTATGTAGAGGAGAGAGATGTGGATGGTCTGTGGAGGGAGTTGATTAACATCCCTGATGAGGGGCCTGGATGGGTCCCTGCTGAATTCTCTGTCACCACAGAGCCTCTGTGGCAGGCAGAGGAATCCCACCTTCCACCCAAAAATGTCCTGCCTCCAGGCATTGTCTAACCCCAAGCTTTTTGAGGTTGTGATTTAAATACTTTTGGCTTTGAAGTGCTTGTTCTCTATAACCCCCCGTGAACTTCTTTGGGAAACCAGCCCCGACTTTGACCCGCATCTTTGAACCACAAGGAGCACCAGCTGAGGTCTGTGTGCAGGGTGAAAGTTGCCTGGAAATGGGACCTCCCCCATGGCTGGGGATGGCTTTTCCATCTGCTTTTCCCTCCTGGAGCCACAAGACCCCTCTGCTGGTGGTGGGGACTCCGTGGCTGTGATTGCTGAAGGGTGATGCATTGCTGGAGCACAGATAGGAATCTCAAGAACGTTGCATATCGGGATTTCGGTGTGTTTCATGAGTAGCTTAATACCAGAGGATAAATATCTGGGGAAAACATCTATCATCACGACAAACCCTCTCTGAAATCCCCCAGAACTACGCTATCTGTGAGCAGCGTTGGGCTTGCTGTTACGATTCAAGCCCCTGCTCAGCCCCTGGTCTGTTTGCAATTTGCCGCTGATGATGTCATTTATATCCCAGTCTGGGCGCAATCGCAGATCAGGGTGGCTCCCCGCAACTGTCGTGCTCCATCTATTCCTTCGGTGACACACTCCTCTGAGCAGCGTTTTGAACTCGCTTGTAGACCTGCATGTGCAGTGAAGGAGCGTTCGGGAGGATTTTTTGTTTCTTAGAAGGCAGCTTCCCAATTCCCCACTAATACGGTTGGTTGTGGGGTTTGCAACATGCCAAGGATGCAGAACAGAGTTTGGCAGGGGGATTGGAAAAGGCTGCTGGCACAGCAAAGGCAGGGCGAGTGTCAGGCAGGTTTTCTTCATGCATCCAGCAGCTGAATTAAATCAGGAATTGATCCCCAGGGACTAGGGACAGAGGCTGCCTTTGTGTTCAAGAGCATCCCTCCCCACCCCAGCTGCAGCAGAGGGGTGCTGTGCCCCCTCCTCTCACTTCTTGCAAGGGCTGGAGCCCTTCTGGGATTTGAGACACAGCGAGAACCTGCCTGGTGTTTCTGCCCCGGGAGTAAGGATGGGTTTAACAGTGGTACTGGACCCACGGGACATGCCAGCGCAGAGGGAGGAACCAGTATCTTCTGCCACACGAATACCTGAGACAAATACCCAAACGGATATCCCCTATCCAAAGACAGGGGACCATGTTATCTGATTGCCACCTGATATGGAGCAAAAAAGGTTGTGTTTTTTACTTCTAATCACAGCACGTGTTCTATTTCGCCGGGTTTCCAGCACATTGCAGCTCCTGCTCTTTCCAAGTTGAGACATAATTTGCCGCTTGCTGCCATTCCTAAGCCTTTCCTGGCACTACCGCTTCCAGCTCCTGCTCTCCTAGAGCAGATCTTTTGTTACAGATTATTTTCCCAAATTTAATTTGCTTGCTTTTTCCCCAGCCTGGCTCTTTGCTTTTTCTGGTATGCTCAGAGTGTGTTTTAAAATCTCTCTAAATCCGCTCGTGCTTTCTATGTCTCCCCTACTATCAGTAACACCTCTCAATTCAGTTTCATCTGTGAATTTATCGGTTATTTGGTTTTCTTCCCCAAAGGATGCAGTGTTTTTATAGTGACAGAACAAATATAAGAAGGCAGATTTCAGGAGTGCAGTGGAGGCTAATGAACTTTTTAGGGTGCTTTGGGGTATCTCCAGGGCTGGGCAAGAAGCTTGAATATCTAGCGATGGCCAATGGGTCTGAATGCTCCATTTGCGTGTATTTTATGTATTTGTCAAGTTTTCATCTGCTAAACACATACTAATTTGATTTGTGCTCAGCAATGAAGCTATAGGTGACCCAAGGATGGAATTTTGTCCCTTGTTAAGGGTAATGTAGCGCCTCTAAAGATGAAGAAGCCAGAGATGTTGAGTTTTTCCCAAGGCTAATGTTAATGAGAAAAATCATAGATTCGTTACAGTCCTGTAGTGCTGGAATGGGCCTGCAGAGATCTCCCTCATCACTCTGCACTTAGGGAGGAGGATTATTTCTAGACAATGCTTGATTTCTTATTTTAAAAAAAACCCAGCCTCCCTAGGTAACCTGCTGCAATGTTTAACTATGCTGATAGTCAGAAAGCTTTCTTAATATCCCCTTTAAATCTACCTTGCCTTGACCAAAACTGATTTTTCTTCTCTTACTCTTAGTGAACATTGAGAGCAATCGATCATCATCTTCCTGACCTTTCAAATGTGAGAAGATTGCTATTATATCTCTCCTTAGTCTTCTCTTTTGTAGACTAAACAAATCTACTTCCTTCATCTGTTCTTCCTTGGCCATATTTTCTGTACCTCGATCATTCTTATTACCGCCCTTTGGATTTTTTCCAGCTCTCTACATCTCGCTTTAATTGTGGTGCCCCAAATTGAATACAGTATTCCAGAAGAGTGAAATCATTGCTCTTGCGTTATATACACAAAACGCCTGTGATAATACATCTTAGAAAGCAATTTGTCTTGTTCGCAATGGCATCGCGCTGTCAACTCGTTGAGTTTAGGACTTGATCATTTTATGCGGCACGGTTGCCTGTTCAGTCAGCCCGGAGCTAATCATTCTCTCTCCTGTGTCCACACTTGATTCCTCCTTATGATGGTAATCCTTTGTACTTGAACTTCCCGAATTTCATGTTGGTCAGGACCATCTCTCCAGCTACGAAGGCCATTTTTCATTCTGATCCTGCCTTTCCAAGGGGTGGCAGCCTCTTTCAACTTGTGATCCTTTGCAGAGTTTAAAAGCGAGTTCTTTTGGCTGATATTCAGAAAGTTAGGACAGAGCTGTTTGGTTGTTGGGGGGGACACTAGAAAAATGGTTGAGATTTATAATGAGGGGCGAAGAAAAAGTCATACATTTTTTCCCCCACCCACTCGCATGTGACCATTTAAGCAGCTTCTGGTTGCAGTTTCCTTTCATTCTTGAATTATTAAAAACATTGGCTTTTTTTTTTCAGCTGTGTGTTGCAGTTGTGCACTAGAGACATCTTGTAAAAAATGTATGAGTTCTCATATCTTAATGCTATTTCCTCAAAGAGTTCTCCCTTCCTTTTCTAGTTCCATTTGTAGCAGAGATGTATTGACTTTTCAGGCCCCAGATGAGATCAGTTTTCCATATAACTTCTATATAGGGAAAAGATTTATCCTTTATTTGAGAAGAAGTTACTGCAAAGGCGGTAAGAGAAGAGACTGAGGGACTGTGCTCTGCGATGAGAACTACATCTAGATCTGCAACTCGGTGGGTTTTGTTTCTCCTGCCCATTGAAAATTCACAGGGAATATCTGCCCCAGGAAAAATCCAGTTTCCTGACGTTCCCCTTCCTGTGTGTCACCAGATTTGTTCTTGTGCAGCCTCCTATTATCATTTCCTCCTCTTCTTACTCTCTTTTGATTCCATACTAGTAATGCTGCTTCTTAGGCTGTGCATTTATTTAGCACGTGGTAAAGGAGTTTGCAAAAAGAGTGGAGGAGTGGGAAGATACTTAAGGTTAAGTGAAGGAACAGGGATTTCCTTGTTCTCATCCTTTCAGATTGTTCGTTACATTGCTGCAGGAGGCTCTGCGAGCACCATGTGCGGCAGACCCCCTTCCTGCAGCATATTTCCCTGGCAGCGTGCTGACAGACACTGCTCCGACCAGCAATTCCAGCAACATCCTTGTCTGTCCAGCTGTCAGTGGACTCCTTGAGCATTTTCAGTAAATCAGCTTTAATAGTCTCGCCATTTCATCTGTGTAAGGTCATTAGTCCCCAGGTAACTATCGAGACAAGCTGTAATCACGCCCTGTCTGCGGCACCATAAATCTTTATTTTCCCTCACATGTCTGCTCTGGAGTCAGGCTGGAGCTTTCCCATGACGTGGCGATCAAGTGCTGGATCGCATCATGTGGGATAACAGACAGCTCTCCAGTGCTTCTGAGAGAGGATGTCTCTTCTGAAAACTGCACCCTCCCACCTAGATTTTGTCTGCCTTGACGTAGGGGTTGCTGGAGAAAGCCCTCTGACCAGGATGTCAGTGTAGTGTAAGGAACAGAACAGTCCCTGATGGCTTTACTGTTCTTGAACCCATTACTCTGACCCGGATCATGAGGATCTGTGGAGCCTCTGAACTCACCTCCGAGTTCTTACACTTTGATAGGTCCTTATTTGCTTTCCTGCTTTGTCCTTACGTGCTGCCTGTGTCCGACCATGTACTCTTGCTTCTATCTGCAGGGGAATCATAGAATTGCCCGGGTTGGGAGGGACCTTTCAGATCATTGAGTCCAACCATCAACCCAACACAGACAAAACCCATCACTAAACCATATCGCTAAGCACCATGTCTACCCATCTTTTAAATACCTCCAGGGATAGTGACTCAACCACTTCCCTGGGCAGCCAGATTCATTTGCCTTCCCTTGGATCATTGTCCACAATTTTTCCTCTATCCCGTGGCTCCCAGAGAGAAGTCCTTTGTCCCTGCTGTGAGACTGAGGGAGGGAGGCAGCTGAATGGGATGTTCTGCCTTGGTTCCCAGAGGTTTTCTTTGTGACACACCCTGGATAAAGCTGATGCTCAGACTTAGTAGGGGCAACTCTGGAGTCATGGAAAACACTTTGATTTGGTAGTTGGATATCAGATATTAAATTTGGTGGTAGTAATCTTTACATAAAAAAGCTTAAACAGTCTCTGGAGCCCAGACGGACCTCTCCTGTCAGAGGGTCCTCATCTCCACAGCTTTGGTTTCCTCTTTATGGTCCAATGGATCATGACTTTTCTTGACTGCGAGCTCTGCAAAGCTCATAGTCACTCACTCTCACTCTGCTGAGCAAGTGCAGGAAAGACTTTACCTTGACATAGTTTTTGGACTTGCTGTTAAAGATAGCAGTCAATGCACCATCTATGAAAGCCACTGAGCTCTCTCAGGTCCCTCCACAAGGTTTTGTGAAGCTGGACAAATTCAAATTCTCAAACAGCACCGGTGTTTGGTTGTTTGCTGGGCTCGGTTGACAAGTGGAGGATGGTGCTACCTTTGTCACCCTTGTGTCCAAGGATGTCTTGGGCTCATGCATAGCTGAGAAAGCTCCTGTTGCCCCCAGTGATGGAGCTACTCTGGTTTGGCTCATTCTCCCCCTCTTCAAGGGCAGACCAGTGCCGGCAACTCCCTTTCCCTGCCATGGAACATCCATACTGGGATTGGTGTGTAAGAAGCAATTGTTATCTGCGCTGCCTAATGGCTGCAAACCACATTGAATTTGGAGGCACCTGGGGCTGGGGGAGCCTGTTATACAAGTCAAGATGAGTTAGGAGGATGTCAGGATGATCTCTGTCCATAATAAGGAGAAAGAGACAGGCTGGGAAACATTGGAAAAATGAAAAAAGGGAGCAATCAAGGAGAAAAGCTAGTTCTGGGCAGGGATACTTGGCTTGGCTGCCTTCCCTGTGGGCTTGTTCCATTAACATTTGGATATTCAGCAAAAGCTGTCTTTGCAGGGGTAAAGAGATAAGCAGAAATGTACTGATGTTTAGTTTAAAAGTAGCAGAGCTCCAGGTTTCATGTGCTTTCTGGCTGGCTTCCTCCTCCTCTCTCAATGAAATACTCTGGCTTTTCTGTACCACAACATGTGAGCGAGCCCGGGACATGCCTGGGTTCCCTGCACACACGTGGTTCTGCTCCCCTCTTCTGATTTCATCCAGATGTCTTTTTTTTTTTTATTGTTATTATTATTAAACTATGCTGCTATTAATAACTTGAAAGCAGGATTGCTCCTCTGAACAGCAACTGGATGCAAAACCAGCACTGCATTTAGTCTGAAATGCTGGCCTCTTTCTTCACCTATTTGCCATCCTGGTAATAAAAGATGCATTCATAAAACCAGGAGTATATGAACCTTTTTTTGCCCTCTCTGAGCGGACACCCCAAGGCTGCTGTTACAGAAATAGTGAGTGCTCTGTACTGTTATGAAAAAGTCATGAAGAGCAAAGCCCTTACAGGTGGGCTGGCTGCCTGGTGGGGCCAGCCAGGTGAAATCAATGCGTTGATTTTGCTGGGTTGAGGTCGGAGTATTCGCTGCCCCACAGAAATGAACATTGACTTTAATTACCCTTCCTGGTGCGCAGTACGCACGCAGGAATTTGACTCCACTCTTAGATTCATTGTCTGCATACAATCCATGAGGCATAAAGTTGACCGAGTCTGGGACCAGGATTGGATTCAGCCTCGCCTACTCTGAGCAGGAGCTTAGGAAGCAAACGGGGGTCCTCTCCAAACCTCGTGACTCAATGGGAGGGTCTCCCCGATGCCTTTGACCCTGTCCTCTGTGCACTAAATAACTGAGTGTACCTTACCATTGAATCTTGTTAAACCACTGTTGCATTTACCATTGACTTTTGTGAACTCAATGGCTTATAACAGTGGTGTTGCTTCTCTTCTGTGAGTGTAGTTCTCCATCTGTGACGCCAATCGATATGGAGAAACCAAACATGAGCCAGGCCTCTAGGAGCTGTGCTGTGTGGTGCTATGAGAAGTGGACTTGATGATCCAGCAAGTCCTTTCCAGGCCTGCATTCCTTTGGTTTTGAAGCTGGAAACATGAAACAGGGTGATTTCTGAGGACCCTATTAGCTTTGGCTTTAAATGGTAGCATGTATCTCTTGAGAACCATTCATAACATAAAAAAAGAAAAGCCTTTCTTTTTTTCTTAATGATAAAACCTAAACACTTTGCTCAACAGTGATTTAATGAGCAGAATATTCCCCTTGTCAGGGTCTGATGCTAATAATAGACAGATGGCTGGCAGTTTGAGAAGCAGACAACACGAAATATTTGCTATGTAAAACCCAAACCATATTAACTTGAAAAAAAATCAAAGTGCTTATTCCAGGGTCAGATTGTAAATGAATTGGCAGTAAATACAACCAACTGACAAGATGTGTTTATACTGCAAAAATCTTAAAAACACACATAGCATAAGATGGTGCATCTGATGTTAAGTGAATTATACACATGGAAAAAGGAGGTGGGAAGAGGGAGCTTGACAAAGGGTAGGAGCAAAACAGTGATGGGAAACAGCAGAACCAAGAAAAAGGGAGAGGTGAAGATGAAATTTACTGGCTTGTTTCTAAGAGACGGTTCTGCCAAATTTCAGAATTAGGTAACAGCATTCTGCAAACATTGCGCCTTTCGAAACAACACAGGGCACTGTTTTGGAAAAGTCACTCCAAGCAAAGTCCTTACAGGTGTGTTGGTTGGCTGGTGGGATCAGGTGCAGGTTCAAGTACTGTTCGATATTTATGGATGTCCCTGCTGTTCCTTTATCGGAGCAACCAGCTCAGCCAGACTGACAACTGATGTCCCAGAGTCTCGCCGTTGTGGGGAAGCTGAGGGAGAAGTTGCACCTGGAGGTGTTTCTAAATGATGATGGCCACCCTTGGGTTTAGGTCGTTTATATTTCAGTCTTTTCCTGGGGCTAGTTCTTGGTCCTCAGTTCTAGATCTAGGTCTCACTGGAGATCAAGAGATGCAAAATGCTGGCATGCTGTACCTGCTAAAGACTTAATTTTATTATTAACTTGAGTGTGATGAAAGTATGAGATAGACCTACCTTTCAGAAGAGACACTGAAATGAAGTGGTGTAGTTTGGAGGAAGACAGGCAGTCTCTGGCCTGCCAAGAAAAACAGCTACTTCTTAGCTGATAATGAAAACCTCCAGTTTATCAAGGGGGCTATGGTTATTTCTGCTATAACCTAGTAACACAGATGAAAAGGTAAGGTAGACACGGCTTTGTGGTCCTAAATCTAGTCCTTTGAGGTTAGCTAGGGTCTCTGCAGGCAATTACAGTCTACAGAGATATCTGGTAGAGCCTACGTGTAGCTCACGGTAGTGAACAGATACTAAAGGGAGAGTTTGGAGATTTACACACTGCCTTGATCCACGTATCTATTTACATTTATTCTTTGAGCCACAGACCAGCTTGGGCAAGTTTTTTTGACCCCTAAATGCTTCCAATTTTTTTTTCCTAAAAATATGCAGCATGAACTATGCCAAGTCAACTAGGAAAATAGGCCCATTGGTTCAAAACCCCATTTGGAACTGGGGCTGTGCAGTTACACGGCGCATCTGTAAGGCTTCCTTGTGCCCGTTCCTGGGGCGTTCCTGGGCTGGCAGTGCCATGGCTGGGACCAGGCTTCTCCTGGTTGCCGTGCCCTCGCACGTTCCCAGAGTTTAGTCGTACAGTTCGGAAGTAAAACATAAATCACAGCGGAGGCAGAGAGCGATTGTCAGGTATGGGGGAAAGGGAGAAAGGACCCATTGTGTGAGGAGCAGACAGCTCTGCTGACCTGAAAATATATTATTCTATGGAAGCGCAAACCAGGAGGGGGCTGTGGAATTTGTTCTCAATTCACCATGAAAAATCCTGGGCCGAGGCGACCATCCATTTGATGCGGGTGGTCCTTAATGCATGTCATAATTTACACTTAAGGCATATACGATCCCTTGAAATTCCCTCCTTAGGAGGACCGTAAAAACAGCGTCGTGCACGGAGCTCACTGGAGGTTTCTGCAAAGCTCCCCCATTGTCAGACATAAACACATCCTATTATTCTAGCTCGGGTCAGAGTTCAATGACTCCCCAAAGCTTATTTCAGTCCTCAGCTGATCCCCCCGCAGTCCGGGTGGGCAAAAGAGAAGCCTTTCTAACAGCACAGCTCCTTTCCTCTGGCTGCAGTTGGAAGCAAACGTGACTCCTCTGGCTGCAGGTTAATGCACAGCTTATTGGTGAAATTGCCCTCGCTCATCCTCGGGCCGTTTTCAGAAGGATTTTCTGAGCGTTAATGAAGTTTCCTCTTCTTTGTACAGGAGATCCTAGGACTATCATTAGTCTCATCTCCGAGAACAGGAATCGGAAGTTAAAACATTTCATGCAAGGAGTCCTTGTTAGAGCAAGAAATAGATCACAGATGTGCCTCAGCCTGTCTGCGGAGAAGGCAGAGACCGGCCCCTTGTTGCACCCCATGGAGCTCGGCCCCCGGCTTGGACACAGATGCCAGACCTGGACACTGCAGGGCTGGGTGAGCCCGTCATAGAATTGTAGAATGGTTTGGGTTGGAAGGGACCTTAAAGATCATAGAGTTCCAACCCCCCTGCCCTGGGCAGGGACACCTCCCACCAGACCAGGTTGCTCAAAGCCCCATCCAGCCTGGCCTTGAACCCCTCCAGGGATGGGGCAGCCACAGCTTCTCTGGGCAACCTGGGCCAGGCTCTCACCACCCTCACAGTAAAGAATTTCTTCCCAATATCTAGTATAAATCTCCCCTCTTTCAATTTAAAACCATTCCCCCTCATTCTATGGCTCTCCTCCCTGATCAAGAGTCCCTCCTCATCTCTTCTGGAACCCCTTTAGGGACTGGAGGGGGCTCTAAGGTCTCCCCAGCCTCCAAGCTGAACCCCCCTAACTCTCTCAGCCTGTCCTCACAACAGAGGGGCTCCAGCCCTCAGATTATCTTCTTGGCCTCCTCTGGACCTGTTCCAACAGGTCCATGTCCTTCCTGAGCTGTCCCCCTCCCCAGTGTGACCAATGACCAGTGATGTGCTTGGTCTGTGCAATGTGCTGATTCCCTAGACCACCAAAGCTGTTCCTTGCTCTCTGAATGCCCAACGCACTTCCCAGGGCCATTTGTTTTTTGCTTGTGAGTGTGGGAGGCACGTGGCTTGGGGACCTCCCCAGAGCGGGTTCTCCAGAAACGACCCTGCTGCTTTTGGGGCCAGTGATCCAAGGTCTGTCAGTGGTCAGGACATGGATGGGGAGTGAGTAAACCCTTCCTCTGCTGCAATGAAGGCGGTGGAGAGGGGCTCTTGGACTAGAGGTCTGGGCTGTATGAGCTGGGGAGGAGGCACCGTGTCTTACCCTGGGAAATTAATGGTAAGGGTTTTACTTTGTCCCTCCTCTCAGCTGACAGGAGGTGATGCCGTACAACAGACCATGTGGCTCTGTTGTACAGGGGATGGCTCCATGAGAGCAGGTGAGAAAAGTTTTGGCCGTAGCTGCAGTTCAGAGACCTGGGAGCCAAATAAAGCAATGAAGGAAAAACAGAGAAAAATCTAACCACAGAATGTAAACAGAATAAAAAAATGCTTCTTGTTAGGCATCTTACAACAACTGGACCAGTTGCCTGGGCAGAAAACCAAGGTATTTGATCTAAAATTGCAATGTGCGCCGGTATTTGTTTCGCCTTTTTATTTTTTCTGTCTCCCAGAATCGGGCAGTTTGTACTTTTAGACGTGGCCAGCAAAAGACCAGAATAGCAACTCAAATTGGGAGATCGGACCTGGCCCTCAGTGGTATTTTATATCTGCCAGAGTTTAACGGAGAGAAAATAGCAGGGACAAGAAATGGACACGCAAAGGCTCTTTCCCTTCTTCCTGGAGGGGCTTTCCCTGTTAAACTCGTGACCCACAGGCTGTTTCCCCCCTCTGAAATATTGCCTGTCCCCTCCACCAGAAGTTTCCTGTGCTGACTGAAATATTAAAAGGGCCAAACATCGTGGGGGGGAGTCTGTTTATTTGTAGGGTCGCGTGTTCATGCCTGGTTTAGGCTTGTCCTGCTGAGGAATGTCAGCTATTTTTCTGGAAAGGGCGGGGGGGGTATGGCCCTGGTGGGAGGTGGGGGCTTGTGGTGATGCTGGTGACCAGAGTCAGGCAGAGATGGCTGGTGGTGTCCCCATAGTACAACCAGGGGTTGGTGAGGAAGAGAAATGGGGTGGGAACTGGGCTGTGTCCTCAGGAACCTGCTGCTGGAGGGGACAGATCACCCCCAAGTCCCATGGCCACTGCAGAGGTGAGGGGAGAAGCACATGGGGATGCTTTGTGCCCCTTCCCTTGCCCATTCCACCTCTAGCCCCTCGGTAGCACCAGGGGGTCTCCAGAGTATTTGTTTTCCAAGGCTCAGCCTCCACTGGAAGCTCTTTGGGAGCCTCCTTCCAGAAGGAGGTCCACCCTGAGAGCCTTCAGCCACAGGAGGTGGTGGACCAGGAAGAAAAGCAAGCAAGCCAGCCACTTCCATCCCAGGGCAATTATTTTTAAACTTGGTGTGGCAGTAATTAATGCTCAGCCTGGCAGCCAGGCTTCTCTCCGGAAGCCTCCTCATGGTCTTCCCTTACGGTGAGGAGCGGTGGCTCCCCAACGGTGGCCACCGCAGTGTGACTGTGGCTCACAGCATTAGGAAGTCTTCATCGAGATCTTGGGAAACATCTGTGCTTCCTGCTGCTTGTGGGGGTGTCAGTGCGGCTGCATTGGGTGACAGAGCTGTGAGCTCCGTACCCACCACCAGCCTCAGCAGGAGCGGGGAAGTGGAGATGCTCGCCATGGGCTGAACATGGACCTGCAAAGCCCTTGAGGTGGCCCAGGCAGCCGTTTTAATCTCTCTAAGCAGTTGACACAGCAAAGCCATATCAATCTGTTCCAGAGGATGGTTCTCCCCCAGGTCTAGAGGAAATACAGGTTTAAGGCGTTGCCTTTAAACAGACTATTTCAATAAAAATGGTAGCAGCAGCAAACTTCAGTGTGCATCAAGATTGTGATGACTGAAGCACGGCACCTGTCAAAGACCAAAGTCTTCTCATGGCAATGGCTGTGGGGGCCCTAATGAACTTGTACTTGCTTCCTCCTGAAGCTGTAGAGAGACCAATGTAGCTCATTATCTGGTGTAGCTCGTTAGGGTATGGGGTTTAGTACGGAACCAAACAGGGATGAAGGGCTTGCTGTGTTTGGGGCTATGAAGTCATGGTCCCACTGCAGGCAGTCCACTTGCCTCCTGGCTTTGGAATCCCCTTGTCTACGCACTGGCTGGACTTAAGCTGCTGAGGATATTGGTTTTGCAGTGTTCTTTTCCATTGGTATTATTTCAATGTTCTCTTTTTGTTGACGGTTCCTGCAAAAAATATGTTTTCATTAGAAAACGCCGTGACCCTTCCCAAATTTCTAGTGTTGGATGACATTCTAGTTTGTGTGTGCTTTGCAATCAAAACCTTAAATGGTTCTTAAAAAAAAAAAAAAAAAGAAAAAGAAAAAGAAAAGAAAAAAAGCCTAATATTTGAAGGGGGGGAGTGTTTTAAAAGAAAGATTAGCTGTTGCTTCTGAAAATTGATTTTCTGGCAAACGATTATATTACAGCCATTTTTCATTTTAAAAAATAATCTGCTGCCCAGCTGTAACACATTCGTGTTTCGAGAGAAAGAGGGAGACCTCCCCAAGCTGCCGTTTGCCTTGGACGGTCAGAGGGTGGGAGGGGAAACAGTAGTCCAGGGTTTTTCCTGAGCACTGGCGCACGGAGGCTGTGAGAGCTCCTGAGAAATATCTGACACCCAGGTGATACCCAAGGCACTGAAAGAGCTGCTGCAATCCCTGCACCCCAGAACGTCTCACAATCTCCACTGGAGGCTCGTCAGGGCAGGATCAGTGGGGCTGGATAACTGGCAGCTTTCTGTTTGGTGAAGTTCTTGCTTTATGTTTGGTTTCCCTTTCTGGAGCCTTCTCTCCTTATCCATCCAAATGGAAGTGAGTGTCTGTAGATCAGGATGCCAAGTTAAGGGCTCTACCCCCGAGCATCCCACCCTCAGCGGATGCTCTGCCCAATTTTTCCATGCAGGAACTTTCCTGTGCAGTGGGATTTTCCTGCACACGGTGGGATTTTTTGCCTGCACTGTGAGCATCCGGGGATCTCTGTGCTTGTGACAGAGCAACAGGCTTGCTTACAGAAGGAAAAAAATCCTGACAGCTGCAGGTTTTCCTGGTCACTCACACCTCTAACCCTTTGTGAGCTAACTTGTGGTTACCCTGCATGGGTTGTAATTAATTGCTGCATTAACAGACTACCGAGTTCACAAAGCCAGGGATTGTGCAGGCTTTAGAAAGAGGAGGGAGGAGGCCAGTTTGGAAACTTGCAATTTTTTTTGCTATCCTTTCTTAGAAACCAGAATGGTGTTTATTTCTGTTGTGTTTTTCTATGGGGAGGCGCTGGGCGTGGGTGGCCCATTCTAACTGCAGAGGGGGCTGAGCTAGTCCTGCCTTGGCGACTGTCTGCTAAACCTTGGCAAGCAGCAGGTATGAGAGTTGGGGTTATGGGAGCTGTACCCTGGGCTTTCAACTAACAGCAAACCGTGCAAAATCATAGAATCCTAGAATGGCTTGGGTTGGAAGGGACATTAAAGCCCATCCAGTTCCAACCCCCTGCCCTGGGCAGGGACACCTCCCACCAGACCAGGTTGCTCCAAGCCCCCTCCAACCTGGCCTTGAACCCCTCCAGGGATGGGGCAGCCACAGCTTCTCTGGGCAACCAGAGAATCGTTAGCCCCAGTTCTCATCTGGATGCAGCTTGGCAGTGTTTGCGAAATGCCAGGGGCTTATAATGGGGAGCGCTGCCCGTTGACAGCTTTCCACAGAAGGCACCCAGAAATTCCAGTGTTTCAAGCGAGCGGTACTGTGGTAATGGTACTGACACAATACAAACAGTCGTATCCCTGGATTGCATTTTGCAGCTGGGAAAACGTTCCACCGCTTCTTGGTCGACCTGCTTATCAGGCCGGTGAAATCTGCCAAAGGAGGGAAATACCGAAATACGAGCGGGGATGAAAGATGGGAAGACGTGCCGTTGCCGTTCCCCACACGTAGCTGCTCCCCGCAAATATTCCTGCAAGTAAATCCCAGACCACAAAAATGCTTGTAGAAAGCTCGGGGCTTCCTATCGGTGCTCCCAGGAGTTTGCATCGTGGCCAGTGGTCTTCTGCGCTGCTGGCGTTGGTGACAGCAGACGGGCACAAGTCAAGAGGAGTCGAATCCAGCAGTGTCACACTAAAAATCAGTTTGCTTCCCATATCCCATTCTGCTCCAGCGATATTCTGGATGGTGTCGGTGGAGTATGCCGAGCAACGCCTGCCCTCTGGCTCTGTGCCGCGGTTTGAATGTTGGCACTGGGCTACCAGCATGAGATCGGGTGTTGACCTGCAGCCCACCCCCCCTGCCAGCAATCCCTACTGGGTTACACGAAGCGTGGGCTGGGTGCCAGAAGTTCCCCTGTGGTGGCTTTGGCTGGGAGGTGCTCAGCAGATTCCCCATCTGGCCACAAAAAGCTTTATGTCTTGTCTAAACTTGAGCTAGAAGAGGTTGGGGGGATCTCCGGGATGGGCTGTTGTTGGGATCAAGCAGCCCCTTGGCCCCTATGGCTCGAGCTGCCAGACAGCGGGAGAACTTACCACCTGCCCCCCTGGTACACTTCAGATTTGGCCAAATTGATGAAATGATGGTTTTGCCAGTCAGTCAGCACGTTTGAAACTTGGTGGGGGTCTCTGGGCCCGGTACCTTCACGTGCGGGAGGAAGCAATGCTTCGTTCCAGGAGGTGGCAGTGGCCCAGGGGACTCTGTCCTCACCTGTGAGTCATACCCTTGTGAGGAGGTGGCTTTCTCTTCCCACATCTGTACAGCATCGAGCACAGAAAGGGTCCTGGCCTAAGGCTGGTGTGCCATCGTAGAAATAATAAACACAGAAGAGGAGCATGTGATATTTGTCAGGGAAAAGCACAATAATCTACTCTGATTTTTTTTTTCATTTATTTGGCTACAGACATAGCTGGAGATTTTGCGAAAACCTGGCCAAAGGAGCTGTATAAACTGCCGTAAATGTAAACCAGATACTGTCAATTTAGGGCATTCGTAGCGACGGTGTAAACTGAGCCAGAAATGCTGAGCCGTGGGTCCAGGAGACGGCCAAAATGCAGCCAAAAGCCTTTTCCCTGTGTTTAATTTAGGACAAGTGTGAGTGGATGGGTACCAAGCCGTGGTCCTGGTCCCGCTCCGCGCAGGGAAACCGTAGGGGAAAGTGACTGGGGACTCCGGGTGAGAAGTTGCAGGTCTCCGATCAACTTTTATGGTGAGATATCAAAAGTGGGTGAGTTGGTACCTGGAAAACCTGCCCTGCTCATTTGTTACGCCTATCTGAGGACAGGCCTATGAAGTGCTAACGAGTAGATGTGAGTTTGATCTGCCCCTGCCCAAGGAGACTGGAAACTGCGAACACAAACGGGTGACCCCGTGCCCCGGCTGATAAACCTCACCATGAACTCCAGCTTGGTCCCTGCAAACCCCTGAGGAGCGAAGCTGGGGAGACGTGTCATGCAAAGGGTCACTCTGCCTCCCTTGGGGTTTGTATTTTTTATTTAAATCCCTGTGGCTGGCTATGGTCAGAAACCGGGCTGCACTGGTCTTTGGGCCTGGATTTGGCATCTGCTTTTTTTTTTTTCTGGTTGTCCCAGCCCATGTGGCCGTATGGGGGTTAAGCCTTTTATAAAAAGCCTTCGAGATGTACTTCAAGCAAAGCTTTAGAGGTGACTGGATCCTGTTTTACGTGAGCCACCAAGGGAGAAAGCTGGACGCGAGAGCACTTCTCTTGGAAGCGTGGTCCAGGCAGATCCCAGGAACTGGAAGCTGAAGCCAGACCAATTCAGCGTGGAAATAAGGTGCAGATTTTTTTTTACAGTGAAGAGAATTAACTACTGAAATAATTTACTAGAGGCTGTATGGGGTTCTCTATCACATGCAGTCTTTAAATCAAGACCAGGTGTGTCTCTAAAATGCAGCTTTCCTCAGCAGAAGGATGGGCTCACCCCTCCACAGGGGATGATGTTCTCCAGACAGACACCAGATTATTTGACTGTAACATTTCCTATTGGACTTAAAAAACCCATGGATCCTGTGGACAGAAAGAACTGTGTGCTCTGTAACAGTGAACAGCTCTTGCATCCACCAAAAGCATCTGGGAAAGTCTGGAGATTGGTGAAGGGACCGGAGGTGCCCTTTTGTGGGAGAAGATATTCACCTTGTGTGTAAAAAGCCAGCTAGCGGCTGGGCAGAGCTGCTGCCTACGGGGGATCTGACTGTTTACAGGTCTCCCCAAAGCCTTCTCTTCTCCAGGCTGAATCCCCCCAACACTTTCAGCCTGTCCTCACAGCAGAGGGGCTCCAGCCCTCTGATCATCTTCGTGGCCTCCTCTGGACCCATTCCAATGGGTATGTGTGATTGTGGGTGGGGAAAAGAAAAGAGAGAAGCAAGCACAGCTCAGAGGGACACTGATGTCAGGACATAGTTTAAGGTTTCACCTTCGTTAGTGACATCCCGACCGGTTTGGGAGGTAGACAATCAGGACAGCGTGTGTTACCTGTGTTCCTTGAGCCTGGGTAGCAGCTTGGCTGCTGCTGGAACTTTATTAAATTCAGACTCACCAAGTGAAGCTGCTCTGGAGAGAAAGTAAAGAGAAAAAAATAAAAAGGGGGGGGGGAAGGCAAAAAAGAATCTCTCCCCGCCAGAAGTTGTGACTTTTTAGAGCGATCTCACACGAGCTGCAAAATCCACGTAGTCAGCGGTCCTGGTTCCAGCTGTTTTGGTGGCTGGGGAGGTGACGCTGTGCAGGCAGAGCTGCAGGGGAGGCACTGGCCAGGCGCTGGCAGACCCCTCCGCAGCAGTCAGCGGGGTAGCCACGGCGCTCTCGCCCTCTGCCTACAAATCCCGCATCTTTTTCCAAGCCCGTTGTTCCTTCCCTGGCTGGCCGGGGATGCCCACATCACCCAGGGTAAATCCTTTTGATTCCGTGAGCAATCCCGTGTCTAACTGCCTCTCCCAGTCCCAGCCGTCCCGTTGGCAGGCTGCGCTGACAGACGATGCTGCACTTGGCAGGCAAATTCCTGACATTTACAGCTTCTGCCTCGGTTCCACTAGAAACAGCCCACGTGGCAACGCCATCCCACCCCACCGGGTTCCTGGCTCCACTCAGTGCCTTTAGCTGGTTTAAAAGCCTCTAAAAAATCTCTGCGCTTTCTTGCTCGGCACCTCACAGTGTGAATGCTGCATGGAATCATAGAATGGTTTGGGTTGGAAGGGACCTTAAAGATCATCCAATGCCACCCCCTGCCCTGGGCAGGGACACCTCCCACTAGCCCAGGTTGCTCCAAGCCCTGTCCAGCCTGGTCTTCAACACATCTTGTACAGATTTATCATTTTGTCCCTTAAAAATTGTCACCTGAATAGAGACTTTCACCAGAAGTGAAACTTGCATCTCATCTGCAAGCCCCACTCTGCCTTCTGGCCACGTTGAGCTCTGCCCTGGCATTTGGGGGTGTTTGTTGGGTTTTCTTGGGCATACTCAGAAGAGGGGTTTGTGTGCCCATGTCCCAACACACACTTGGTGGCCGGGTGCCTACATTGTCTTGTAGGACAGGGTTGCTTCTCTGGCTGTCCCTAGCAAAGCAATCTGGTGAACCATTTTATTTCTCCTCCTGAGGCTTCGATATTTGCATGTTGGTGTTTTTTTATAATGCCTGGGATGTTTCCATCCCTCTGTGTGTCTTCTGGCAGAGCAGTCTCTGCACATTCCTGCATTTACACCTTCTTCCTCATTTCCATCCCTGTGTCTCCAGAGGTTTTTCTACAGAGGAAATAAAACCTGTGTGCCCTGGAAGCTGGAAGGTCGCAGGCTGATGAGGGAACACCACACCATCATGATGAATATTCCTGCACAGCATTTTCTACTGCATATAAGCCAAAACCAATTGACTTGAGGATGCTTTTTTTTTTATTATGACTAGTCTCAAGAGCAGAACTGATGATATTGTTACATGGCAGATGGGTTATAGTGCTTTCATTCTGTTTACATGGCTGGGAAAAGTGACCCATCTTACTTTTCGTAGCTGCCATCTGTTGGTCAAATTCATTCCAACGCAATCAACCAAGTCATGGTTTTGTTTGGGTTTGTTTTTTCTTTTTAATTTGTTTTGTTCTGGTTTTAATTATTATTGTCTCTGGGAATTTAATTCTGGGCTTTTAGAGCAAGACAAGCATTTCCCTTGGTCTTACAAGGGCTGCTTAAAAGGGCTTCCTGGTGGTAGAAAATATTCTGGCTTTCTGCTCGCTTGCAAGGTTTTCAAAAAAATAAACCAACCAAAACCAAACCTTTGAACAGGTGAGCACTCAGTCAAAGCTGTGGGATGATTGATTTGAAGTCTTCTCACAATGCATGGTCCAGGTCAACAGCGGACAATAATTAAAAGATCTGTATCAACATGGCTCAGGTTTCAGGCAAATTACAAGCTCAAGAATGCCAAGAGCCTCTTTTTCTTGAAAAAGAGAAAGGTCACACGTTATTCCCTAAAGTAAAGCTTCTTTCTCAAATTCCCCTACTCTAAGATCATACCTGGCCCATTCTTATTAGGTGATAATTTGCTTTGTTTAATTTTATCAACAGCCCTTGCTTCTGCCTTGCAATTATGCGTTGTAGTGGCAAGGAAGTAGAAATGGAGAAGTTTCCCTGGGCAGCCAGTGGAGAGGTGGCCTGTGCTTCTCCTGCCCAGAGAGAGGGTGTGAGGATGGGCAGGATCCCAGCAGGAGGGAGCATACACTGCTTTTCCAAAGAATTTACTGGTGGTGCCCTGCCTCCACGTGTGGTGGGGATCCTGGGTTCCAAAGCAGTCAGATCTGCAAAGGAGACAAGGGCTGGGAGCCACCATCTTCCCACAGGTGTTGTCTCACTGGAGGTGCTGGAGCTCTAAATCATGTCCTCTCTCTTCTCAAGAAGAACACACTTTCTGTCCCATGTGTCATCGAAGAAAAGGATGGAGAGAACTCATCTTTATTTTGAAAGCACTGGAAATCAGAGACTTTCAAAGCATTTTCAGGGAAAAGTTATATAATTTAGGAAGTTTTCAGGAGAGTTTTTGGTTAATGTAACTATTCCATTACCTATAGAAAATGGAATTTACCATGTAAGAAAAATGGTTGAAGGAGAAAAAAACCCTTCTTAAAAGAAGCTGAAGATGGTGTCACTTGGTTGGTTTCAGAGTGATCTTATTTTTAACTTCTACTGAGAAACTTTGACTGTATCTGTGTATTTTTACAAAGTCCTTAGGGATCTGCTGCAAAGTTCTTGTACTTTTGGGGAGGGAATTTTTTTTTTTTAAAACTAGAAACTAGTCATATACTGCTTATTAGTTTTTACCTACATTTATATTTCCATCAAACAAAGTTCTGACAATCACTGTAATAAGGGTTGTGTTTATTTTGCCAGACAAACTTTCTTGTTATAAACAAATCTCACAGGAAAAACATCTGTTTTGGGAAAAAAAAAAAAAAAGGATTTTCCTCTGACAAAACCCCTATGCTTGTTTAAAAGCGTTTAATGTTTTTCAGAGCAGGTTGGGAAAAAGAAAAAGAAATGAAAAAGAAAACATGGGCAGCTGAGAATAAAGGTAAGAACCTCTTAGACTGGCTGCACACGTGGGCGGTGGTGGCGACTGTGCTCTTTCTATGTAAGTACAAATGACTTTTGAGATTTTATATCCTTATGATCTTTGTTAAGGTGGACCCGTTCTTCACTAGGAACCTGCCCAAAATTCCTAAGCACTGCTTTTCCACCTTAAAGTAAACATTCAGCGAAGCAAAGGTGAATTTCCCACAGCCGGGTAAAGACCAGGGGAGAGCTCAAACACGTTGAACAGGGCTCTGTCTCCCATTTCACCTGGCTTCCCTGTCTGCGGCTTGGCAGAGGTGGGCACCAGATAACAGGGGAGGAGACAGGATGGTGAAAGGGGTGATGACAGACGGGTACCACCCATACGTTCCTCCTCCGATGCGTTTTCACATCTGTTTGGCATTTCACGGGTTGTTTTCCTGTGAGCATCATCCTGTGACATCCAAGCAGGTGAGACCCTGCACTTGAAAGGCCAGGAAGGAGAAGAGTTTACCAGGGAGGTACATTTGACACGTGTGGTAAAGTGTGGCTGTATAAATTAAAGGGCTGAACGATCCTCCAAAGAAATATGGACAATCCAGCCTCTATCCCCAGATCAATGGAGTCTCTGGGTTTTCATTTTCCTCCCAGGGAGAAGGTTTCTTTTCCAACGGTCTGAACTCCTGACCCAAACTTTTGCAGATCCATAAGTGGATGTATTTTGTTACTCCCCAGATACTACTATTTTTAAGATCTGGATCATCTATAGAAAATAGGACTCAGATGCTTAAAAGTCTTTGTAGGAACTCTGCCTGGGGCAGCAAACAGTCTTTGCGCTTTAAAATCTCCTTTCACTGTGGTTTTCGTTTCCTTGCAGCCTCACAAATAAAGCTTTAGTCCTTCCATTGCCTTCGCTCTTGCCAGCAATGCAGTTGGCCTGGGCATGAAGCCTCCAGCCCCAGAAACGCCAGTGGGTACTGGATGCTGTAGGGTTCCTCCTCTGCAGTTCAGGGGAGAGGAACACAGCCACACTGTCTCCTCCTCCATCTGCTGGCATCTGTAGCGTGGAGGAAATGAGGGATGGAGGCATTCGTTCAGAAACTGAGCCTTTAAAGTGCCTTTAAATGCCTTAGTTGAGTATCTTTGCTCTCTGACTTACTAGTCCTGCTGCAAATGCAAGAAGTGGCCGAGATCTTTTTGTGGGTGTTTTCAATGGATTTTGTTGAATGGAATAAACATACATCTGTAAAATCCAGAAAACCCCGCTCTGAGACCACTCCTATAACAGCGTTAAGATAGTACAATGGTCAATCAGGGCCATTGAGCATCGGTGAGTGTAAGCAGCAGGTTTCCAACTCAAACCATGGGATCCCCACACCAAGGAACATGCGTGCAGGTGCCCAAAGGAGATATTTTCCTTCAAATTGGTGTCTTAAATATTGTTATGCTCTTCACGGGCACAGTACTTGATTGCCTTTAGTAGTTTCTTGGATCTCCCATCCAGGGAGGCAGCCCAGGGAGTGAAAACCAGCACAGCTCTGGTTGGGGCATTGGAGGAGACAGCCTGACCTAGCAAAGAGGCAACCTCTGCGCTGGCTACTCTGCTGATCCAGTAGAGCAGGATCTTCTGCTCTGTCTGGTATTAAAAGAAACCAGTTGCTTGGACTTAGGATCTTTAAGCTTTGGGATCAATTACATGGCTTATTGCTTTTGGAAAGAGATTTGATCTATTCAACTCCCAGCAGGGAGGTGGGAGGCCGCTGTGGAAAGCCCAGCCTCTCCTCACGGTGTCCTTCCAAAATCTGCTATTGAGGTGTCATGGACAATATTTCTTCTGTATCATAAATGCTGAAAGTGATTTTTGTCCATGGGTAAAAGAAAAAGCCATCTATCTGCCACTCCATGTAAGATTCTCACCTATTAATGGATTATCTCTCATTATTTCATTAACTCTTGAAGAATATTGCCTGGCGGGAGATTAGTGAAGCAGATAAAGTTTAGAATTTTTTTCCATGACACTTAACACGTAGACAGGGCTACCTTTCCATTTTTGTTAGGATAAAGAAGTTCAAGATTGCTGCACACCAGACACAGGCCATATTTGGGTAACTTTCCTCATGAGAATCAAGTACAAGTTACAGACTGAATCCTCAAGGCACGCTGTGGCATGGGTCCAGTCTATCCAAAAGGTTGCCTGTGGCTCTGGAATGAGGACAGGGAACGAAAATCCTTTCCCAAACCACAGTGAGACTTTCTGGTTCCCAAATAAAACTCCTCTGTGTGGTGACGCTTTCTCGGGGACAGATGCTCATGCTCTCCTCCGTGGTGGAAGAGAGCACCAATGCTCCTCCAACACTGCTGTTGGATACCATTGGGCTTTAAAAGGTCACCATCAAGCACTGCAGTCCCTGTTGGGTCGCTGTTGGTTTTCTTTACATGGGAAACACGTCCCTCAAAGGTGCCTCTGCCAGAATGCTGAGTGGATCCACTTCTACAGGAATGCAGCCCTTCAGTCAAGCAGTGAGATTTTCACATCTTTTCTCAGCCAAAATTTTGCCTTCTCCACTCTCTATCTATTAGCCAAACTCCTCCAGAGGGCAATGGGAAGCCTGAAGGAGACTGGCAGGACTAGCAGCTGCACTGGATGGCTACCTCATTGACCGGCATCATGGCCATGGAAAAGTCCCGAGTCCATTTTGAAGAAGCATATTGCATATGATCTTTTTTCGATTATGGTTACCCCTTCACTAAGGTGATCTCTGCCAGGTGATAGTTCCCTTGAGTGTCCTACAAAGGAAGAGAGGCAGAGCTCACCCAAGGTGCCTGGCTACTATTTGAAGGAACCGGCATCAGCCTCTTTGGCAGGTGAGGTCTCGGGAGGGTTTTTGCCAAGAAGCCTGGAGTTCTCAGAAGGGTTTCTAGTTCACTCAGTTGATGAGTAATGTAAACTCTGGGCTCAGGGAATAACAGGCGCTAAAGGTGATCAGGGATTTACAGTCTGCATTCCTAAAACCCTAGAGGGCAAAGTATTAGGTGGAGGCTAGAACCATTTATTTTATATTAAATGGAAACTCTAGACACTGTTTGAATCTGCCTGCTCCTACTGCTAACACCACCTGGCAGAAAGGTTCTATTATCATTATCTGCTGTTTACTTCTCTCCTTTTAACAATCCTCCACCCTCCCAGTATGGAAATGGGCACAATGCCACGGGCTCGAAGGCACTGGGCCCAAGTGAGGAAAAGCAATCAGATATGGGAAGCGGTTGCAAACATTTTTCATCCGGCTATCTGGGCAATCCTCAGGAATGCCAAAAGGGTCCGGATGGAAACAGTCTACTATCTGTAAAAAGGGATGACAAGCGATATTTTTTCACAAAGATACAGAGCAGATGTACTCTTGAATCTGTACTTCAGGTAATTCTGGCTCACTCACGCCCCCAACGTAGCCAGCAGCTAAACAGGACCATGGGAAGGTCCTGGGGTGGTAGCCACCGGGCCTGGGCAGTGGCCGCTAGGCCACCACGGCTCTGCCAGAAGGTTTGCCATCTTCTCCAGGACGCTGCAGACTCACTGAGCTCTGTGTCTCACCTTGTTCCTTTGCGGTATCATTTGAGGAGCCGGTTTTTTTGCGGGGTTGTCCCAGGTACTTGACTATTCCAGCTGGTGAGAATGGCAGGAGTTCCCTAGGGATGCTTCTAGGGTTGTATGAAGTAGGTGAGAGCTGAAGGAGCAAAGAGCTCCCCTGAAATATCTCCTGGGGCCCCCAAGCCCCACTGGTTCCTTGCACTTCTGTCTTGGGACTGGGCACTATCTCTAAAATTTACCATCCCCAAAAGTGCAGATAAACGGGGGCATTTCCCCCCATACTGTTGGAAAGCCTCGAGCCAATTCTCACGTTTAGCACCTTGGGAGTAGAAATCCTTGCAGGTGAATGATTCTCTTCATTTACAGCAGTACAAAGTGAAAAATCTTGTTTTGGGAGTCTTTATGCTCCCTTTTGGATGCAGGGGGGATGAAAACCTGCGCGGGCACAGCAGCTCGTGCCCCATGTGTCCGTGCAGAAGATCGCTGTGATGTCTCCAGGCCCTGTTGCTCTGTCTGCACAACACGGGTCCAAGCTGCTGACCTCCACCCCGCTCACTAAACCGGGGAAACCAAGTCTGTTTTTCTCCCTGGCTCTTCCCGTAAGGATGTGACACTCACAACAGCCCTTTCAGCATGGCAAACTGCACCAAGCCCACCAGGAAGAATAAATTAATTCTTAAAAATAAACAGCTGGCCATAAAAGAGTCCAGGAAAACCCTGGCCTCTGCTCTCCTGATAGCCTAGGGGTCCCAGTGACAAATCACCCTTGCTACCTACCCCCCCAGTGAATATTCCCCGCTTGTCAGGCCAGCTAATTGTTTTGGAGTGGATGTCATACATCTCCTGCCGGGAGAGGCTTGTGAGGCACATGATGCTGTAAATGATCTTCTGTTTATCTAATCTCTTCTCTCGCCGCTATCATTGCCCGTGTATACAAACTCCCTTTATAGCTTCCCTCCAGCCACTGCTCTGGTTACAGGCTGAAACAAGTCCTTGCTCGTTTTAGAGCTACGGGCTTATTTAAGGAAATGAATGCAGTGGCACGAGGCTGTTATTGTCTCCCAGCAGGGAAGGGGGTGTGATGTCCAAACTCATCCTGCTTTCAGTAGCAAGGTAATGATCTTTGCTGAAATTTCTCTCTGCTCGGCAGCTGCTGAGCCGGGACACAGGTCTGTGGCTCTTAGCTCATCTCCAAATGACCTTAGTTTGATTCAATGTATGGAAATAAGCCATAAAACCAGATCAACATACCCATGTCGGAGAAGGTACAAAAGTACCTTCTTCTGAGAGAGTTGGGGGGGTTCAGCCTGGAGAAGAGAAGGCTCTGGGGAGACCTTAGAGCCCCTTCCAGTCCCTAAAGGGGCTCCAGGAGAGATGGGGAGGGAGTCCTGATCGGGGAGAGGAGCCATAGGACGAGGGGGAATGGTTTTAAACTGAAAGAGGGGAGATTGAGCTGAGATCTGGGGAAGAAGTTCTTTGCTGTGAGGGTGGTGAGAGCCTGGCCCAGGTTGCCCAGAGAAGCTGTGGCTGCCCCATCCCTGGAGGGGTTCAAGACCAGGTTGGAGGGGGCTTTGAGCAACCTGGTCTTGTGGGAGGTGTCCCTGCCCACGGCCGGGGGTGGCAGTGGATGGTCTTTCAGGTCCCTTCCAACCTGAAACATTCTATGATTTTATCAGTATGTCACCCAAGAGCTGGATCCTGATTTCTGCTGCTGAGATGGCAACCCAGCTCACTAGAAGACACTCAGGCAAAGCTAAAGAAAGATGGGACCTGAACACACCATCCAGCACCCAACGCGCATTCCTAAAGTGAGCTCTTAAGCCACAAGACTGCAATAAAAGTGTGGCTTAGTGTGTAGGCCAGTGCTAGAAGTGACCTTTTCTCTGTGTTGCCAGAGAGAAATGTGAGACCAGAGAAGGCTTTATGATAGCTTATAATCTCCCTATGGCTTCTGTAGGGAGTGAGCAGGCAGGCGATTAAGTTTTAATTGAAAAATTGGTGGGAATGGGGGAAAAAAATCAGAAAAAATAAATGCTGGGGTCAGCAAATCACATTAGTGACAGCAGATAATGTTTCTAACATGAGCTTTAAATCGTTAGCCTCCCTCCAAAGCAAACGTACAATGCATTGTTCATAAGGCTCTTAATTGGAAATATTTAGCCATCCAAATAGTAGAGGTACATTCATTTATTTGCTCAGAGACTGGATCAATATTAATAGGTCATCTTAGGGGAGATTTATTTAGATTTCATTTTAGACATCACCTGTGTAAAACGGTTTGAGTTTGTAACCTGGGCATCTTGGTTTCCTGAAAACCAAAAACAAGACACTGGCTGAAGTCATTAAGGTTTGTGATGGTGGGAAAAATGGATCAGGACTTTCCTGGCCGGAGAAAGCACCTCTTCAGCAGATAGGATCTTGTCTCAAGCCACCTCAGATCTGGTCTCAGGAGGTGCGGCACCTGCGGGGGTGACAGGATTTGCTCTCCCATGGTCTGCAGCATCTTCTTAGGGCCAAGGGCTGCAGCTTCATGCTCTTACTGCAGTCTGTGGCTGTGCCCTTTGCTTCTCCAGGTCCAGTGCTCAGAGCTTCTGGGTGCCAGGAGACTCACTTGATGGCCTCCATCCACCACCTGGTTGAGTTTCCCCATATGTAGCTATTAACTGTGGAGAGATTGTGCAGAAAGCAGTACAAGAGAGGCAAGGCTCTCTTTAAAGCATTAACAAGAATTGCTGGCACCGGTGACAATAGGAAATTACATTTTCTGTGTAAAAAGAAAAATTATGTATTCAGGCATTCTAGTCCCTGGGAGGAGGGAGGCCAGTTAATGAGTACATGTCGAAACATACCCGCTGCCAGAGAAGACACAGCAGAAGAAAATCCAAACACAGTAACCAAGCTCAAGTTTGTTCCTTTTTTTTTTTCTTTCTAGGAACCAGCCCAAATTCCAGCTCCTACTGGAGACCTTTTGTTGGGGGAGATCCTAGCCCCCGTCCCATCACCAGGTGTTGGCAGCACGAACCTCCCACCCCGTGGTCCCTGCTCTCCTGCCTTCAGACCCCAGGGAGTTTGTTTCTTCACATGCTTCATGTATGATGAGAGTGGTGGGGGCTGAAAAGAGAAAATACTGACCCTGTCATGGGCTGTAGCCTCCTGATAGTCAAGGAGTTAACGTATTTTTCAGTGCTTTTGTGTTGGGTTACTCTTACATTATGAAATTACCAAGGAATTTAACAGGAAGGCTGCTTTTGCACTGAAAGTGCACACGAGAAAACCTTGTCTTTTTAGTTTTGCATTACAAGCCCATTTTGTAACTCCAAATGGTCTTTTTTTTCCACTTACTCATTCAGGAAATATGGTGATTTTTCCCACCATCCCAGGGAAGAGAATGGGAAAAAAAAAATGGATATTTTTATATTCATGAAGAATAGAATATGACAAATGCGATTTCAAGCCATTCCACCCTTTGCTGTGAGTATTTTCATGTGGTCCCTCTGGGCGCCCCAGATGCAGATGGGGTTTGCAAAGCGCTGCTGGGGCTCCTTATCCCGGGCAGTGCCGTTACCCGGGGTCGGGAGATGTATTTGCCATCGCAGCGGCTGTAAAAAGGACAGAAACCATCCTGGGCAGGGACTGGCTTGCGATCCTCTGCTGATAAATAAACATCTCTGTTTCCCTTTTGCACGATGCAACTTGATTGTGAAGGTTTCAAAGAGAAGTTGAGCTGACATCAAAAAAAAAAGACTCTCCAAGGCAAATAAAGGGAGATTTATTTTCTTATTCAGGTTTCTCAAAGGCTCCTTCTCTGTGCCCTTTCTGTACACAATGGTTTTCACCATTCAGGAATGCTTTCATTTAATGTCTGAAATAGCTTTTTGTATCTCCTGGTATCTTTCTTTAACCGTAAAATAAACATTCTTTCCTTAACAGGTCTGAGGATGTGGGGTTTGGGGCAGCATGTAAATAATTGATCCAGAATATGATTTTTTTTTAATCATTGTACTATCAGACTTTGTTTTCCACTGGGCCGCTCTCTATGTCCTGGTCTCCTTATAAAAGTTTGGTCAGTAAATTGCTGTAAAGATGTCATTTTCTGTTTAACCCGAAGTAGTTCCATCACCTCAGCTTAAGTGTTGAGAATGAGACAGCTTTTGCACTGGTAAAGCTTTTCTCCCTTGCTGTGCAGGAACAGAAACGGCAGTTTGCATTTATCCATACATATATAGACCTTACACTGGTGTCAGGGCACCTACTCATCCAAATTTACTGGGACAATTATGGGGGCAGGTGGAGAAATCCTTATCACTGGGTGGGGTGGGATCTGCTGGGGGGTCATCTCATCCAGGCTGCTCTTGGGGACAAGCTGCTGGGCAAGAAGGACCACGGGGCAGATCTGCTCTGATTGCAACTTTATGACCCTCTCTGAAGTCTCTTTTTTTCCAAGGAGAAGAACAAACCATTCCCAGCCTCCAGCTGCCACCAGCACTATTGAACAAGACCGTGCCTCACGCTGCTGCAGATTTTTTTCAATTTATTTATTTATTTTTTTTTTTTTAACTAGATAATTAAGATGCAGCTACGATGATGGTGGGACTTCAGTGTATTAAAGGGGTAGGCAGGGATGCCTGTCTGGGAGATGAATTCCTGCCCGGTGATAATGGGTTGTGGGGATTTCCTGCGTGGCTGTGTGAATCGGGGCTGTCTGTCAGCAGCTCTCCGCGGTGACAGCCCGACGCTGGAAAGACGGATGGAGGGAATCTGAAGCGAGAGACCTTCCCAGCTGTAGGGGAGGCTGAGCTAGATAGATTTACAGGCTGCCTCCTTCTCTTTAGGAGTGATGCTTTCCTGAAACGGTGGTGTTTTTTTTTCCTTTTGCCTCTGTACATGTGATATTTTGGCACCAGGTTGTTCCCCAGGTACTGCATCAGCTGCTGGGAAGGAGAACTGCAGGGTCTCAGCTCAGGTCATCGCTCTGCGTCTTGGGCAGCTGGACCTCAAAACCGGCCTGGAGGTGAGAGGGTGTTTTACCCCAATCCTAGCTTCCAGAGACTTCCAAAAATCAGGAAGAGGCAGAGGGAACTCACCCCCATTATCTGTAACCAGACAGAGATTAGAAATGCAGCTTAAAAGTAGCTGCCTTGTGCTCTGACAACAGCTTACCAAAACATTTACTGTATCCCCCTCGACTTAATGTAGTTTTTGGTGATTCTCTGTGCTGCTCTACCTACCTAATTTATTGCAATTCAAGTATTCCATTGTTGGTTTTGAACTCAAAGAAACGGTTCTAGTGGTGATTTATGCTGAAGAAATAGGAGCTGCCTGGTGACTGGTGAGCTATCCTACAACAACAAACCAGCCCTGGCAGCGCAGTCCTCATAATAATGCAGCACAGATTAAATGTCCAGCCTTTCTAAGACTTCTGAGCTTTCCTGGTGGCACTGGAATTGCTGCAGATGAGGTGGTTTAAGGCTCTAAGCAAGACGGACGCTGGAGAAAAAGAGTATCAAAAAAGAAAAGTAGGCAAAAGTCTTCAGTAACCAAAGGCTTGTCTGGTTTTTCCAGCTATGTCATTTAGGCTAATAAAAGATATTGCCCCCTCCCTTCCAAACCTTTGTTGTGGACATTTTAAAATGGGCTTACTTATAAAGAAAATGAAAAATTAGAGGGGATGCAGTGGAAAGTCACACACTCCAAAAAATGATCTGAGAGTTTGTGATTGCCTTGCAGTGTGGGAATGGGAAAGCTCAGGCTAGTCCGTGCAGCAAGAGGAAAATAAAGAGGAGCTTTGCTCAGACTGGTGCGTGTCTTCGTGGGAAGAGCTTACCCAGTTGTGAAGGGCTTTTTACCCTGGTGGGGTCATGGAAAGAGCCACAGCTGGAGATTAAATTTGAGCTAGAAATAATGGCCTTTTTTTTTTTTTTTATGGTACATTGCTTTCTGTAAGCTTTTCTCTGCATTCAGCTTGCAGGCTCAATATGACAGTCACAAAATGAAAATCCAGGACCTGTACATCACGTTGACTGATCCTTTCCCCTCTTGTAAAGAGGAACTCCACAAATGAGCTAAAAGAGCATGGGATTAGCTCCGGAGAGTCTGAAGTCCTGCAGTGCCTCTGGGGCTGAGGAGGACACGGGGATTCCCAGCTCTTTGTGTTTGCCATCCTCCTCCAGGGGTAATGAAATACTGTACAACCAGGCATGTACTATAAATAATGAATGGCCTAAAGAACCAGTTGGAGACCACTAAACACTGGAGGGATTTACTGGCTAGCCTGGGATTTAAGAGACCTGCATCAAAAGGTCTGCTCTGTCCCAGGGAGTTAGTAGCTCTTCCCTTCCCTCACATTTATCTGCGAAGATAAATGCATTAAGGCTTGTAGGAAGCTCGTGAGCTGCCAAGTGAAGGCCAGGTGCTTAAGAAGTAATCAAAGGATGTGGACATACAATAAATAGGTTGGCGGGTGATGGGACAGGCTTTCAGGAGGAGCCAAAGCCTTTCCCCTGCAAAAAGCAGAGTGAACATTTGTCTTCTCGACTGTTCAACAAACGCTGCCCAAGCGGTTCTGGGGCAGCCACCCGACGTGCTTGACCACCCTGCCACCTCCTCCTCAGAGCACCAGGTGAGGGGATGGAAATCATGGGCAGGAACAGTGCAATATTGGCTGATGATTGAACACCATCAGCCTCGCACCCGGTTAGCAAAGCCCAATTTAAAACCCAGTTCAAAGTGAACCATAGAATCATGGAATGCTTGAGGTTGGAAGGGACCTTAAAGATCATCCCATTCCAACTCCCCTGGCCAGGGACACCTCCCACCAGACCAGGTTGAAGAAAGGCCAAGAGAGTGCACTTGCAAGTTTTTCCTCTCTTCTCTTTGATTGTTCCCTACCTGCTGGTTTCCCTCATCCCCAGGGTTACTTTGCCTTGAAAATAATCAAGGTCCTTTAGACCACACACATGAACAGCCTTGTGGAGACAAAGCACTTTGCCACCCACACGTGCTGAGGCAACCAAAAGGTCAGTGGCCCTCTTAGGGACCCCTTCCTTCTGGCCATGACGTTGGAAAGATGATATTGCCTGACCCGCCTGATTTGCTGAGGACCAGCAGTGCAAGGGATGACATGTCTGACCACAAGAAGAGTGTTGGCAAGCCTCCCTGCCCAGGTTAACCTTTTATCTGCCTTGGGGGGTATGATGTGAAGTTCCTGCTGCTTGAAGATTTCATCTGGGTAAGAATGTTGGCAAGAGATGTCACACAGGGAAAGAGGCTTTTGTAGACCTTATTTTGTACTTTTGTAGAGGGCAGAAGCACCAAGGAGGAGGGGTGGGATAATTAATGTGAACTGTTCTTGGATCAATTAGCAGAGCAGCTGGTGCTGGTGGCTCTTCTCTCCAGAGACGGTCTGACCCACAGACTACCAAATTGGAGGAGGGGGTCCCCGGCTGACCTTGGTGAGGTGCTGCCTCTGGTGGGGCTCCAGCATGGTCACAAGGAGCCTGGAAAAACACAGGAGAATAAAACAAGCCACAAAAACTGGCTTCCCACTGGCCCTCTCCTGCCAGGCAGAGGCCTCTCTGCTGCTGAGCTTCTGTTAAGGGGTGTCAGGTGCTGGCTAATTACAGCTAATGAGGAATTTAATTGCCCTTCATCACATGGCTGGCTGGCTCTTCAGGCTGCTGGGTGGTGTCTGTGTGGCTCCTCACTGGGCTCTGGCCCACACACGTGGTGGGAAGGGACAGGAGACCTTTCCCTACCCTCAGCATGGGGGGCTCTGTGGGGAGGGGTTGTCCCAGACCCAAACACGTGGCCCTTCTGGTCTGCTTGCTTACGTCTGGATGTCCCTGGATGTGGTAACTCTTCCTGCTGAGATCTGCCTCATCTGCTCAGCCTGGGGACTCATGAAGGCTTCCTGGCAAGGTACATCCTCCTGGAGGGGGGGGGCTTCGGGTTTGTGCGGTGGCTGTTTTGGGCAGAGTGGTGACGGTAGACACCAAGATCCTGACTTTCTTGCATGGTGTGGGGCTGGTGAGCCCCAGAGGATGGGCTGGCTCCTCCCTGCCTTGCCATGGGCTGGGTTTTGCTTTGATCCAAATGGTCCTGCTTGGTCTGTGTGTTTGGGGGGATGGAGCTGGGTGAGTAGAAGGTGCTTGTGGAGGATGTGCAGGAGAGAGGTATTGGCTTGGAGATGATCTGTTCATAAGCATGATGTCCCTTGCGACGTAGCAGCCACGTCTGAACCCCATCTCTGATGGCAGTGTCTCTCCCACCCTGACTCCCCAGCACTTTGTGTGCCCCCCCAGTTCTCTGTTGTGTGTCACGTATAGCCCCCCTCCTCTCACCCATGTATCTGCTTGTAGGTGACATGTCTGCCCTGAGAAAAATGGGTCTGTGCCTTATCTTATGCAAAAGACAATGGCTATATTCAGGTATAATCCAAGTAGGCAAGGAGATATATAACATATTGCATGTTTTAGAGAGTCATATGTTATACCTCAGAAGAAGCCTGGCCTCTTTCCTAACCAATTAGCAAATTAAAATTACCATATTACTGCATCAGTCGTCTTTTTCTTTGTGAACAAAGGCAAAAAAACCTCTCTCAAAGAGCTTAAGTCCCAGGCTAAAGTTGCCCTCAGACTGTTTACGTTCAGTGCATGGCCTTTTCTTTCCCGAAGGCAGCTGATGTTACAAAACCAGGATTTTGTAAAAAAGGACCATTACTGGGAGATAACGTGTGTGTGTGTGTGTGCTCTTGGCTGTGTGGCTCCAGAGTAGAGTCTGGGGGAACTGGCTGGGGGAGCGTGGCTGCGGGTGGGAGCTGGGTGGGATTTACCCTCAGCAAAAAAACTGGCTGGCTCCAGCAAAGCGTCTTTGTCCATCTGATTTCGTATCAATCGGATTGAATTGAGAGTTGTTGAAAACTGGTGAGGTTTGGGTTTCGTTTGGCAAGGACACGGCCAAGAGCATTTTAGCATTTTTAGCAGCTTTTTTTTTTTTGGCTGCTAAGAAATTCTCTGAAGCACCTAATCTTACTGGATGAGTGAATTCTTTAAAAATAAAATAATTTTAAGAAAGCAAGTAGTAAATGGAAGGAAATGGGATCATTTCAACAGCTACCAGGTGGTGGGTTACAGGAGATGCAAATGCCCCTGTGTTCCAGCCCGGTGTCGGGCAGGCAGCTCGGCTGGTCCTGGGGGGTGGAAAAAAAAAAAGGCTATGGGCCAAATTATGATTCTGGTCATGTTGTGTAAGACTAGAAGAAGCCTTTCAGCCTGGGGAAGTTTAGAGGAACGGCTGCGTTTTGAGCAAGTCCAATACACTCTGGCACAATATTGCAAGAGCTAAAATACAGAGCCTGTGTTGGGTTTTCGTTTTCCTGCAGAAGTGCCTCATTCAGACGTAGTTTTAAGCCTCCTTTCAGCAGCTGGGGGGGCAGAACTGTGCTGGGGGGGCTGTGCAATAAGCCCCCTTGTCGTTCCCTTGTGATCGGTGACATGGGCTGACACTGTTGTGACACATCGGGCACAGGGGGGGAGGCAGAAGCTTTTGTGCACCCTGAATGGGGGGCGCTGGGACGGGTCTCAGCCGAGTGCACCTGCAAAATGCAGGGGCCGCTGAGCACCACGGCACAGAAGGGAAAGGGAAAACCTCACCGGAGAGTGGGGTTGGCCAACCCTGTCGCCCCGGTTGGAGTCAGATCACCTGCGTCGGTCCCTTGTGCTAATTCCTCCGCCTCACCGACTCTTTTGAAGTCGTTCTGCAGAACTGGCCTTGGCTCCTTCCTGCTCCGGGATGGGTTGGCTTTAGTTTTTTAGCATTTCCATTTCTACAGGTCATCTGTGGCTTCTGGTTTTGGTGCATGAGGTTGGTGGAACAGGTCTAGGAAGGTGGGTGCACTTCTCTGCTCTCTCTCAAACAAGTCCCAGAATTGTTTGATGCTTTAGATGCCCTATCCGTGGGATAGAAATTGAGAAGGCATGTGCTACAGGTCATATAACACAGGTTTTTTTTTCAGGCAACACATATCTGGCACAGCTTAAGGTGGAACCAAGGCTGTCCTGGATCACTTAGGGCTAAAGAATGTGCCTACAGTAAGGGAGCAGTTCCACAATACCCCTTTTCCCGGGAAGAACTCAGCCTATGAATGCTTTAGGTAAAGTTCAGCCTTTATGTGTGGGCCAGCATCTCTCAGCAGACCTCTGACAATGTGCTGTAAAATGAGGAGGAAAAAGCCAACCTACTACAGCAGGTTCAGACACTTCTGCCGAGGCAGACGGTGGGGATGGAAGGTACTCCATGTGGGGCAGAAAATGTTGCACCCCAACATCTAACCCTAACATGGGCTAGTGGTGGGTTTTGTCAGTGTTGGGTTGATGGTTGGACTGGATGATCTGAAAGGTCCCTTCTAACCTGGGCAATTCTATGATTCTATGATCTCTGAATGCTGAGCTGTCTGTGGTTTCAGTGGGAGAGGGATCCCAGCCTTATCTGGAGGATGAGGACTCCGTGGCTACTTCCTTCTCCCAAGGAGTATATGAGCCTGAACTCTCTCCAGGAAATGAGAAAGCCCACACCATCCATCAGCAGAGGCTCTCCCATTGTGGCTTCCTGGTAACAGCACATATTTTATTAATGCCTGCCATATCCCAGAGCACCTTCGGGTCTGGTGTGCTCCTCGGCCCACCAGCCTGCTCTGAACATCAAGGGGAGGGTAACATGGACACATCTCTGGGAAATGCCTTGTAGCCATCCTCACCCTGTGGCTACGCTGGTTATTAAAGGAAGAACAATTAATTTAGTGAGATAAAGACAAAACTCTGCACCGTCAGAAACTTGACGTGTTACTTGGGCGTCACCTAGGTGACATTCAAACAGCTGGACAACCGTGGACATCTGATCGGAGCAGCTTGGGCCTCCCTTTCTGTGTTGCCCCGGGGCTTTGCATCCTGTCATTGATAATTATGTTGCATTGCATGTAGATCTAGAAGCTGACCCTGTGTAACACGGCATAAAGCAATGCAGGGAATACGTTGGGACAACGGGGTGGATCCTAATCAGAAACATATGTTGACTATATTTTTCTCTAGTCAAAACTGTCCTGTCTGGAGACATGCCTGTCAAAGGAGAAGGCAGCTCGTTAAATGCTGAAGTATCCCTGGGTTGGTGGGTCTCGAAGCCTGAGAAAGGCAGGACCTGAATTCCCCTGGTTTGCAGCTGTGGACGTGGGGCAGAACAAAGCACTAAGACTGGGGTAGAGCTGCAGGGAGGGGCTGGCGTTGGGAACAAGACACCAGGACTAATGGTTCTTGCTCAAGCATCATGACCATGGAAGGAACTTTTATTCCTTTTTTGCCACCCGGAGTGAGGGGAACTGTGAGACCAAGAAACGATCCCATTGCTGCCCTCCCCATACTCACCATGGACTTGCAGCACACCCTGGCTAGGTTCTGAACATTTGAGGGTTTGTCTTTTAGAAGACTTTTAAAAGCAAGAGGAGGTCAAAGGGGTTCACACCAGCCATGCTTCCTTTTTGTTTAGGTGATGTAGCCCCAGGCCACCCCTGGAGAGTGAATGAGATGTTTGGACTTGTTTCTTTCTCTAAATGACTTCTCTGGGCTTCCTGACTCTCAAGTTCAGGGAATTTTTGGCCAAGAGCTTTGCATTAAGATCCTATAGATGATTAGTTTCAACCTGGGGGTGCCTCTCTCCTCCTTCAGGGCCCCCTGCCAGAAGCACATGCTGGTCCCTGCGTTGGTTTAATGGCCAAAATGTCAATGCCATCTGCCACAAGTGGTCTTTAGCTGTGGACTCAACTCTGCTCACAAACTGCCGTTGTGAAGTTTGCTGCTCCGAGAGCTCAAGCTTCTCCTGGACTAAAGGCAATGTTCTTACAACTTAGCGAGTCCCATGAAAATCAGTCCATGGAAGACAGTGCTATTTTATCCATGACCTCACAACCCACAGCTAAAGTGGAATAACTGCTTTAATTCACTTTGCACTGTGATTTTTTCATGTATTTAAAATTTCTGAGATAAGATCTCAGATATGGGGATGACAACTTTGGATTATTGATTGTGCAGGGAGAGGGAAAGCCTTCTTTTGGGTAATTTGCATCTAAAACCTTGCTGGGATATAGAACTGTGGATTGTTTTTTTTCGTTGCATTTTCAGTGTCTGCTTTCAGAGGTGAGTCTTTAGAAGTGTATTGCAGAACTCTGAGAATATATATTTTTATTGATTTAAACAGAATTCAAGGGTTTAAGTTCTTCTCTTGAGCTAAAGAGTTGTGCAGTGGAGTTGCTACTGAGGTGATCCACATGCTTGTAGAAGACTTCTGGCTCTGTGGGTAGCCCTGTTGGAAGTTTCTGCTCTTCCGTGGATGTATTTGACCTGCTGGTGTATCCAATGTCCTCACAACCTAGACAGTGTTCACCCTGATAAAGTATCTGGCTGGAAAAACAATTAATTTCCAAGGAAACCCAGGTGTGTGGTAGTCTTAATTGAAATGAGAAGTACCATTTTCACGGAGCTTTGAAGATTTAAATTAGGGTATTATTTTATTTTAGAATGATTTAAAAAGTCAACCCTCTGCACGGAAGGACAGAGAAGCCACTGTGAATTAGTGTCTAACTGTATTTATTCAGGAATTAAATCCTTTTTCCTTTTCTCCAAGGTTCTTCCTATTTTCAATTGAAAGCTCTTTGCAAACAGTCAGTTTTGGTTCTTCAGACTCATTGCTTCATGGTTACCTTGGATTTTTAAACTTGTGGGACTCTTATTCCCATTCTTAAGATTTTTATGTTCATGCATTTCCTTATGTCATTAATACAGAAGAAAAAATATAACACATATGTTACTAATGTACTGCTCAATATTATGGAATCTGATAAGACTTTTTCAAATGACTGACACTACACATGTCTTTCAAGGATGTGAAGAAACTGTATGTAAACCATATGTTTCATCTATTTCAAAAATTGCAAAGGAGTGAATAGTGTAATGAAATTAGCCCACTGATGGTTCTGACATGTATATGCAATATTGATAACAGTATTTCTCAAATGCTCCTTTAGGATCTGAACCCAAAGCATGGCCAAAGAAATCTGTCAAAAAGATGGTGTTTTGTGGTTTGTTTTTTTTTACCAAGGAAAATGAGGCCTGCTATTATTTCTGTATCAGGCTGAATTATGGTGAAAATGCTGAAGTCTCTGCCTGGTAACCACTTTCCCTCACAGAGCTCTCATGTTTTTATGTGTTTATATTTCTTTGAGGAAGAACTTTTTGAAAAATAAGCTGAAGTATAAGGATGTTTTTGCAGATGGAAAGGTGTTGAGCTCCAGGTTTTAGGTGTCTGCTCTTTGAGCAGCTCTAGAAGATGCATAAATATTTTTTTTTTCTATATAAAAATTTAATAGGTAAAATTAATGAGGAGCTGGTTATTGAAATGATGCAGTAACTGTAGCCAGGCTAAAAGTGAGATGTCAGCTCTGGACCTTCCCAGTCCGATAGGTAATCGCAGAACTGTGTGAGTGAGGTACAAAGGGAGGCTCTGCAAGGTTCAAAGAGATTTATAGAATATTTCAGACCACAAAAAAACCCCACATAAAACGAAGTCCAAAAAAGGTTCCAGCAAACGGGACAAGAGGGACCTGCTGTCAGAAGCAGGTTGTCATATAGTTATGATTTAGCGTCCTCTCCCCAGCGATCTGTACAATCTCTGTCAGCAACGTGGCAAACAAATAGCGTCCGGGGGGCTTGGGATGAGTGTTCTGGAGAGAAGGCAGCGGTGACAATGACCACCACAAACAGGCAGGGAAGTCTCTGCAGAGCAGAAAGCACAGAATGCTCTTTTCACCCCTTCCTTTTCACTGAGAAAGGACAAAGCTGGGTCAAAGCAAAGGAAATATCCCCAAAATAACAGGAATTTAACTTTGAGGTTATTCGAAGCCTACTGGGGAATTTAGACAGTCGTTAAAATTAATGGGATGTTGCATCCGAAGCCCCACCGTAGCTTTGAAAGTCCCAGGCTGAAATTTTCAAAGCCGTCCCCTTCTCCCTGTCCAAGTGTCATTTGTTTCTCCTTCCAGCCAGGCGCAGACTCGTACCTCAAAGTGATTCGTGTGTGAAGCAGGAGTCAGGTCTGTTTGGATTGAGTACTTTGGGCTGATGCTTCCATCGCTGCAGCTTTCGCACCAGCAAGAGTCGATAAACCGCTTTGCCCACTGCGGGCTGCAGAGAAGACTTCAATTAATACTAATAGCGTAGACATTTGAAACGCATATTTATTTTCTTTTCTTGGTGTAATTTGAAACAAGGAAGATTATCCCAATAGTCTGTCACTTCTGAAAACAAAACAAACTCACTGGGGTTTCTTTAGGGTTTTTGTTTGGTTCGTTTTTGTTTGGCTAGGGTTTGTCTTTTTTTTTTTTTTTTTTAAACAAATGTTTCCAAGGGAGAAACCTTACTTCTCCCATGAATACTCCAGGAGAACAGCCCTGCTTTCCCTGTCTGATGGCTCCTTCTCCCTCTGTGGAAGAGGACAACTCTGGTCGTCATCTATATTTCCAAGCAGGTGCCAATAACCAGCACTCTGGGCATCACGTTCAGCTCTTTAAAGGTGGCTCCATCCCTAACATCCCTGCTTTCTCCCTGCCATGGGGCACATTTCCCTTTTACAGCAGGAAACAAGGCTTGGAAGCCCCTGTCTCCTTGGACGGGCAGGGAAAAGCCCTTGGGAGGAGAAATAATGCTAATTATAATAATTGCTAATCCCTTTTGGAAGGGATTAAACCTTCCCCTTTGGAAGCAGGTTTGGTAGGTGCAGCCCCCGTGTTCCTGTCACGGGCTTGAGGTGAGGGCAGGGACCCAAGAGCCAGCAGGACCCCGTGGGGTTGATGAGCAGCACAACACGCGTGAGATTCCTTGGCACGGAGTGAAGTTATCGAGAAGCTGGGCTCCATCCCAAACCTGCCCCCGGCAGAATTGGCAGATCACGGAGCAAGTGTCACTTTCAAGCACTCGGCCAGGCCAAAACCCACCCTTTCTCCATCCCCCGGCTCCCCCTGTTCTTGGCTTCGGAGTAGATGTGTTCAGTGGGTTGGCAGCCTCCCCAGCCGTGCGTTTGCAGGGTCTGAGTGTGTGGAGTGTGCGTATCTCTACAGAAATCTAATTCCATCTTTCCAGAAATATGTGACGGGGTATCAGAAGCTGTAGCTTCTGATTTTTCACAAGGTTTAAATCCAGTAGACTTAGAGCAACCTTAAAACCGGCAAAGCGTGTTGTAATTTTTTAATAGAAATTAGAGCTGGGAAAGTTCCAGTGATAAAAATTCAAGTGATCAAGAAAGAGCTGGGGCAGGACTGGTCCCAGGACTGGCGTTACCCTCCCAGGCTTGTGCTACTGGGAAGAGGTCCTTTGCAGAGATGTCTTGATCCCACTAATGATGCTCTGCTAAGGAGGCTTCTGCAGCAAAGACCCTTAACCACATTTTTCTCCTTTATCGTCCCAGATGCCTATTACGTTTCTTTCAGCAGGACAGTAATCCTGAACCTCGACAATCAGAGCCTCTTCACAACCTGAGAGGTCCTCAGGAGCCACCTGAAGGACCCTGACCCCAAACAGCAGTCTCAGGCAAAGGGTATTTGACTGAACACATGTCATAGAGGGACTTTTGAATGTGCTCTCTGCTCCTGCACAGTGTAGCACCACCATCCTCATCATCTCTGAGCTCCTGTGTCTCTGAGGCCCTGCTGTGTCTGAAAGGGAAGTGGCTGCTCCAGTATTCGGGAAGTCCCTGAAAACTGGGGCTGAGGTTCCCCATCATCTGTGTTACTGGTGGAAAGCAGAGAGCCAGGGCGAGCTGATAAGGTTCTGGTTCATCAGTAACTTCTTAGGAAACTCTGGAAGCCTCAACCTAAGGCATTCCACTGGCAGCAAGACTGATTTGATTGGTGTGCCCCAAGCTAGTGGAGCATCACGAGGCATCACTATTTCTCTTGGGCATTGCCGATTCTCCTGTCCCCAGGAGACAGCAGGTCCCTGGGGGTGCTTCAGGGTTGGGGCTGCACCTGGCTGGATGGCAGTTTTTACACAGCAGGACCCAAAACTTTCATCTGAATTCTCCTTGCACTTTATTTTTTTTTTATTTTCTTAATGTGGGTCTTGTGGGGATGTTAGCATTCCTAAATAAGAAAAAAAAAAAATATGCCAGCAGCAACTTGCTAGTAGTTATCAGAGAGAGATTAAAAGGTTCTGTTTTAGGATGAAAAGAGCTTGTAATTAGCAACTGGCATTTGCATTTCAACGAGAGAAGTGGAGCAGCTCCAGCCCAGCAGTGATTCCCGTGAATCCTTTGATTCGGGGTGACAGCAGGTATCAGCAGGGCTGTTAGAATCTGTCACCAAGTCTGTCCAAAGAGCCAGACTCGGGGCCGTCAACACACAGCGCTGCTGAGCACGCCACGACCCCAGGATAACAGCAGACAGTTGGCAGATATTTTATTTTTTTTTAATTTTTCTCAAAAGCGAGAGACGCCTTTTGAGGGGCAAAAAGTTGCCGACTTGGCTCTATTCTTAGTTTACTGGACATTTGATGTAGGTTTTCCTTTGAAATGCATCTTACTACCAGCCTGGTAATGACTGCCATTTACAGCTAATCGGGCTGTGGAGTATTAAGGTCTTCTCTTAAAAAAAAAAAAAAAAAATAAAAAATTATCCTTCCCACTCCCCCTCACCCACGTCCCTCAATGAGGTCTTGTTTTGATTCCTGTGGTCCCTTGAGCATCTGGATCTGGCTCACGACTCGGGAGGCTGTTTTTCTGCCACGCGTTCTGGAATAGAGTTGTTTAGCACAATTTTAGCCCTTTGTGGCTGTGAGCCCAATTGGAAACACGTGTGCTGGTTAAAGGCAGGTGGAGGGATTTCTTTTGTTAATTAGGCTTCAAATTCCATTGTGTTCCCTGTAACCAGTGGCCCGGGCTTGGATCTCAATAACACCAGACAAACCCCATTAGTGAAGGAATAACCCTGGATTTGCACTGCTTACAAACCACCTAAGTTTGTTCTTTTTTTTGTCTTTTTTTTTTTTTTCTTTTTTGCCTTTACTTTAGACAGTTCCATGTGGCACTGGTTTTTCTAAAAATAGAAGCTCTTTAAGCCTGGAAGGGGGTAAAGAGAAGCTTTCTGGGACCAGCAGGGCTGCATGGCCAAGGCTGATGTGCTTGGATAAGACAGGAAAAGCAAGGGCTCCTTTCCCACCAGCATGTTGTCCTCCCTCCCCACCTCCCCCAGCCTGTTTCCCTTCTGCTCTACACCCAATTGCTAATTTGATCTCGGAATGAAGGGGCTGCCGTTTTGCACTAGGCTGGAAGCTGCTCTTCACCCCCCTGTGGGCTCCGGGAGTAATTAGAGTAACACCTTGTGTAATGGTTTAAGCAACAAATGACTGTGGCTTCAGCCCACCCGAGCTGTAACTCAGGTTCATTATCACCTTAGGAGCTCTGGCGATGAGTACGGTGGGGTCAATCTTGTTGCAAAGGAGAGTTATTCTTAGGGAGAGTGTGTACGTGTGTCTTGGGAAGATGGCATAGAAGGAACGGGGTCTTTATGGAAAGTTATATGGAAGGGGAGGCTTAGGTTTATTTGTTCCTCGAGGGGGCTGGCTGACGGCATAAATGGGTCACTGATAACACAGTAACTGAGTTGTCACTTCCTTGTGGACAGAAGACCTCATCTGAAGAATGTAAACCTGTACAGGACCTAACAAAACCCCTCTGAGGTGCACCTTTCTGCAGACCTGTTCTCTTCTTGGTCATTCACCATCTGTTTATCTTTGTGTAGTTGATTAGTTCTGCCTAAGCAAAATATTTGGTCTTTATCAATATAGACTCGCAACCAGGCAATCCTCAAAATTTCTTTCTAATAATTTGGCTCAATTAATGAAGTTCTTGGTGATTTTTTTGGTGTGTTTTTGTTGGTTTTAAACTTAAATACAGTCATAGAATGGTTAGAGTTGGAAGGGACCTTAAATATCATTGAGTTCCAACCCCCCTGCCCTGGGCAGGGACAACATCCAGCCTTTATTCCCTCTGCTCCATCTCACTACTTTGGTATCATATTTGGACTTTAAAAGGGTAATCCCTATTCTATTGCCAAAATCATTAACAGAAACAACGAGTAGTGCCAGAGCCAGAACAGACCCTTGAGTAATCCCTCTCAATATATCTTTCCAGGGTGAGTCTAAGCAATTGATAACTGTTCTCTAAATTATTATTTTTTCATCATTTTGGCATTGAGTCTTGAGAAGTTTCATTTAGACTGTGTTTCCCCTCGCTCTTTATGAAAATGTCACACGGGAGAGTGTCATAAGCCTTACTGAACTCAAGATATATGTCATCTATCCCTTCTCGCTAAGGCCAGAGAAGAGAACAAGAGGAGAGATGATCCTGCACCACAGGAGATCTAGCCCAACCTAGGGCCGTGCCTGGGGGACAATGGGAGTGTGAAGCACATGAAATACAGCCCCAGGAGGTCCTGCAGGGCCCCCCTGAAAGAGCCGTTAGGGTTTCCAGCCAAGTATTTTCAGGTTTTGAAACTTTATTATTTAAAGAAGGTGCATAAGGAACACTTTCTAAATGGTTGTAACACATTCCCAGACCCTGCGTGGACACGTTAAATAACAATATGCCCTGTACCAGGCTGAGAAGTTAATTAGCGCTCTCTGACGCACTTGGTCCTCGGTGTCTGTTAAAGTGAAGTACGTAGTGACACAGAAACCGATGCCGAGAGCTCACCACATTGCAACAGGAGGTGTTCTCAAGTGTTGGGTTTTTTTTCCTCACTGTGAAAGTGCTCATGTGCATACACTTTTTGGTCATTTCTGGCTGTATCCCAGGCCCAGTATTCCCATCTTGTGGCAGACTGTCAGGTTGAAATTTATCCTTAAGTCCCCCACGCCCTTATTTGATGGATCCAGGTGACTCTCAAAGCATGTTGCCCTGTCACCTGAAAAAAGAAAGCACACGCTATAGGGAAGCAACCCTGCCTATCAAACAGTTAAATGGCTCTTCAGAAGTACAGCAAACATTCTGGCCATCAGATGTGCTCCTGTTATTCTTGTTCGGTGTCTTGATTTTGTAGTACCTTTGGGATGCTGTTACTTGGTCCTGAATTTAATTTGGAGGAGGCAAAACATACCCTGGAGAACCCATCTTCCATATTCAGGAGGAGGGAGAAGGGCTGGAAGTAGTCCTTTCAGCTGGAATGTTGTATTTCTAGTTTAAAAAAAAACCAAGAAAAAAAAAAAAAAAACAACTAAGGGAAAACAAATTTGATAACTCGTTATCAGTGTTACAACACAATATTATCTCCCATCTTCAATCTACTTGTCTTAAATAAAGGTGACATGCATATGAAGGTCAGGAAAAGGAAATACTCTTGGCTCCCCATCAATTAATTTCTTTTCTCCTTTAGGCAGGAGAAGCACTGGGTTAGGGGAGGGGTAGGATTCATAGGAGAGGTTTCACATATCCTGTCCTGTGTTTAGCTGGTGGCCTTTCAAGGTGGTTTCTCATAACCCGTGAAGGTGTAGGAAGAAACAGCTTGAAGACAAGGGCTCTAGACTGTTGTCTTTCTGTTTGGACTGTGTGAGGACAAAAGAGATTGGAGATGGCTGCTGGTATCTGTATCTCCTGAGAATGGGCAACTGCTCACTGCAAAAAGAACCCTGGCGTTTTTCATTTTCCAAATAAACCTGCAAGGGAAATGACCTGCACTGAGAGCACAAGTGGAGGGGGGGTGCTTCCATCTGAGTTTATTTTGCTTAGAGGGTAAGATCAGAAGAGGCCTAAACAAGGCTCTTTATTTTCAGCAACGCTGATCATCTGCTTTGAAGTAAGATCCAAAGAAAACATACTCCCTCCTTCATCCCAATTAAAAAGCAATAAAGGCTATTTTCATTTTTTAAAATATTGAAGGTAGGCTATCTGCCAAGAAATCCTTCGTAGAGGGGCAGATGTCAAATATTGTGAGGCCACATCCTCAGCTGGTGTCACCCAGCATCGCCCCATTGAAGTTGGTCCAAGTGGTTCCCAGTTGTCCTGCCTCATCTGGCAGTGCCATTCGGAGACACAGCTCTGCAGGGGTCACGTCCAAACACATGGTATTTAGAGATAATGGCCCAAACTCCTTCCAGCAGTTTCACCCAGCACATTATGCGACCTCCTGCTTTTTGATGATCTCCTTTTTCACCCCGAAGGCTCCAGCAGCGGAAGAGCAATGCTCTGTGCAGAGCCGCGGTCGCTGAAGTGATGGGAAGGGGCAGCCATCCTTCAGGCAGGTCACTCTAACCTTCTCCTGGTGCCTGGCACAAGCGAGAAGAGGAAGAAACATGCAATCTCTAGCCAAAACAGGGTCGTTTATGAAAAAAAAACCCGATTTTTCTACACTGATATCTCTAAGAAGTTGAAACTGGCACCTGATTTACAGAAATATCCTGAGGGGTTCTGTTCTAGTTAAAAGCAATGGATGCAGGTTGCTGCTGTGTTCAAGGCAATTGCTCCTTTCTGTCCTGGAGCGTATTTAGTCTTATATCCGAGTTAGTTTCCCTTCCTGCTGCATGTATTAGGCTCACCAGGAGAGTATAAAGGATTTCCCTGAATGAAGGAGTGGAGAAGTCAATGGGCATAAGAGAAGGGGTCAGGGGGGAAAGAGCGATAGGAACAATCTACCCTATTGTCATGGAAGACAAATATTTCTTTGACTTTTTTTTGTCTCTTTCTTCTAGTTTCTGTGACTTCATAATTAACCACAGATGGATATATAGGACAGGCTTTGAGCTAGGAATGGGTCCCAAAGAACCACTCTCCCACTGTTTCTTCCTTTGCATCTCCTGCCCTCTCTTTCTGGAGGAAGAAAATAGTAATACAGCTGTCCACAGTGGGAGAGATAAGGCTGGTAGCTCAGGGATGAGTCAGATATCTGAGCACAAAGCAGCAGCCAGAGCTTGCCTTGTTTTTCTTGTAGAGGTCTGTAAATGCTCCTCCCGCTTATCCTCATGTTTATCAGTGATAAACTCATTGGATACAATAGAAGAGCGCTGGGCTAAAGCCAGTATGGGAAGAGGAGCCAAACGAAAGACCACTACTCCAGTTTAAATTCATTCTCAACAAGATCCAGTCTGAACCTTAATCTAAAATCTGAGGTGAATTTGAATGTTTTCTGAGCCCCTATAAGGTTTTTGCTGGAGAGCTTGGATCACAATTTGTTAGTTCTCCTGGTGTTCTTCACTCAGTGAAGAATAAAATGCTACGATAAATGTACTTGACCTCATATCATGTGTTGAACACAGCTACGGGCAAATCAATACATGCATAAAGCTCGCCAGTTTCTAGAATCCAGATCAAACTCCATTCTCCAGAAGCCACGCTAAAAAAATACAGTGGATTTCAACAGCATTTTCAGCCTGACTTAGTTGGTCATAGAATCACGGACCAATTTAGATCAGAAGGCATCTCTGGAGCTCATCTACTCTGTCTGCTTAAAGGCCCACCTTCGACATTTGATCGGGTTACTCAGGGTCTCGTCCAAGAAAGCTCTGAAAATCTCCAGGGGTGGATATTCCATGTCATCTTTTGCCAGCTTGTTCCAATACATAACTGCTCTCCCAGTGATGGATGTTTTCCATACATCCAGTTGGAATTACCCTTTTTGCAATCTGTTTCCATTGTGTCTTGTCCTTTCACTGTGCACCTCTGAAAAGAGTCTGGTTCCATCTTCACCACAAGACCCTTCAGAAAGTAAAAGAATCAATCAGTTCCTCCCCTTTCTTGCCTCATCTTCCCCATGTTAGAAAAACCCAGTTCCTTCAGGGTCTCCTCATGTTTCGTGTGCTCTGGACTCCTGCCTGCCTCAGCAGCGTTTCTTGGGTCACTCCATGGGTTGTTGGTATCTCTTTCATACAGGGTAGCACAAAAGCAAACTTCAATGTATTTCAGGTATTGATCCAGACCAAATGACGTGTATATTTTGTAAAGTTCACCCATCGCTTGCTGCATAAGGAAATCTGTCAGGCTGTAGTCTTCCTTGTCTTATTTTACCTTATGCTCTTCTGATAATAAAATGTTGAGGAAGCCTAAAAAAAAGCTAGATCTACATGATTTTTAAGCAACCGATGACCTCTGCACTGATAGCATCGCTATCTTGCATATCTCTACTCAGTGTGGATGGGGATGAACCCTGGTGTTGCCCTGAGATAAGCAAGAAGAGTATCAGACCCATAAACTGCATGGGAGACCAGGAAGCTGTTTGGTCCAGGCATTCCTCTTCCCCTCGGGCTACTTCTTTCTGGAGGAAGCCATTGATCTCTGGCAGGAGGACACAGTTGGGCAGTCAGTCAATCTCTCAGTGACAGGCTAACATAAACCAGTGGTAAACAGCCTCCAGGGATCTTGGGGAAGGGCTCCCTGGCTGGAGAAGCGCAGATTCAGCATTCATTCAGAAGTAGCTTTTGAGGAATTTTTTTATTACAGGAAACAACAACGATAATAATAATCTGGGGAATCTCTGTCAAGAAAGAGCCTTTGGACAATCTCAAAACAAAGACATCCAGGAAGGAAGTCCCGCTTGGTTTTGTTCATTTAACAAGATCTTACAAGTCTCCAGAAATATCTTTTCATTTTATTCTGAATGGAATTTATGGTGGAGTACACAGTAGTAGACAAATGCTATTTAATTCAACTTTGCATAAATTTGAGTGAGCACTCCCAGGAAAGCCTGAATTTCAGAGAAACCTGGAGATGATAGACAGCAAAGTCTTCCTGGGATTCTCTCTCACTCCACCCTTGGGAGCTGAGTCCAGGTTGTTTTTTCTACTGTATACTTTTGTAGTATTTTTTTCAGTCTGGTTTTATGTATTTGAAGCAGGGAGGGGATTATTCCTCTGAGTGGTATCAGCAAATTCCTCCTGATAGCCATGCTGTTTTGTTAATTTTCTTTCTCTATCCCTTCTTATCTGTTCTTTTGACACCCAGGATGAGGGAGGCTGCCAGAATTTGAGCATGTATTACGGGCTGCACCAGCTTTTCCCTCGGCACGCAAGGGCAGGGGATGAGCAGGATGAAGGCTGGGGGGTGCCCAGGGTTCCTTCATCTCATTTAATTTGTGACCAGGGCAGAGACATTGCTTGGCAAACCGCTGTGTGGAAGGGCACTCTTTTTTTTTTTTTCTTTTTTTTTTTGTGGTTTTGAGGAATGGACTAACCAGGAGCGAAATTGCTAATAACAAGCAAAATCCTGCATTTATAGACAGTTTCAGCTGGTGATGCTTGAAAGGCTGAGGGACTTGGGGCTTTAGAGGAGAAGACTGAGGGCGGGATCTGATCAATGCTTATAAATACTTAAAGGGTGGGCGTCAAGAGGCTGGGGCCAGTCTTTTTTCAGTGGTGCCCAGGGACAGGACAAGAGGAAATGGGCTCAAACTTGAGGATAAGAAGTTCCACGTAAACATGAGGAGGAACTTCTTGACTTTGAGGGTGGCAGAGCCCTGGAAGAAGCTGCCCAGAGAGGTGGTGGAGTCTCCTTCTCTGGAGACATTCCAAACCCGCCTGGACACGTTCCTGTGCAACCTGCGCTGGGTGACCCTGCTCTGGCAGGGGGTTGGACTTGGTGATCTGCAGAGGTCTCTTCCAACCCCATGTGATTCTGTGATGCTGATAGGTAGTCATTTTACACCTCTGCATTTTTTCAGCTTTTAACTGATATGGTCACAGTCTGGTCTGTATATACGTATGCACATTTACATATAATTAAATCGTCTCTACCTATGCAGACTGCATGCCTGATGGCTCCTCTCCATCAGCTCAGAGGCCAGTCAAGTGCCTGTGATCTAACATCAGAAGGAAAACGATATTGTGTCCTCGTAGTGTATTTGCAGGAGAGAAGCTGGTGTCGTTACACAGACCTGTGGGATCAGAATCCTTGGAACGTGAGACGTGGGTGGGTGAACTTAGCCAAGGAGGCAGCCAAGAAGACAATTTACTAGCCCACCCCTGAAGAACATGATGGGACTCCAGAGAATGGAATCGGGGGCCCGAACAAATACTTACAGAAGTTATTAACTTTTTTTGTATTTTGGTGTTAGAATTTTAAGCCTCGTATCAATTATCCCTCAGCAAAGTGTGTTTTACTATGGAAAAACAATTACGGACATAGTGGGAGCTCCCCTGGCTCTAAATTGAAGCAGTGAGGGTGTTGAAATTTTAATGAAGACCTTCTTTTCATGCCGGGTTTCTCAGGTGTTGAGTTAAATCACTGCTAATAAAAAGCAAACAAAACCAAACTGAAAATATATGCCAAAACCTAAGTCTGCCCTAATTTCAGTGTGAGTCTAAAAGTCCGTGTCTTCAGAGATGGTAGTGCCAGCAGTTCTGGAAATATCCATGAAGTTCTAAGATGGAAAAGGGGCAACATTTGGAAGGTGGTAGCAGAAGGATACCTTTTCCCTAACCAGGCAGGTAACACTCAAGCTCCTACTGGATCTGGTTGTCTTAATCCTCACAACGGATGTAGGGGGAGACTCAGGGGGCTGAAAGGTGACAGAAGTCAGGGGAAATAAATCACCCTCTGCAGCAGACACAGGCAGGTTAGCAAAACATGCTTCTACTGGAGGCCTCATTGTTAGACATCTAGATTTTGGCTGGCTGAACGTCATGCTAAGTGAGGTGTAGGTCTTTCATTCACCAGCAGTTAACTTCTATCAGAGCTTTGGCTCTACTTGTTTTTGGCAGAGTTTAGGAAATACTGGCTGCCCACAACACCTCAGCACCATTCAGGATTTAGGACTGCAAAATGTGCGTTAGGCCCTACAGTGTCTTGTGGAGACTTTCAACATCTGAGCTGGTGCTCTTGGCTTGAAATTCTTACCCAAAATTCGTATTTACGGCGTGCCATCCTGGTCCTCCTGAAGAAAAGAGAAATTTTCCCTTTGGCTCCAGCAAGGTGTGTGTGTCATTTCCCTACATAGAAACAAAATGGAGAAATATCTTTTTTTAAGTCAGAAAAAAATTCAGGTCTACTGTATCCATAATAAAGAACCAAAAAAATAATATATATCATAGGGGATGGTTTTTTCCCTCAAGTTATTCCTAAGCAAAGGGATTCACTAATACGCCTTAAAGATGTTGCCTGCTTCTGATAGAAGAGGGGGTTCCAGGACACTGAAAGCTGGTGGGTTTTTATCATATACTGCTGGGCATCAGGTCACCGAAGTGCCAAGGGAAAGAGTGGCTGCTTTATAAGGGTGGTGCAGAAATAACTAGCGGAAATCATTGCTGAGCTCACACACTTCAGTGGGATTCAGACAGAGCATTTCCTTTTCTGTTTCCTCTCTAATCCTCAGTGATGATTCATGTAACAGCGAGTGTAGGGCCAACGGTGGGATTTGTCATGCAAATTACTCCACTCTTGTCCAGCCACTGTCTGCTCAATATTTTTAAGTTTTTGCCATATCCGAAGAATATTGGGCCATTAAATCTAATTATGCCCCTCTGGGAAATGGTCTATGCCTTGAGGCTTTTGAGGAAGGGAAAATTCTTCAGTTGCACCTGGTCAAATGGTTACACGTGAAGGAAGTGACCCCTTGGCCCTTTTAGGTGCTCTGAGCATAAAACTTGTTTAACCCTCTCTTACCTGCACAGCTATAAACAGTATTACTGCTCACAAACCTGTGCAGCCCAATAAAAATAAAAAAAATACAAAAGATGGTATTTGCCTGACTTTCAGCAGCAGGGATTCTTCTGGATGGCACGAGAAAGAGCTACAACAATTAAAATTGACTTAATTCTGAAAATTCTATAGGGCTAGGAACTTAACTTTTTCTGGAATATTGAAACCTTATTGTGAGGATATTTTGTCTTGCTGTGACCAAAGGCAGCAAATCAAATTATTATTCCATTGTGAGTAATTTCATCAATAGTTTGTGGCAGGAGTGTAGGTATTGCAAAGCCTTTGTAAGAGAAAGTGTTGTCTTATTTTGCCTGTTGAGCAGTTTTACAAAGATATATCGGTAAAGAAAAGTCAAAGAGGGAGTTTAGGTTTGTATGTTACATACTAGAAAGAAACTCTTTCCTGTGAGGGTGGTTAGACAATGGAACGGGTTGCCCCGAGAAGCCGTGGCTGCCCCATCCCTGGAGGGGTTCAAGGCCAGGCTGGAGGGGGCTTGGAGCAACCTGGTCTGGTGGGAGGTGTCCCTGCCCAGGGCAGGGGGTTGGAACTGGAGGATCTTTCAGGTCCCTTCCAGCTCAAACCGTTCTCTGATTCTATGTGTCACACCTTCCTCCAGGGTCCTGACAGCACATGATGTGGGAGGGGGTCACTCTGGACTCTGCCATTATTACTTCCACTTTGACTCCTTTGAATCACCTCTGGATTTGTCCTGAATTATATGTGAAGTTAGGGGTAAGAGTGGTCTCCTTCGTACCTTACGGTCAGTCATCACCTGAGTGGCTCAGAGAAGTAAAAAGTGTTAAAAAAAAGAAAAGGTATGTGAAGAGATGGCAGTCAGAGACAAGTTTTCTAATTGAAATGGTGGTTGTAGGGACAAGTTTTCTAATTCAAATGGTGGTTGTTTCTGCCCCAGGTATGCAATTAGAGTGTTTTGCATATCTGCCCGGGGCTGTCAATCGGTGGTAAGAAAGCATAAGAAGTCCATCTTACACTTGTCTTGTACATCAGTCTTCGAATTCGGCCTCCAGGAGGAATGGGAACTCCCATCACTCTATAGAAAGGAAAAACTGTAAAGAAGAAAAAAAAACATTCTCCCACACAGCCAAAACACATACCTCAGAACAAACATGACTAATGAGGTATGAAGGGGCAGCCGTCAGGAGAGAAGCTGTGAAGATGTGTCTGCCCCGTCACAACCCCTTTGGAAGGCCCAGAACTCGCACGTCGAGGGTTACGGGTCTGTGGTTTCCCGTGGGACGTGCCGTGTTCTCATGGTCCAAGGGAAGAGCCCGCCGTCCCGACAGCACCGCTCCCGCCTGCCAGACGAATGCCTGTCTCACCGTGCCCCTGATTTCTATTTCAGGGTGCTCTCCGTCTGCTGAGATGACTCCTCCAGGCATGGGGGGAACCTTGAGCCAAAGGCAAAAACTTCTTTTCCAGGGGAGTCTTTCATAGAATGGGGGTTTTAAAGAGAGCATCATCCCTTCCCACTGCAGGGCTCTCTCCCTCCGACCTGGGGGGACATTGGTTGCCATAGAAGAGTAGTGGCATTTAAGAAGAACATCAAAACGGATGGGGAGCAAAGTGGCCTTTTTTTTTTTGACTGTGGCAGGTGACACCTGCTGAGAACCTGAGGCTTTAGCAGCTAATTTCCAAATCCCTTTGCTGGTCTCTGCTTTGCTGAGTGAAGCCAGAGTGGCCACCACCGTGTTACGGGCACAATGACAGAGGCCACAGGGGGATGTCACGTGGCTGATCCTGACCAAGTGGAGTCTTCTCAATGCTGTTAAAGAGGCATAGCCAGCACTTTTCCTCTGGAATCATCTACAGGAATAAGAGTTACCCCCTTGGATACGTTCACAGCTTTCGGCTGCATCAGGAGGGTCCAGGCAGAGCGTGGGGGAAGATGCGGAGAGGGTGGATGTAGTAGAGATTGTTGCATCTCTCAGGCGAGAACCAGCACCTTCACCCATCCCAGTGTCAAATGGTTTTACGACATCTTCCTGTGCCTTGGCACAAAGTTAAATATCGTGTAGGAGAGTCCACAAAGACAACCAATTAGCCCCTCTAATTAGCCCCATAGATCCCTCAAGAGCTATGGCACAAAGTACCCTCATGGAGCGGTAACTTCATGGGTGCCTTCCTGGGTCTCCAGTGAGACCAAAGGCTCCCTTTCATTACTGAAGACAGCTGAGGATCACTGCCAGGCCCACTGCAGCTCATTTGCACTAATTATCGTGCAGCAGAGAAACAGGGTGAGTTAAATTGGTTGTGATATGGTGGTGGCGTTGAGGATCCAGGCTCTGCACAGCCCTCACTCGTTCTGCCTTTCTAAGTCCAGTATCAGGGATTTGGAGGGATTTGGAAGATTCTGTGAGGTCTTTTCCCAAAATTAATTCCTCACTCGGTGGGAGGGAGGAAGCTTGAATTCTGTCTCCTGCTTGCTATTATTATACACCTCTTCCCTTTGGTATGCAGTTTCATTTTCAGAGATGAGATAGTGTCTTTCTCAAAATAGTAAAAAAATAGCACAAAGAGAGAGAAACGTGAAGATTGTCGTTTTGTGCTTAAGAGAGCCCAGAGTGTCTCAGCTCCCATGCTCCTCTCTCCTAGTGCAAGAAAAAGCAGCAGCATGTTGCATCCCTCAAACCCATGCCGGATTTCACTGTCATAAAAGCGAAATTTAAAAGCAAACCCTTGCACGTTCACCAGGAGACACCCTTTGAAGGAAACAGCCAGGCTTCTTCACAGCCCCGGTTCCAGCATCATCTTCTTTTTTGCTGACGGGGGATCTTTCCCAGGCTGGATATCTGACCAGCACACAGACACACCAGCTGGCCGGGGCTACCACCGTGAGTAAATACACTTGGAAACGAGTGTGCTATTGCAACGCCTTGAAAACACATCAAAGTGTGCTCCAGGCACAGCTGGGGTTTGTCTCCCCGCCTGCTGCCAGGAGGACTTAAAGCTTCCAGCTTCTTCCCCTCACTCTCCTCGTCCGTATATTCTCAGTCCTTCCTCCACCCTTCAAAAACAAGCTAAATGGCGCGTTATTAATGATCTTTTACTTTAATAGCCATGGTATTACGGAAAGTCTGAAAAGACATCATTCCACATGCCAATAATCTGTCCACTAATTCTTCTCCCTTAGTGTCAGATGAGCATGCAAAATATCTTTATTACTATTTCGGTTAAATTTAGTTCTCAGGCAAATAAGAGGCCCTGACTAGAGCTGAGGGATAGTGCTGGCAAGCAAAAGGAGAAAGAACAAGGCATTTCAATGCCAAACTTCATGCTTAGAGGGTGATATCACCTTGGGCTGCTGGTCCAGCAGCCAGGCCTGGGGAGGAACAGGAGAGCTGAGCATCAGGGGATTCTGCTCTGGACCAGGCGTGGAAAATTTCAGGTCTCTTGTAAAAAAAAAAAAAAAAAGAAAGAAAAAAACCCCAAAACGTTAATGCTAGATCGCAGACAACTTCCTGCAATCTTTGTGACAGGGTTTGTGCACCAGGCCCTGGAGAATCTTTGTGTCCAAAAAGCTTCCCTTGGTGGTTTTCCAGTGATGCAGCTGGGAGGCAAAATGGGTCCATCTCATTTGTAGCAGGGATTATTGCAGTCTCTGCTAATTCTTGTTTCCTGTGTTAATGATTTCTTTCCGACAAAGTGCTCCGAGAATTTTTTCTTGCAGTATAAAGGGATAAAAAAACCACACACCCCCCAGCCTTGGATCTGCTTCCCATTTCTGCCGAGCCAGAGCAAAGATGGAAGCAGAAGGTTTTTGTCATTCTGAATTTCTTGGACAGTGAGAGGGGTTTTTTTTTGTTTTCTTTTGCTTTCCTCCGTATGGTTTTCGGATACCTTTTACCCATTTGGAATTCAAGCCTCCCTGTTTCACTTGCTGGTGATCCCACTCCCTCCAGCTGGGATTCTGCAACACAAAGTACTTCCAGAAATAAATGTTGGGATTAGGAGCCTTTAACTGCCTTCAGGAGCATCTTCACCCACTCAGCAGCATCAGATAAATACCTGAACTGTGGAAGCTGGTGCAAACTCTGGATTCATCTTAGGTGCCCACACAGACTTTCCTGACACTCATTTTGGGCTGTTTTCGAGCTGGTGAGCATCATTCTTTGCCTCCATCATGCAGAATGGAGAATCCTGGTGCAGGCAAGTCCTGGAGGAGAGGAGCATTTCTTAGGAATTAGAGGGTGAAGATCCCTCCCCAAAGCATACACAGCTGTTTTGACACTTGTAAGGAGCCTTTGCCATTGATGATCAGGAACCATTCTGGCCCAAAGCAGGTTATTTTATAAATTGGATTATAACCAGGGTCATTAAGGGAAGCGTTGGTAAGTTTCCTATCCTGTAAACCAAGGCTTGCAGGTCAGGGCTGCCTTCGGAGCCTTCTGTGAGTAAATCAAGAGATGTCAGCACTGGACGTGCTGCAGTAACTTTACTGTGGGTTGCTCAGAAACGTCGTAAAGTTCGTATTTCACAATCATTAGCCTCGGCAGTGCCCATCTGTTAAGCGCTGGTAACAATTGAAGTGTTTCATAGCAGATGTTCTCCTCCTCGAACAAGTGCCCGCACGGGGTTTGCTGATTTCCTGCATCGCAGTCGTTTATCCCAAATAACTCTGCAAATAATTGCCTACGGTGAGTTCAGAGGGAATGCTCTTGTCCTCTGGATTTGCAGGGGTACGAGGAGTGTGGAATTGCACCCGCTCTGCTTTAGCCCCGTTCACAAACACCGGCACAGACCAAGAGGGGAGTCGGTGGAGCGTAGAACAGAACAGATGGGAGGGAGATTCTAATAAATCCTTCCACTTTTTCCCTTGTAACACTTCAGATCGCAGATGGGAGAGCTGGGATGCAGGCAGAATGTGACAGGGGGTTACTCGAACATCTGGAGTCCAAACAAACATTTCTTTATGTAAAGTAACCTTTAGCAAAGAATGCCTAGGAAATGTGAAAGCTGGACCCAATCCTGGTCCCAGGGAAGTCTCTGCCAATGCTCTTGGTTCGCGTCGGCAGCCCTTCTCTGGTGACATTACAAATGTCGTGTCTGAGTTACATCCGATGGTAAATGGAATTTCAAAAGCTTTCTCTGAATCTTTCTGGCAGAATTGGCTTTGCCAAAAAAAACTTAGCAAGGATATTTCAGGCCAGACCCAAATGACCGGCATTTGGATTCTCTCTTCAAAGCCACAAATATCTATGAGGTGTCCAACCCCTCCTGAGAGGCACTGAGAAACAGGCACTTAATTCTCTTTATGCCTTTAGAAATGTCCCATCTGAGTTAGGCTTTGACCTAGCTGTTAAAATGGCGTGGTTAAAACGTAAGATAACGCTGTTGTCCAACCATTTGTCATTGAGCCTCTTGCAGGAAGAAGAGATTCTCTCACAACCGTGAGACAATTCAGCTGTGATCCAGGTTTAGACGAGCGCTCCTCGTGCCTTTCAGTGCAATACCAAGCTGCTGCTCGGGGGTGGCACAAGCTAATCTGGCCAGCTTTGCACTGCAGCTCATGAGGAGCATTCGCGGGGGCTATTTTGGCAGCAGAGTAGAAGAGGATTTCACAGAACTGGGCCCACTGAATGTTAAAATCTCTGCAAGTGACTCTGCTGCACTTGTCTAGGTGAGGATGACTACGCAGGGCCTCCAAACCAGCTTCCCGGGGAACCCCATCTTTGCAGTTCAGCTGGGAAAAAGCTGAGAATAGGCTGAGAACAGAAGTTAGCTTGTATACATTTTTAGGAAAGGATGCGATAATAAAGGAGGTCTTGGGGTTGCAGAGAAGGAATCTGGAATTCCTGACAGATGATTAGAGTGGACGAGCTGTGTGTATCCGAGCGTGTGTTTATGGTTTGTATAATGAATAACAAATAGGCAGTCCAGCCTCTACCCAATTGGAAATCTGTGTGTGATTAAGGAAGGGAGATGTGCTCCCTTCACTACCATTAAGCGGGGTTCTCCCTTATATCACTGTCACGGGCCAGGACCTGATTTAAACCACGTGCTGTAGCCAGTAACCTCAGATAAATCAGCGCTTTGTGCCTTTCTTAAGGTATTGTCTGTCGTTGCAGGACCCTTAACAAACTGCCTGTGGGGGAGTAGCTTGTTTAATCTAAAGCAGAAATACAACCACCTCGGGGTGGGAAGGCAGAAGCAAGACCAACTGGACTCATAACAAATATGTGGAAGGTACTGAGGTGGCTGAGACCCTTCACTGCAGGTGGTGGTCTGCGTGTGTGTGGAGGAGGGAAGCCCTCTGCATGGAGGGTGAGATATGCAGTGGGGATATACGCAGCCACGTAACAGCAGCAGAGCTCTGTCCTCTCTGCTGGGTGAGAGGGATGGGGACAAATCTTCCTCTTGGTTTACCCCTCTCTATGGCACCTTGCTGGCCCAGCTGGAAACCAGAGCCCAGTCAGACCTACCCCAGCCGTGGGAGGGCATTCTGCCCCTCTGCTCTGCTCTGGGGAGAGGGAGTACCATCTGGGGTACTGTGTCCAGCTTTGGAGTCTCCAATATTAGAAGGACATGAACCTGTTGGAACAGGTCCAGAAGAGGCCATGGAGATGCTGGGAGGGCTGGAGCCCCTCTGCTGCGAGGGCAGGCTGAGAGAGTTGGGGGGGTTCAGCCTGGAGAAGAGAAGGCTCCAGGGAGACCTTAGAGCTCCTTCCAGTCCCTAAAGGAGCCTCAGGAAAGCCGGGGAGGGACTCTTGATTGGGGAGAGGAGCCGTAGGATGAGAGGTAATGGTTTTAAACTGAAAAAAAGGAAATTTAGACTAGATATTAGGAAGAAATTGTTTCCTGTGAGGGTGGTGAGAGCCTGGCCCAGGTTGCCCAGAGAAGCTGTGGCTGCCCCATCCCTGGAGGGGTTCAAGGCCAGGTTGGATGGAGCTTTGGGTAACCTGGTCTGGTTGAGCCAGGGCAGGGGTTGGAACTCGATGGTCTTTGGGCCTCCTTCCAACCCAAAGCATTCTATGATTGTATGATGCTGATCTCATGCTCGTTTGGGTGACCTGGCATGTTAGTAAGACTGTGCTGATCTTGTAGATCTCTTTGGCTCCGGTGGTTGTTTGATCTTTTGGTGGAATTGGCTGGGGATTTATATGCTTACAACTCACAGAGCTCCTTCTCGTTTTGCTGTGGACGTTTAAATGAGGAAATTAGGTGAGATACAGATTTGGGGCAGCTCTGGATGAACATTATTCCCCCTGGGATGCTCCTTCAAGTCCTGAGAAGGGCAGGGATGGGGAATCAGTTTGGAGAACTTTTTTTTTTTTGTCTGTTGTCCCTTCCAATGTAAAATCCTCAGCTGTGATCCAAGGGGAGTTGCTGTTTTATGGTCAGATGCAGCTCAGGGGAGACACGTGCCTGCCCCTCAGGTAGTTCCTTGGTTGTTCTTTCAGATTCAGATACAACTTTGTCTGTATTTTGTATTTCAGCTGCTGACTGTTTAAAGCAACCAAACATAAATGCACCAAAGCCAAAGGGGGTGTCGCTGGAATAGACATGTTATGTACAGTGTGTGCCTGTCGTTAAGTGCTGTTAATTGCCTTGGCTGGGCTGCCTGGTTGGCTTCTGCTGTGATCCCAGCCTTTGTTTCTCTTCTGCAATGGAAACATTTCTCCCTTATTTATTTTTGCGTGAGAAAACATGTTTCCATTCTGAGCCTCTAGATACCACTCGGGTGCCCCCCTGACCTCTCCTCGTGGGCCCGGCCCGTGTAAATGACCAGACAGAGGAATGTGGATGAAGGAAGTGCCATAAAGTAGAAATATTGCTGGCTCGTAAATTCCCTCCACCACAGCAAGATTTCAAAATAAACAGAGCTACAGTCACATAGGACGGCATAACTCAGCAGTGCAAAATTCATCACCGGTTCTTGCCGAGGAGAGCAGCCCGGCATCAAAATGAACCTCCTCCAAGAATCCCTTTGGTGCCTCAAAGCCCTGGAACCAGCCCTGCGTTGTGTTTCACAGAAACACAGAACGGTCAGGGTTGGAAGGGACCTCTGGAGATCACCTAGCCCAACCCCCTGCCAGAGCAGGGTCACCCAGAGCAGGTTGGACACGAACCCATCCAGGTGGGTTTGGAATATTTTCAGAGAAGGAGATATTCCACCACCTCTCCGGGCAACCTGTTCCAGGGCTCTGCCACCCTGACAGAAAAGTTTTTCCTCATGTTCAGATGGAACTTCCCATGTTCCAGCTTGTGTCCGTTGCCCCTTGTCCTGTCCCCATGCACCACTGAGAAGAGCCTGGCCCCATCCTCTTGCCACCGGCCCTTTAGATATTGATCAGCATCGATGAGATCCCCTCTCATCCTTCTCTTCTCCAGGCTAAACAGACCCAGGTCCCTCAGCCTTTCCTCATCAGAGAGGTGCTCCAGTCCCTTGATCATCTTCGTAGCCCTCTGTTGTACCCTCTCCAGCAGTTCCCTGTCCTTCCTGAGCTGGGGAGTCCAGAACTGGCCACAGTGCTCCAGATGCAGCCTCGCCAGGGCAGAGTAGAGGGGGAGGATGACATATAGTCTTCACCTGGCTTTGTTCTCCAGGTTATTCCTCTCTTCACAACCTGGGTCAGACTGAATCCAGAGTGGGATTGCTGAACCAGTCTTATTCACGTCACTGGGATTTGGTGGCCCTCATATCCTCTGGGTGGCTTTTATGAAAAATACCCAACTTTTGATGTAACTGTGCTCCTCCTGCATGAATGTATCTGTATCTCCAGTATCTGAGAGGCCAACCATGAGTTCTCCCAGCTGATGGATGCTGGGGTTGCTCAGGTAGGTTCAAGCATCTTCTCGCTGCTGAGTCTGCTCATCTGCAGATCACTCTTGTGACAATTCTCTCTGTTTATAAGGGTTCAGGACCCCTTATTTCTGAAAACAGATTATCCACACACCAGATAATTCCCAGGTGCTTGAGGAAGAGGCATGTTTAGGCACCACACGGGCTCTCAGCTTTTGGGTGCAATATTCTACTGTTGGCCATCTGTGAGAAGAGGGGGGTTTCCCCTTAGATCGAGAGCTTTTTGAAGAGAAAGGAGTTTTCTCCTGATATTGCATGTGCCTGCTCTGGTAGGTAATGGGCAAATGGCCATTTAACAACACCCCATACAATGGCAAGAAGTGGGATTAAACTGGGATTCCTGGAAACAAAACTTTAACTCTGGAACACAGGTGACAGCACGTATCTCAACTTCAGACACAGGCACAAGTTCCCACTCGGAAGCCTGTCCTACAACTAAGAGCAATGGAGTCAATAGGCTGGCAAGCAGACACCAGTCATTCTTTTTCAGCACTTTTTTGGGTTGACATTGGAGATTTTCAAAAGCTGGAATTAAGGAACATTTGATGAGCTTGTACAGCTTGTTGAAAAATATTCCGTTTTGACACAAAACATGCTGCCTTTCCACTGAGACCCAGTATCCTCCTGCTCTTCTCCCCCTGACTCTTCCCTTCTTATCTAAAAATAATTTGTTTACTCAGTGAAAAATTGAATGTTTCCAAGGGCACTAAGACCTTTTTTCTCTTCATCAAGAGCTCAAATGTCCACTGAAAAAGCTTTGATGAGAAATTTTCAATCAGATCCAATGAAAAAAAGAGAAGAGTTGGGGGAGGAAACTGTGAAAACATGACTTCTTTTTTCTTGAAGCACACAACAGAGTTCCTTAACATCAGTTGTGGGAATGAAGAAGAAAGTGTCTGCCTTTGATCTGAAGGGAATCCTATAGTTTTTTTCCTGAATTCTGCCAGCTGCTCTGATTCTGTGCTTCCACTTGCACAAAACCCTACATCATGATTGAGCCTGAAACCAACATAAACAGCCCTGTGCCCTTTTAGCCCTGACGTTGGAAGATGGAGTATCAGTGGAGCTGAGAATTTACTCCATGCGTCTAAATGAAGTGTAACCTTCCAGAGTGAGATAGCACCAGCCAGATAACCCCGTTGGAGTGGAAAGAGATGAAGGATGACACTCAAGGCTGCACGGTGGGGCCACAGCTGATAGTCCTGCTTGTGACTTCTGTACTAACTGCACTGGACGTACAAGCACCAAAAAGTTTGTCAGCACTAAATCTGCAAAAACTCCCCAAAAGACAAGTAAAAAAATGTGTCTGTTAATCATAGAATCATAGAATTGTCTAGGTTGGAAGGGACCTTTAAGATCGTTTCATCCAACCGTCAACCTGGCAGATGAGGCAGATGAGATTCATTACGCCATAGACTGTATCATGCAAGAACAAATTAGGGATAAATGGATAAACTGGATAAATTGAGGCATCAATTAAGTGAAAGTTCTTAACAATTTAAGTAGCCAGGCTTCGGAAAAGTCTGCCAACAGACTGGATCGAAGAGGTGCAGAATCAGAGGGTTATTTGTGTGATAGCAGGGTCTGGGCTCAGCCCAGAAGGTCCTTCTCTGCACTGTGTAACCTCAGAGTCCTCAAACTTGATGTACTTTGTAACCTCCACAGCTTTATAGATCTTATAAATGACACGTTTTCTAAGAGAATGTTAGAGAGGAGCTAGAACTGTTTGAAAGCCATGCAGGGATGCTGAAAGAACTGTCTGGTGGGATATTCCTGAGCCCTCCTTTCAGAATGCAGGGCCATAGCTCAGGAAGGACTTCATGAGACATCCTGGGCTGCTGCTTGTAAGGATGAAGGTTCTGTGTGACCAAGGGCAATGGCAGTGCCCACACACCTCTAACGGGCCACATGGGGCCCACTTGTCTGGTAGGTTCTTCCAATGGAGTGGAGGAACTGGGAAGGGCAGGCCAGGGATGGAGAAATGGAAAGGCAGAACAGGGACAGGGTGGGACAAAAAAGTGAAAAAAGGAGGGGGAAAGGCAGGAAGAAGTAGAGAGCTGGAGGAGCAAAATTAAAAAAAAATATATATACAGAAATCAAGAGTATAACCGATACAGAAATCAAGGCTATAAAAGAATGAGGCAGGCTGAGGGGTGGGAAAGGGGATAGAAGGTGACAGAAATAAGAAATGGGGGGACTGGATGCAAAGGCCAGCTGATGACGGTGCCCTGAGCAACATCTGGTCTTGCAGGCAGGGGAAATTAGGGAAGGTGACATCTCTGAGTCAGGTCCCAGTGCAAGTACCAGGTACTTGCTGCTCTGGGCTGTTTTCCCTGATGGGGAAAGATGCTCTCCCTCTCTCTTCCAGCTTCCCAACCCTGGTAGAGTAAATGTTTGGGAAATTCCTGTTCCTCTTGTTTTGTAGCATCTGGAGTGAGGGCTGAATAAAGCCCTTCAGGCTGGGAGGTTTTGGAAGGAAGCCCCACATTCGCTGGGCCCTTTGCCAGTGAGTTAATCCTTTCTGTATTGACCCTTCTAGAGGCAGCAGTCCCAGGCCACCAAGGATCTGATAGCCTTGAACTCCCCATGCCTGGAACTGTGCTTGCTGCCTTTTAGTGCTGATCTCTTCCCAGCAATTTCCTCCTGAGGCCCCAGGCGGCAAAGCAGGGGTGATACAGATCAGCCAAATCATTCCTTGTTTTCTCCATCAATGCTCCCAGTGCAAATGTCACTGTGTCAATCGAGACAGAAGATGCCATGCCACGTGCTTCAGCTGCTGTTGTTCATGTTGTTGCTGCCTTGCGTATGTGCATGCCAGAAATTCTAGGCTTCCCCACAGACACCCAAGATATTTTCCCAGTGCCATTGGCTGTGTAGATCATTGCAGCATCCCTCACCCGCCTGCCCCAAGCATAGAAATAAAATCATAGAAGCCAAGAATGGTCTGGGTTGGAAGGGACCTTAAAGACCATCCTGTCCCACCCCCTGCCCTGGGCAGGGGCACCTCCCACCAGACCAGGTTGCTCAAAGCCCCATCCAGCCTGGCCTTGAACCCCTCCAGGGATGGGGCAGCCACAGCGTCTCTGGGCAACCTGTTCCAGTCCCTCAGCACCTTCACAGGAAAGAATTTCTTCCTAAAATCAAGCTGGGCTTAGGAAGAGCTGAAGGTACAGAGCAGATAAATGGTGCTTGTGGTGCTCTATGTGTGTTTTATGTGTTCAGAGGGGTTAGAGGCAGCAGACAGTCCAGGGCATGCAAGAGCAGGTAGGGGCTATAGGGATGCTCCTCTTGTGTCCCATGAGGGGCTTGGGGCCAGTTCCATGACTTGGAGTAGGTAAATGGAAGACAGAGAGTATTAATTATCTCTGGCAATGTCTCAAACTCCCTCCGCTCTCACAAGGAGCCATTGTAGCAGGGGATCGCTGCAGCTACGGCAGAAAACCGCCCCGCTTGAGAGCCCAGGCTTAGCCTTGTCTCTAATACAGACTTTCTGTGTAATCCCAAATTCCATAAATAGCTCTCAGTTCCACAGCGCTCCTTCAGCAGCTGTTTTCCAAAGGCCAGGACGTTCACACCAGGCACTGAGGTCAGCTGGAGCTGGCAGCATTCAGCATCTTCTCCAGCAAGGTTTGGCTTCCCAGACGCTGCCGCATCCTGAAGGAGAGGATGCTCTTGCAGCCGTTGTCGAGAATAACTCTCCGCCCTGGTTCCTCCATCCTTAAAATAGGAATAAAAGGCTGGGAATAGGAGTAAAAGGCCAGGCAGATACCCCACAGACCTACAATGACCAGATGTCTACATTTAGGGAACTGACCCCCCCACCCTTTCTTAAGGTCTACGAGGTGTTAAGACATCCCCATAAAGAACTCCATAACAATGTCTACGTAAAGATGTATTTATCCAGCCAGCCCAGCTGATTTCTTCTTCACCTGTGTTGTAGACAGCTCTCAGGCAGGTTGTCTCTCACGGGCACATGTTGGGAGGAGTGCAGGGAAGCATCTGCCACCTGGGCTTTTTCTCCCACAAATAAAAGCTAAGCCCAAGGGTTTTTACGACCTTTAAAACAACTTGCTCTTGCTCCTGCATCCCAGCTGCAGGCGGTCCACCTGGTCAGGGGGTTTGCTGGGAGGAAAAAGCTACCTTCTGGGGGAGATCTGAAGGGCTTTTGTTTCCGTGTCAGGTCTCCCGTTTGAGGGAGCGCACGCAACACCTCCAAGAAATGTGAAAGGGAAAACTACAGCCCCTGTGGAACTGCCGAGGCTGTAAATCCAGAGAAAAATCTTCCTGTGTCATTTACGAGCCAGCACATCAGATACTGGCCTCTTGTGCAGACTGGCTTGGTCCAGGCGTGTTCCTTCTCCTCCTTCCCAGTCACAGGAGCAGGGGATGCTTCCTGGGGTGTTGTTCTGGGAAAGGGGATTGCGAGAAAATAACGTTTATGTCCATAGATACACACTAAGAAATTAATTAACTTTGTTCTTCCTCACAAGAAAAACTAGTTAGCTGTAATCTGCCCACTGGACATGGGAAGAAACTGCATTATAACCTCCTGGATTTAGCTAGGACCAATCCTTCAAGCCTAAAGCCTCTTTTTACTCTTAATTCCCTGGCTTTCTGGTGCATGCTGTCCTGGCAGCATGCCTTTGGGCTTTTCCCATGAGGATAACGATAGGCATTTTATTGCACTGCAGTCAGCTCCGGCTGGAAGAGGAAGGGTCAATATTACTCTTATTTCCAGGTATGCTTGACTTTATCTTCAGGGCAGACATTTACTATTCCATAAATTCCATCTGCAGTTTTTCAGATATTGCAGGAGCTGGAAAAAACCTCTTTATAATCAGGGGTGGGGGGAGGAATGGAGCTGTTTTGTTTTTCAGGGAGAGTGGTGCAAAATTTTTTAAAAAGTAGAGTCTGTATCCTCCAGTTCTTAATTTCTACTGAAGTTTTTGGTTCCCTGCTAAAATCAAATGGTGTGGGATGTGCTTGGAGCTGCTGGAATCAGTGGGAAGTTGGGAAGCTCCACATCCTTGTTGGAGCTGAGCCCAGACCCTTGGCCACGTGCCGAGAGGACATGCTGCAGGAGGCCTCAGCCATGCTTGCCCTTCACCCTTGAGCATCTGCTCCTGGCCATGGCTGGAGAAAGGGTTCTGGGTTGCATAGACCTTTGATCTGAAATGGTGTGGCCTTTGTATAGCTCTCATGCATCTTCCTCTGGATTCTTTGCATCTGTAAATATCATAGTGCCTTTTAGCTGGTTGTGCCCTGTCGGTGAAGTCCTCCCTCTGTGTAGAACACCAAGCTCAGGCCCAACACCGGTCCTGTCCCCAAACGCCACCGAGGGAGCTGGACCAGGGCAGGAGGAGATCTGGGTGGACTGGTGTTGGGCACGTCGTCGCACACAGAGGGAATTTCCAGCTGCGAAGCTCCAGCAGATGTTGACACCTCTGTGCTGCGTTCGCTCTATGGAGCGAGAGGGGGCCAGGGATTGGGTCCTCAGCCCGGAATACGCTGCCGGTGCTTCGTGTACACGCTGAATTGTCTCACACCAAAAAAAAAGCTGAGTTAACTATGCTGCAGATGTCGGGGAATTGATCGTATGCATGTGTGAAGGGGGCGAGTATGCCAAATTTAAACACCTATTTTATTCCTTTGTGGGAGGCTGTTGTTCTTAGCGCTCAGCTTAACGTATATGTCACGGAACGAGACAACTCTTGCATTTCTCATGAGAGAGAAGGTGCGGGGGTTTACGTACACACAGCTAAGTCTCCTTCCAGAAAATGTGAGCAATCAGTGTAAATGAGGAGAAATGCAAAACTGCCTGACAAATCTTCCTCTAAATTTCCCTGCTGTTTAGATCTTGGTGTTTTTTACTGACTGAAGCAAGTCTTGAGCAACCAGTTCCTGCAGACGCAGAGTACTGTTTTTTCTGAGGTCAGTAATTTTGAGCAACTCCTAAAATTGAGGTTACAAGCCCTTCTCTCATGGTCTTGTCAAATTGTTTACCATTTGCACCACTGTGTCCCGGTCTGGTCAATTAAAATCATGGCTGAACTTCTCGATATGAAATTCAGTCTGGATGAATCCCTTAGCCCTATGCTCTTTGCCAGGCTGAAATTTGCATGCCAAACCGTCTTTGGTGAGCTAGCAAAGCCACAAATGCTTAAAAATATAAACCCATTTGCACATGAGCAAATGTGAGTCCCTATTGGTGAACTGAGACATAAGTAGAGCAGCATTTGGGGGATTCATGATATAGGGCAATGAAATAACGTAGGCATTTGTCATTTGGTTGTGTGGGTCAAAGAGAAAATAGAAACCATCTCCAGAGATGAATATGATAAGGTAGTAAATTAATATAGGTAGAATTTTTACACTTCGGGAGGGAGGAGTTAAAAATAGAGACATTAAGAAAAAAAGATTTCTGATGGTAAGATGTGTTGGACTTTAGAAGGGCCTCTTGCAGGAAGAAATAGAAGCTGAATCTCTAAAACCTTTGAAGCACAGATTGAGCACAACGGCAAAAAATCTTCAATCAGAAACGGTCCTGCATTGTGAGGAAAAAAAAAGGGGCTAGATAGCTTTACTGTACTTCTCCAGGTCTGAATGACTTTTTGATGCTCTTTGTGGACAGTTAAAGTTTTATAAGCAGCTGGGGATCCATCGGGTTGAAGGGTACTGGGGGAGCACCAACTGGTCTCATTCTCTCTGTGTTTCAATAGGAACGGTGATAATCTTCCAAAATACACACTCACGGCCCAATCCTGAGGCAGAAGTTAGGGAGGGTAGCCTAGCTACAGCACAAGGCTAGACCTGCTCAAAAGAGGAGAAAAGAGGAACTGGTGTTTCTGCTGACATCCTGGGGGAGCAGCAGCTCATGGGTGTGAACTTCAGGGACTCATTTATGGCTGAGTGTTTCCCTCTAAGTGAGCAAAGTCTTAGGAACTGGCTTTGGAAACCTTGGTTTACGCAGCCAGCTATTGGTTATAAGATCCAATAAGGCTCTGAGTAAAATACAACTCCAGAAAATACGCAAATGATCGGATTTGGCATGTCCCAATCTCCTGTATCCCGGTTAGGTCTGGTCCTGTGGGACGCATGTCCTTGCCGTGTGAGTGACATGTATGTTAAGTGATGTTAATGGTTGTTTATGGCAAACTAAACATTTTTACCATCTGGCAACTTTAAATGACGGATGTCAGAACAGTTCCAGCCAATGAAATGTTTCCATCACCATAAACAAGCTGTTCGCTGGATCTCGCCTCAGTGTGAGGTTAATACCGTTGCCTGTTGCCCAGAGAACAAATCTATAAATACAAATTAGATTTAATTTACATTATCTGCCTTCTCAGCCCCCCGTGTATTCCGTGTACATGCTGCCCAGCAATAATGCCTGCTCTGGGCACACAGCATCCTGTCCTTCCCTTCCCCCAGACAAAGCCTCCCACCTGATTGTTTTGGGGATTTTTGTGCTCATTTTTATCTTACCTACTACTCTTGGCTTTGATGTGATGTCGAAATGCGTGGTTACTCTTTTCTGAAATGGCTGTATTAGTGGTTTTAACTGGCATTAGGACTTTTTCAGGGCAAAACTTCTTCGATTATGAAAACGTGTTAAAAAAAAAATAAATAAAGAAAGAAATCGAATTTTCAGAAACTTTCCGAATACCCACAGAAAGTTTAAAAAATAAAAATTAAAAAAAAAAAAAAAGAAAACAGACTTTTCCAAACCAAAAGGGGAATACAAAGGAAGTTTGAGGACAGTTTTTTCCGCGGGATTTGCCGTTCGGCCGGTGCCCGCTCTCCCGTCACTAGAGGGCCCCCCAAGACACCGAACCGGCCGCTGCCGCCCCCCTCGCCTTTGCCGGGGGGGCACGGACCGGCCCTCTCTCTCCCTCGGGCTGGGTTTTCATCGGGATCGGGGATGTACTTTTAGAGTGGGCTTCTTGAAGCCCCTTCCCTAATTACTTCGCATCACAGAGCGAATGTGCCGATGACATTTTGCTTCGGGAGGAAGGAAAGCCGGAAAACGACCCCCGAGAGGGAATTTCTAAACAGGAATTTGGTCCTGGGGACAAGGCCACGGCCAGACGAAAGGAAACCCCTGAAACGGAGTGGGTTGATGTAGTGCTGGGAGGGATGGTTTAGTGATGGTGATGCTCCTTGTATGTTGTGTGGGCGTCTATATTTGTCAGTTAGGTTGATGGTTGGACAAGATGATCTTTAAGGTCCCTTCCAACCTGGAAGATTCTGTGATTCTGTGATTCTGGGATAACTGCTTTGCTGGGTAGATCTGCTCTTACTGCACCCCACGCAAGTTGCTAATGTAGACAAAACCGTGAGGCCCCCAGACTTTGCAGCGGGAGAAGGCAGCTGGAAAGCATGTTTCGGAGCCTGGAAATCCCCAAAGCGTATAGATATTTGGGTTATGGTGTTTCATTCATGCCTATCTTAAATTAAAAGAAAATAATAATATTAAAAAAATCCCAAGAGACGTGCGACTCATATTCAATTAGCCAAAGGAAAGCCTGAAAGAAATGAGATGGGTGCTGGAAGGACCTCTGACCATTTTGACCTGGCCGTCAGGCTGGACCTTTTCCCTGTAGACCCAAATCTGTTCAGTTCTGAGGCTCTGGTATCCCGTGCATGGGTTTCCCATGGAGAGAGTCCAAAGGCAGAGCTGAGCTTGGCCCTGGCCAAACCTCGCAGGTGCCTCTTCTTGCTGGGAATAGCGAACCTTTATCGTTGAGGTCTAGGTTCCTCCAAGTGGCCTGGAAGCTCGATGAACCTGAACGCTCCAAGCGAAACCCAAGCAAAGCCACACAGTTATAAAACGCTCTTGGAATAAAATCCCCTCCACGGCGTCGGCGCTCAGGGGGGGAGAGGCAGAACACGCCAAACTTGGCTCTGCTTCCCCCCAAGCTTTCAGGAAACTCCTCCCGGTGGGGCCAAGAGCTACGTTCCTCACAAAACTGAAACCCAAGCAAAACTGATCACGTTGTGTGTTTCTTCACGAAAGGTTAGACCAACTCGGGATGTGCTCTGCTGGGATCAGAGGAGAGATGGATTCTGCCCTTAAGGGCCAATTTCACGTCCATGGAAACCACAAGCAAAACTCCCAGGGAAGCGAGCTAAAAACCTTTAAACGCTGCTAGAGAAGCAGCTACCACAGTTCTCTGTCACTCTAGTTAACCATCTATAAACAGTTACTCGCTTGACCTCTATTTGATCTCTCCCTCTGCCCCCCAAGGAATCTTTCGGGGCCAACACACATTATGGATATCTGCATGTACACGAAGGTTTGAGGCTATTTCACTGTAATGAGAACAGACCTCTTGCAATTCTGTCTGGAACCTGCTTATTTGGGGAGATTATTTTTTTTTTTCCTTCAGCAGAGCAGACAAATCCAACAAGATGCTTCTCTTAGTTTATACTGCTCTGTTGCAAACACTAAATAACTCAAAGTCTTGTTCTCTACACATGAAAAGGACGAGCTTGGAACCCTGACATGACAATAAGGAGGGAAAACAGTAGTAGCACTTGAAACAAGAAGGTCAAAGATCGGAATCGAGAATGATCTTCAAACCTCTTTAGGGTTGTCCTCTTCTAGCTGCTGCTTGGGTGCGCAACGAGACTGCAAAGCCTTCAGGCTTTCACCTGAGGAAGAGCCTTGGGAAAGAAAAAAATATGCCACAAGAATAAGACAATGTTAAAAAAAGATTTCTTTAGCAAAACAAGAATGACAGTAAGATGGAGGTAAAACTAAGGGCATATAGTCAGTAACGGAAGAAATAAGAACTTTATATGGATGCCTTTATTTTGGGTTTTTTTTGAAAGTGTGATACATCAGAGAATTTCAGAGTAAAGTTACAAAAGAATATAAATACATAAAAATATTGGAAACCTCAAAATCTCTTTAAAATCCCTCTTAACTCTTCACCCTAAAAATACCCTGCAACAGCTAATGTTGATATTAACATTTTTGCTACTTTCATTTTCTTCCCACCACAACACCGTATTATCTGGAAATAAGCAGTTTAAGCAAGCTTAAAAAAACATATTTTGCAAAAAAAAAAAAAAAGAGCTGCATCTAGAGACAGAGATATTAAGCTGCTGTAGTCGTTGTCTTGTGGGCTAATGGATGATGTTACAACCGGGCAGAAATTAGGTCGATTTGGTATCTTAGCTGTGCAGTCCCACAGCCTAATACATAGAGATTTCGAAGTCTAATTATCCTTAACTCTAGATCACTGAATTTCCTGGTATTAATGTGCTTGGTTTGCAACGTATTTTACTCCGGAATGCTGAGGTGCACCGTGAGTCTTAATTCCACTTAAACATAGATTCTGCGTGAACACTGGGGCCGTCCAAAAAATGATGCGTTTTATTACAGGTAAGTAGTCCAGGAAATATTAAGGAAGATCACAGTCAAATAGTATTAGCGAGAACAAGATTAAACAGGAGTACTATTTTCCCAAGCTGAGGACATTTAGTTTAATTCTTAACTCACAGAAAAAGTTTTTTAATAATAAGGAGTTGTGTTGTATTGGCCAGAAACGGCTTACTTCAGTCGTAATCCGTGGGGATTTAAAACAACTCCAGATATTAATGATTTCATTGCTGGGTTATGCCAGTCGAAAATTCTTAGGAACAAAAAAGTTGCCATCTCCCCGTTTAAGAGGAAATGTAATTTGATACGAACACACTAAAAATTTGGAATATCGTGTTATTAAAAAAGGCTGTCTCAAGCTGTGTTGAAATCAACAGTAGGTCTGTTTAAGGTTTCTGAATTCATCCTTTCTTTGTTAGCATGCAGATAAAAGATTAAATGTACTGGCTATTAAGGCGTTCTGGCTGCAGCTGGTCGCTGGGGGCCGGGGGGGGGGATCAGCCACCCAGCTCATCGAGGGGGTGCAGGCTGGATTTTTTTGAGCGTTGAGATAAACACTGGATGATTCTCTGGGAGTTAACATCGAGCTGAAACGAACTTTTCATGGAGTTTAACACTTGCCCAGTCATCCCGCTCGCCTTTAAACGTACAATTGGTTCAGATTTCCACGGGTTCGCAATTCTAGATTCCGGGGGGCCAGACCATAAGACACACACACAGCCCCCCCCCCTCCCCGGGTTGAAGGTTTTCTCCTTGTTTTGATTTGCTTTGTTGTTTTGGTGCTGTTTAAATCTTGAGCTCAGGACCGTTGGACCGCAGGCAGCAATTTGTTCTTGACAGAAAATAATAATAGTAATAATA